>LR738713.1:55692569-55748326 GCA_902687465.1 Secale cereale | reverse complement strand
ACATGACCCACCACCTAGTCGGGGTTCCCCCTGCCCACGCGGGTGCAGTTCGCCCTGCTACTCGACGGAGTTCAGTGGTCCTGGTGATGTAGTGCGCCTGGAGGCCGGCGGCCACGGGGAGCAAGGCCGCGCGTGAGGAAGGCCGTGGCGATGGAGGCGGGCTGGCGCTGCGGTGGTGGAGGCCGCCAAGGGAGGTCAGCATCGGCAACCAGTAACCCCTGCCCCTCCAACACCTGTCCCGATGCACGGGGCAATTTCGCCGACACGATTGGGTGGTGAAGTGCGGTGTGTGTGGCTTGTAGTCTCGGAGCGAGCGGGCATGCAGTTCGTTTACCCATCTGCAATGCGGTTTCGCCTGGTTCGACCACCACGAGCTGCTCTTCACCAGCAAAAAAACTCCGACCAGCAAAAAAAAATCTACTCTGGACCATGTAGTGCGGAACACATTAGAAAAAATATGTATAGAAACTTGCAGTTCAGTAATGTGAAACACATACAGGAATTTGTTTAAAAAGGTGTTGTTCATATCGCGTCATGTTGTGATTCATTATTTTCAATCGTGCGGTGCACTTTGCTCTAAAAACGGTCCACTACAAAGGACTCTTTAGCACACTGCAGTTAGAACAAAATGCATTTAAAAAACACGCAAAACGCAGTGCACTTTGGTCATCAAAAGGTTCACTACGAAGAACTTTTCAGTACACTCCATTTAAAACAAAATTGCATTTAAAAAAATATGCAGTTCTTTTGCTCGTCTGATGCAATGCAGTTTTTAGTCCGGAGCAGTGTGTTCTTTTGTCTGATGCAATACATACGACGATTTTGGTGTCGCAAAAAAAACAGAGTATCCGCATTTCCATCTGATGCAGTGCAGTTTATAGTTTGAAGCAGTGCGCTTTTCTGTCCGATGCAGTGCACGCGTCAATTTTGGTGTCGTGGAAAACAGAGTGTTCGCATTTCGACAAAATCAAAACTGTTCTTAAACCGTAATGAATTAGAGGGAGTGTTCTACATGAAAAAGTAGCGTCTCTACGTATCTTTCCAACGGTGTACCATTTGAATCAATCCGACGCGCGGTTTGTAAAAATTTCGCGAAAAATGTCCGCTGCATATCATGGTCACCCGCACGATTTTCAAAATTAACTAAAAACCGTAAGGAATCTCAAAAACATTTCAACATATGAAAGTTGCGCCTCGTTCGTTGCTTTCCAACGGCGTATCACACGCCTCGTTTCGACAAACGGTTAAAAAACTGAAGCTAAAACAGTACCGAAAATTGCAAAAAAAATCGAAAAAACATAATTCCGCGATTTGTTAAATTCAAAACTGCTCTTAGACCGTAACGAATTAGAGAAAACAATACATATGAAAAAGATGCGCCTGGACGATATCTATCCAGCGGTATATCATTTGATTCATTCCGGCGAGCGGTTTAGAAGAAGACGTGAAAAAACGCTCGCTGTCATTCGTTTTGAGCCGCACGATTTTCGAAACTGCTCTTAAACTATGATGAATTTTGAAAAATTGTTTAACATGGCGAAGTTGCGTCTACTCCATAGCTTTTTAACGGTATATTACACGCATAATTCTGATAAACAGTTACAAAACTAGAGCAAAAAAGGTACACAAAAAACAACACGTACAGTTTTTTCGAAACAAAAGTTCACCTTTCGTTGTGTTGCAGTGCCCTCGCGTTGTGCGTACAGTGCGGAATATTATTCTCATAATGTTATGAGAATAGATAGTTGTGTACTCCTGGGAGTACGTACTCCCGCTCCATATATACCATATAGATGAATATTTTATACCTCTTTATTATTTTTAATATACTTCATTAGTAATTATTAGATACCCCAAAATAAGTTTCATAAAAAAATTGATGCGAGTCGGCATATTTTTAAATGTTTACGTATATACTGATGTGTTTGTACGTGAAAAACTATATTACAAAAAGTACGTCGTAGATGATATTTTTTTCAACAAAACTCATATTGGGTATCTTAGAATATTTAATGAAGTATATTGAGAATGATAAAGAGGTATAATTAATACGTATATGAGGTATATTGAGCATGGGAGTACATACTCCCAGGAGTACAGAAGAGGAGTGTTACGGTAGGGTGAGATTTCAGACCTAGCTATTTGGGGCATGAATTCGTAGCTAGGATTGCCTTACCGCGTTCGTAGGGGGTGGCTCACTAGTAATGATGTGCTTTTGTGCGATAGGTGCCACATCAAAGTTGTGCATTAGGTATTGGAACATCAAACCACCCTTTTCATACATATATTTGATTCACATGCAAGTGTGTTCGTGTTCTGACCCTCTCCCGCGTAATTCTTTCTGCCAAATTTACAAACAGCACATGAGTTGGATGTCGAAACCGTCTGCAATTGGGTAGGCAACAGGCACGGTTCGATCAGACTACCTGTGTGCCACGCCCGTGCCATGCAGTCACTCACATCAGCATAGTAGATTGGGCTCCACGAGGCTTGCCTCCCGGTATCGAAAATATGTACTTCCTCATAATCTCGAAAATATCACCGCCTAGAAGAGTTTTTATGTTTGATAGTGATTAGTATGTGCGGACCGTGTGCAATGTATGTTACTCCCGCTCTGCCTCAATCCCTTGATTCAAATTTTCAGTATCCCCGGCATTTTACTCCCGCCTCTGCATCCCTCGCAATCTCAAAAATATCTGCTCGCCCTTGATCCAAATTTTCAGTAGCCCAGCATTTTACTCCCGCCTAGTAAAATTTTCAGTTGCTGCGGTATTTCCTCAAACACCACCTTGCTCTGCCACCCCCGTCCACACACACCATACACTCCCCAAAACCTCCGCTCACACAGACACACACCACCCCTACCTCGCTCGAAACCATTGGTATGTCGCCGCCATCGCCGCTGCCGCCGCTTCTATCCTCAACCTCTGCCTGTGTGCCAGGGAGCTCGAGGAGCCAATGGCCAAAAAGAGGTTTATCGCGGCCTCTTCGCCCAACGCAGATGAGGTGGCCATCGAGGTGTCCCTGTTGTCCTTTGCAGGCTCTTTATTGATCTGCTGTCGCCGATCGCCTGATCCTCCCGCCGCCGCGCCCCTACGCCGGTTCGAGGACTTCCCCGTCCTCCCTCGGGCCCGGCCGCCGACGAGGTCCTACCTTGGGGTCCGGCAGCGGCGGTGGGGAACGTGGCTCGCCGAGATTACGGATCAGGAAAACCACACCCACCGGTGCCTCAGTAGCTTCCACACAGCCGAGCTCGCGGCCATGGAGTACGACCGATGTTAGGTCTACTACCAGGGCGCGGCGGCTAGGCTCAATTTCGACTTCAGCAAAAGTCCGGTCGACCTCATTTCGTCGGATCCAGGCGTAGTTAGCTCGGCTATGGCGTGGGAGGACCGCGAGGCATGGGAGCGCCTCGAGGTTGAGGCCACCGACGAGGCCTACATGCAGGAGCTACGCCAGCAGCACCCGGAGCTCGTGGAGGCGAAGCAGGTGATCTTTGCCGATGTGGAGGGCGGCGAGGCTATTGTGCTCTCCTCCGATGACGAGGTCGAAGGAGGTGAGAACGACGGCACGGAGGGCGTCGACGTGTGCGGTGAGGACGAGGAGAATGACATCGACGAGTGGAGGTGTCGTGGAATTTTCAAGCTCTAGCCGGGTCTTTGGTGAGTCGCCAAGTCAGGTCGGGTCATACCGCGGGGTATATTGATACATCCATTTTGCATCATGCTTTTATGTTGATATTTATTGCACTATGGGCTATTATTACACGTTATGTCACAATACTTATGCCTTTTCTCTCTTATTTTACAAGGTTTACATGAAGAGGGAGAATGCCGGCAGTTAGAATTCTGGGCTGGAAAAGGAGCAAACATTGGATACCTATTATGCACAACTCAAAAAGCTCTGAAACTCCACGAAACACTGTTTCAGAAAATATAAAACATATCTGGCGAAAGAGATCTGCCAGGGGGGCCACCACCTGTCCACGAGGGTGGGGGCGCCCCCCCTCTGGGCGCCCCCCTGCCTCGTGGGCCAGCCGGTGACCCCCCGATGCCCATATTCTCCTATATGAGGTGTTTTGACCTGGAAAAAATTAGAAGGAGGCTTTCGGGACCAGTCGCCGTCTCGAGGCGGAAACTTGGCGGAAACCAATCTAGGGCTCCGGCGGAGCTGTTCTGTCGGGGATACTTCCCTCCGGGAGGGGGAAATCGTCACTGCCGTCATCACCAACAACTCTCCCCTCTTGGGGAGGGTTATCTTCATCAACATCTTTACCAGCACCATCTCCTCTCAAACCCTAGTTCATCTCTTGTATCCAATATTTGTATCAAAACTCAGATTGGTACCTGTAAGTTGCTAGTAGTGTTGATTACTCCTTGTAGTTGATGCTAGTTGGTTTACTTGGTGGAATATCATATGTTCATATCCATTATGCATATTAATACCCCTCTAATCATGAACAATATTATGTCTTGTGAGTAGGTACTTTTGTTCCTGAGGACATGGGAGAAGTCTTGCTATAAGTAGTCATGTGAATTTGGTATTCGTTCGAGATTTTGATGAGATATATGTTGTCTCTCCTCTAGTGGTGTCATGTGAATGTCGACTACATGACACTTCACCATTGTTTGGGCCTAGAGGAAGGCATTGGGAAGTAATAAGTAGATGATGGGTTTCTAGAGTGACAGAAGCTTAAACCCTAGTTTATGCGTTGCTTCGTAAGGGGCTGATTTGGATCCATATGTTTCATGCTATGGTTAGGTTTACCTTAGTACTTCTTTTGTAGTTGCCGATGCTTGCAATAGAGGTTAATCATAAGTGGGAGGCTTGTCCAAGTAAGGACAGCACCCAAGCACCGTTCCACCCACATACCAAATTATCAAAGTACCGAACGCGAATCATATGATCATGATCAAAACTAGCTTGACGATAATTACCATGTGTCCTCGGGAGCGTTTTCCTTCATATAAGAGTTTGTCCAGGCTTGTCCTTTGGTACAAAAAGGATTGGGACACCTTGCTGCACCTTATTTACTTTTACTATTTGTCACTTTCTACCAATTACCTTATCACAAAACTATCTGTTACTGATAATTTCAGTGCTTGCAGAAAATATCTTACTGAAAACTGCCTATCATTTCCTTCTGCTCCTCGTTGGGTTCGACACTCTTGCTTATCGAAAGGACTACGATAGATCCCCTACACTTGTGGGTCATCAAGACTCTTTTATGGCGCCGTTATCGGGGAGTGAAGCGCCTTTGGTAAGGAAAAATTTATGTAGTGTGCTGAAATTTACTGTTACTTGTTACTATGGCTCATAATCCTTTGAGGGGCTTGTTCGGGGTATCTTCACCCCGACCAGTAGAGCAAAGAGTTGCTCCTCAACCTACTGAACCTACTGAAAATGTTTGTTTCAAAATTCCTTCGGGTATGATAGAAAAACAGCTAGATAATCCCTTTACAGGAGATGGAACACTGCATCCCGATTTACACCTAATCTATGTGGATGAAGTTTGTGGAGTATTTAAGCATGTAGGTATGCCCGAGGATGTTATCAAGAAGAATATCTTCCCTTTATCTTTGAAGGGAGATGCATTGACATGGTTTAGGCTATGCGATGATATTGGATCATGGAACTATAATCGACTGAAGTTGGAATTTCATCAGAAGTTCTACCCTATGCATCAGGTTCATCGTGATCGTAATTATATATATAATTTTTGTCCTCACGAAGGAGAAAGCATCGCTCAAGATTGGGGGAGGCTTAAGTCAATGTTATATTCATGCCCCAATCATGAGCTCTCAAGAAAAATGATCATTCAAAAATTTTATGCTCGGCTTTCTCTCAATAATCGCTCCATGCTCGATAATTCTTGTGTTGGTTCTTTTACGATGAAGACTATTGAATTCAAATGAGATTTATTGGAAAGAATTAAACGCAACTCTAAAGATTGGGATCTTGACGAAGGTAAGGAGTCAGGTATGACCCCTAAGTTTGATTGTGTTAAATCTTTTATGGATACCGATGTTTTCCGTGAATTTAGCACTAAATATGGACTTGACTCTGAGATAGTAGCTTCTTTCTGTGAATCATTTGCTACTTATGTTGACCTCCCCAAAGAGAAGTGGTTTAAATACCATCCTCCCATTGAAGTAAAAGTAGTTGAACCTGTTAAAGTTGAAGAAAATATTATCACTTATAATGTTGATCCTATTGTTCCTACTGCTTATATTGAGAAACCGCATTTCCTTGTTAGAATAAAGGATCATGCTAAAGCTTCCACTGTGGTTCGTAAGAGTAATACTAGAACACCTACACCCTCTGAGCAAATTAAAATTGAACCTAGTGTTGCTATGGTTAAAGATCTCTTGGTTGAAAATTTAGATGGACATGTTATTTACCTCCAAGAGGAAGCTGCTAGAATAGCCAAACCCGATACTAGGAATAAACATAGACCTGTTGTAGGCTTGCCTGTTATTTCTGTTAAAATAGGAGATCATTGCTATCATGGTTTATGTGACGTAGGTGCTAGTGCAAGTATAATCCCTCATTCCTTATATAAGGAAATTATGCATGATATTGCGCCTGCTGAGTTAGAAGGTATTGATGTCACTATTAAGCTTGCAAATAGAGACACTATTTCACCAGTTGGGATTGTTAGAGATTTTGAAGTCTTGTGTGGGAAGGTTAAATACCCTGCTTATTTTCTTATTCATAGTTCCCCACAAGATGATTTTTGTCCCATTATATTTGGTAGACCCTTCTTGAATATTGTTAATGCTAAGATAGATTGCGTAAAAGATATTGTTACTGTTGGTTTAGGGGATATATCTCATGATTTTAACTTTGTTAAATTTCGTAGACAACCCCTTGATAAAGAATTACCTAGTAAGGATGAAATTATTGGTCTTGCTTCTATTGATGTGCCTCATAATGATCCCTTAGAACAATATCTGCTAGACCATGAAAATGATATGTATATGAATGAAAGAAGGGAAATAGATGAAATATTCTTTAAGCAAGGACCTGTACTAAAAAACAACTTGCATGTTGAAATCCTAGGGGATCCTCCTCCACCCAAGGGTGATCCCGTGTTTGAACTTAAACCATTACCTGATAATCTTAAGTATGTTTATCTCAATGAAAAGAAGATATATCCTGTTATTATTAGTGCTAACCTTTCAGAGCAGGAAGAAGAAAAATTATTGAAAACTCTGAAGAAGCACCGTGCTGCTATCGGGTATACTCTGGATGATCTTAAGGGCATTAGTCCCACTTTAAGCCAACACAAGATAAAATTGGAAGAGGACGCGAAACCGATTATCGATCATCAACGACGGTTAAATCCTAAGATGAAAGGAGTGGTAAGGAAGGAAATACTAAAGCTTCTAGAGGCAGGTATAATCTATCCAGTTGCTGATAGCCAATGGGTAAGTCCTGTCCATTGTGTCCCTAAGAAGGGAGGTATGACTGTTGTTCCTAATGATAAAGATGAATTGATCCCGCAAAGAACTGTTACAGGTTATAGGATGGTAATTGATTTCCGCAAATTAAATAAGCTACTAAGAAAGATCATTACCCTTTGCCTTTTATTGATCAAATGTTAGAAAGGTTATCCAAACATACTCATTTTTGCTTTCTAGATGGTTATTCTGGTTTCTCTCAAATACCTATGTCAAAAGGGGATCGAGAAAAGACCACTATTACTTGTCCTTTCGGTACCTTTGCTTATAGACGTATGCCTTTTGGTTTATGTAATGCACCTGCTACCTTTCAAAGATGCATGATGGCTATATTCTCTGATTTTTGTGAAAAGATTGTTGTGGTTTTCATGGATGATTTTTCTGTTTACGGAACTTCTTTTGATGATTGCTTGAGCAACCTTGATCTAGTTTTGCAGAGATGTGAAGACACTAATCTTGTCTTGAATTGGGAGAAGTGTCACTTTATGGTTAATGAAGGCATCGTCTTGGGACATAAAATTTCTGAAAGAGGTATTGAAGTTGACAAGGCTAAGGTTGATGCTATTGAAAATATGTTGTGTCCCAACGACATCAAAGGTATACAAAGTTTCCTTGGTCATGCCAGATTTTATAGGAGGTTCATTAAGGACTTCTCCAAAATCTCCAGGCCTCTGTCTAATCTCTTACAAAAAGATGTTCCTTTTGTCTTTGATGATGATTGTGAGAAGCATTTGAAATACTTAAGAAAGCATTGATCTCTGCACCTATTGTCCAGCCCCCTGACTAGAATTTACCCTTTGAGATTATGTGCGATGCTAGTGATTATGCTGTAGGTGCTATTCTAGGACAAAGAGTCGATAAGAAATTGAATGTTATCCAATATGCTAGTAAAACTCTAGACAGTGCCCAGAGAAATTATGCTACTACTGAGAAGGAGTTTTTAGCAGTCATATTTGCTTGTGATAAGTTTAGACCTTGTCGATTCTAAAGTAACAACTCACACTGATCATGCTGCTATCAAATACCTTATGGAAAAGAAAGATGCTAAACCTAGACTTATTAGATGGGTTCTCTTGCTGCAAGAATTTGATTTGCATATTATAGATAGAAAGGGAGCTGAGAACCCCGTTGTAGACAACTTGTCTAGGCTAGAGAATATTCTTGATGACCCACAACCTATTGATGATATATTTCCTGATGAACAATTAGCTGTCATAAATACTTCTCATACTGCTCCATGGTATGCTGATTATGCTAATTACATTGTTGCTAAGTTTATACCACCTAGCTTCACATACCAGCAAAAGAAAAAGTTCTTCTATGATTTGAGACATTACTTCTGGGATGATCCACACCTTTATAAGGAAGGAGTAGATGGTATTTTTAGACATTGTGTACCTGAGCATGAACAGGAATAGATCCTACACAAGTGCCACTCCGAAGCTTATGGAGGACACCATGCTGGAGATAGAACAGCACATAAGGTATTGCAATCTGGTTTTTATTGCCTACTCTCTTCAAGGATGCTCGTAAGTTTGTCTTATCTTGTGATGAATGTCAAAGAATTGGTAATATTAGTAGACGTTAAGAAATGCCTATGAATTATTCACTTGTTATTGAACCATTTGATGTCTGGGGCTTTGATTATATGGGACCGTTTCCTTCCTCTAATGGGTATACACATATTTTAGTTCTTGTTGATTACTTTACTAAGTGGGTAGAAGCTATTCCAACTAGTAGTGTTGATCACAACACCTCTATTAAGATGCTTCAAGAAGTTATTTTTTCGAGGTTTGGAGTCCCTAGATACTTAATGACTGATGGTGGTTCACACTTTATTCATGGTGCTTTCCGTAAAATGCTTGCTAAATATGATTTTAATCATAGAATTGCATCCCCTTATCACCCCCAGTCTAGTGGTCAAGTACAATTAAGTAATAGAGAGCTGAAATTAATTTTGCAAAAGACAGTTAATAGGTCTAGAAAGAATTAGTCCAAGAAACTTGATGATGCATTATGGGCCTATAGAACTGCATACAAAAATATAATGGGTATGTCTCCATATAAGATGGTTTATGGAAAAGCATGTCACTTACCTCTCGAGCTAGAACATAAGGCATATTGGGCTATTAAAGAGCTCAATTATGATTTCAAACTTGTCGGTGAGAAGAGGTTATTTGACATTAGCTCGCTTGATGAATGGGGAGCCCAGGCTTATGAGAATGCCAAGCTGTTTAAGGAAAAGGTTAAAAGATGGCATGACAAAAGGATACAAAAGCGCGAGTTTAACGTAGGTGATTATGTCTTGCTATACAACTCTTGTTTAAGATTTTTTGCAGGAAAACTTCTCTCTAAATGGGAGGGTCCTTACGTTATCGAGGAGGTCTATCGCTCCGGTGCCATAAAAATCAACAACTTCGAAGGCACCAATCCGAAGGTGGTGAATGGTCAAAGAATCAAACATTATATCTCAGGTAATCCTATAAATGTTGAAACCAATGTTATTGAAACCGTAACCCCGGAGGAATACATAAGGGACACTTTCCAGAACGATTCAGACCCCGAAAAGGAAGAGGTATGTGGTATGGTAAGTAAACCGACTCCAAAACAGTTCTAATGGTAATTTTTCACCGTTTTGGAATATTTAGAAAAATAGAAAAATAAGAGGCAGTCCAAAAAGGACACGAGGCATCCACGAGGGTGGAGGGTGCGCCCCTTCCCCTGGGCGCGCCCCCTGCCTCGTGGGCACCTCGTGTGCTCCGGGAATCCGATTTCTTCCATGTTACTTCTTTTGGTCGGTAAAAATTCATTATATATTCTCCTGAAAGTCTTGACCAGCGTATCACGCAAAAATCCTCTGTTCTTGTTTCGAGCTATTTTCTGCTAGGGTTGACAAGGCTAGGCATCATGTCGTCCTCCTCCTCCAACAATGAGGGCAACGATGCTTGGCTAATGAAGATAGAGCTGAAGAGGGAAGGACCCGAGGAGATCAACAAGGAGAACAGGATCAAGAAGGTTGTGGAAGATCAGGCTCCGGCAACAGGAGAAGAAGACTCCCTTCAACCCCTTCCAAACCTTTTTACTTCAACTAAGATTGAAGCTTTCAAGATGATTGAGTTAGCTCAAATACAAAACAAGTATCTCACAAGTGAATATATTTTGCTGAAGGAGCATATCGCCGCACTCAAAGGTATTATCCGCAAGTTGGAGGATCTCCTACGCTCGATGTATGATGATCTGGCATCACTGCTTTCAACTCCATCATCACCAACTTCGAAGAAGGAGACATAATCATATGGGTATGAGCACTCTCCTATCTTTACCATTTTTCTTAGTTCGGTCCTTTTGGTAATATCTTGATCTAGTAGAATAAAGTTAGCATGATCTAGTTGTGAGCTTTTGCTTTGTGATCTTTACCTTTGTAATCGAGTCTGTGAGCTATATAATAAAGATTAGTGTTGAGTCAAGGGCTTGATTTCCTTACTTTGGTCATGAGAGAATAAAAGAAAATATAATAAGTATCAAAGAGATCATATTGATCTTATGGGAAGTAATGACTTCACATATAAAGAGTATGATGAATAAAAGTTGTTGAGAGTTGGCAAACATAGTTTTGGTCATCGTTGCAATTAATAGGAAGTAATAAATAAAGAGAGGTTTCACATACAAATATACTATCTTGGACATCTTTTATGATTGTGAGCACTCATTAAAATATGACATGCTAAAGAGTTGATGTTGGACATGGAAGACAACATAATGGGTTATGTTTTCTTATATCCAAAATAAATTATATTGTCATGGATCATCCAACATGTTGAGCTTGCCTTTCCCCCTCATGCTAGCCAAAACTCCTTGCACCAAGTAGAGATACTACTTGTGCTTCCATACATCCTTAAACCTAGTTTTGCCATGAGAGTCCACCATACCTACCTATGGATTGAGTAAGATCCTTCAAGTAAGTTGTCATTGTTGCAAACTCTCTAAAATATGTATGATTTATTAGTGTGGAGGAAATAAGCTTTATACGATCTTGTGATATGGAAGTAATAAAAGCGACGGACTACATAATAAAGGTCCTTATCACAAGTGGCAATATAAAGTGGCGTTCTTTTGCGCTAAGATTTTGTGCACCCAACCAAAAAAGCACATGACAACCTCTGCTTCCCTCTGCGAAGGGCCTATCTATCATTCTTGCCCTATAAGAGTCAAGGTGAAAATCACCTTTCCTTTTTACATTTTATCCTTTGGCAAGCACATTGTGTTGGAAAGATCCTGACATATATACCCAATTGGATTTAAGTTATCATGGTCTATTACTGTTGACATTACCCTTGAGGTAAAAGGTTGGGAGGCAATATCATAAGCCCATGTATTTCTCTGTGTCCGATTAAAACTCCATACCCATAAGTATTGCGTGAGTGTAGAAATTGTGAAAGACTATATGATAGTTGAGTATGTGGGCTTACTGAAAAGCTCTTACATTGACTCTTTCCTATGTTATGATAAATTGCAATTGCTTCAATGACTGAGATCATAGTTTTTTGCTCTTCAATGAAGTTTGTGAGTCATACTTGACATTGTGAATGAATTGTTACTTTAGCATAAGAGTCATATGAATATATATATATATATATATATATATATATGTGTGTGTGTGTGTGTGTGTGTGTGTGTGTGTGTGTGTGTGTGTGTGTGTGTGTGTGTGTGTGTGTGTGTGTGTGTTGCTGTTATGAGAATGATCATGATGCCCTCATGTCCGTATTTTATTTTTATCGACACCTCTATCTCTAAACATGTGGACATATTTTTTGATATCAGCTTTCGCTTGAGGACAAGCAAGGTCTAAGCTTGGGGGAGTAGATACGTCCATTTTGCATCATGCTTGTATGTTGATATTTATTGCACTATGGGTTGTTATTACACGTTATGTCACACTACTTATGCCTTCTCTCTTATTTTACAACGTTTACTTTAAGAGGGAGAATGCTGACAACTGGAATTCTGAGCTGGAAAAGGAGCAAACATTTGAGACCTATTCTGCACAACTCAAAAAGCTCCAAAACTCCACGAAACACAATTTCAAAAAATATAAAAAATATCTGGCGAAAGAGATCTGTCAGGGGGGCCACCACTGTCCATGAGGGTGGAGGGAGACCCCCCCCCTCTGGGCGCTCCCCCTTCCTCGTGGGCCAGCCGGTGACCCCCCGATGCCTATCTTCTCCTATTTGAGGTCTTATGACCTGGAAAAGATCATAAGTAGGCTTTCGGTACCAGACGCCGCCGTCTCAAGGCGGAACCTTGGCGGAAACCAATCTAGGGCTCCAGCGGAGCTGTTCTGCCGGGGATACTTCCCTCCGGGAGGGGGAAATCACCGTCCTCACCAACAACTCTCTCATCTTGTGCAGGGTTATCTTCATCAACATCTTCACCAGCACCATCTCCTCTCAAACCCTAGTTCATCTCTTCTATCCAATCTTTGTATCAAAACCTCAGATTGGTACCTGTAAGTTGCTAGTAGTGTTGATTACTCCTTGTAGTTGATGCTAGTTGGTTTACTTGGTGGAAGATCATATGTTCAGATCCATTATGCATATTAATACCCCTCTGATCATGAACAATATTATGTCTTGTGAGTAGTTACTTTTCTTCCTGAGGACATGGGAGACGTCTTGCTATAAGTAGTCATATGAATTTGGTATTCGTTCGATATTTTGATGAGATGTATGTTGTCTCTCCTCTAGTGGTGTCATGTGAACGTCGACTACATGACACTTCACCATTGTTTGGGCCTAGAGGAAGGCATTGGGAAGTAATAAGTAGATGATGGGTTGCTAGAGTGACAGAAGCTTAAACCCTAGTTTATGCGTTGCTTCGTAAGGGGCTGATTTGGATCCATATGTTTCATGCTATGGTTAGGTTTACCTTAATACTTATTTTGTAGTTGCGGATGCTTGCAATAGAGGTTAATCATAAGTGGGAGGCTTGTCCAAGTAAGGACAGCACCCAAGCAGCGGTCTACCCACATACCAAATTATCGAAGTACCGAACGCGAATCATATGATCGTTATGAAAACTAGCTTGACGATAATTCCCATGTGTCCTCGGGAGTGTTTTCCTTCATATAAGAGTTTGTCCAGGCTTGTCCTTTGCTACAAAAAGGATTGGGCCACCTTGCTGCACCTTATTTACTTTTACTATTTGTCACTTGCTACCAATTACCTTATCACAAAACTATCTGTTACCGATAATTTTAGTGCTTGCAGAAAATACCTTACTGAAAACTGCCTATCATTTCCTTCTCATCCATGTTGGGTTTGACACTCTTACTTATCGAAAGGACTACGATAGATCCCCTACACTTGTGGGTCATCATATATCCCCGACATTAGCCCCCAGTTTAATTTGGATTTATCCATGTTAAACTGATCCTGTAAAATAAACACAAGAACAAATTTGACATGTCGTGCTCCGGGTTAAATACCTGAATCGGCAACTGATCATCCTTAAATCCTTGTCATTTCATCCTTGATATGTATCAATGATCTCATAGCAAATCTTCTTAGCAGATATGTTCAAACTTTGCCAATGCAAAAAATCAAAGCACTCCTTCTGAAAAATCCGAGTTAACAGGCCAGCTTCAGAATCATTTTGCTGACATTGGTCTCTTGTAGAGAAATATTGTTAGAAATAATCCACTTGAGCCGGCTTCCAAAATGCCGGCTTAAAAAATATTGGTCTTTGGAATACTCATCTGATATTCAGTCGGCTTGAAGATGTAGAACTTGCCGAGTTATAATTTCCAAAATCTCCGGGTTATAAAAGACTGATGATTCCGGGTCACGACTGTTATAGACGTCGGGTCCTGGTTTGCTCAAAATTGGGAATTCGAAGATCTTCCTCCATTATATTCATATCACCTGTAGCCCGAAGTCTTAAGAAGAGAACGTAAAGATAGCTTAAGACTTGCTTCAATATAAATGCAACCTTGAAGAAATCCAGATTGTTCATCTCAGTCACTAGTCAAAACTGAATATTCCACATATGTAGCCCCCAAGTGTCGGGTTGTCATGCTTGCAACAACTTGGGACTTTTAATTGCTTTATGCTCATAAAAACTTCAACCAGTGTAGCCCCCAAGGGTCGGGTGATTATGCAATAATGAGCAGGGACTTTGTATGTATCATCATGTAGACTTGAACAGCAACGTGTAGCCCCCAAGGGTCGGCTCAGTAAGATAATGCTGAGCTGGGACTTCATTAAAAACAATATCATGTGATGTAACCCCCACCATGGGGCTTGAACCGATGTCCACTAGGTTAAGAGCTTTGTACTCTACCAACTGAACAGTGGACCCTTCAATATAATGGATTAAACTTGTATACCTTGAATTTTTGACAAGAGCAATTGGTAGCCCCCAAGGGCTGGCTCATTACAATGTGATGAGTCGGGTCTTCAATAACGTGAGCAAAAAATGACTTTGCATTAGCCCCCAAGTGCCATGGTGCATGCTGGCAGTGACATGGGACTTGCATATTTGATGTAATCTCAACTTGAATAATGTAGCCCCCAAGTGCCGGGTCGTAAGCCTGCAGCGACTCGGGACTATTCCTTCCATTGAAGAATAAATCATATCCATTGATAAGATAATAGCCATTGCGCTAAAGCGACTTTTAAAACCTCAGTCATAATATTGGTTATTGATAACCATAATAGAAATCCAGCCATGTTAGCTATTAAAGATTTAAATAATGTAACCTGATTTGAAAACTGGTTCCTGCAATATAAACAAGTATATCTATGCATATATGATGCATTTTATGATGATGTAATGATGATGTAATGTATGATGATGTATGCGTATGATGCAATGTATGATGATGTATGTGTATGATAATAGAAAACTTCAATGAAACTAGCCTGAGCCACTAGAGTATCCTTGCATTCTGTAGCCGGCTCTCACAGATACCCAATCAACATTTGAACCTGGATAAGTTTAGATATGACTTATCGAGAGTACGTGGGGTCAGAGTAGCATCAAGCAAATAGGCAGGTTTAACCCAGTTTCAAGGAAGGCGGCATTTTGAGCCTGGATCTTATCCTGACTATCTGTAAGCCGTGCTCTCACATGACAGCCGGCGTTTGAACCTTAGCAAGCTCAGGTCTTGGTCGAATACTGATACGTCCAAAACGTATCTATAATTTATGCTTGCTCCATGCCTCTTTTGGGTGATATTGCTATGATATTTATACACTTCCATACATTTTTGATCATATTTGGACTAACCTATTAACTCAGTGCACCCTAGTGCCAGTTTCTGTTTTCGGCTGTTTTTGTATTTCAGGTTTTCACATTACGAGAACTGCCAGGAAAAATCCAGAAAAATTATATAAAAAATCAGCGTTCCAGAAACTATAGTGCGCCCGAAGGACAGCCGGGGGGGCACCAGGGCTCCAGGCGCCCTGGCGGCGCCCCCCCCCCCCCCTGGGCCACGCCGGGGGGGCGCCTGGGCCCCCCGAGGCTCCTCCGATGCCCCCCTTTGGCATATATTTACACCGTGTCGCGGAAACCCTGATTCCGAACCCCTTTTCTCCAGACGCGATTCCGATCTCTGCCGCCATCGCCATCAAACTTCGGGGGACCAGAATTCCCGCGCCGGCACCCTGCCGGGACGGGGAAGTGCCCCCGGATTCATCTCCATCAACGTTGCTTCCTCCCTCCATGATGCGGGAGTAGTTCCTCCTCGGGGCTGAGGTTCTTACCAGTAGCTATGTGGTCAATTCTCTCTCCCATGATGTGATCTTCGTTGTGATCGTAGGCTATGTTAATCTAGGTTGATCCCATGATATTTCCCCTTCCTCTATGTATTGGATTGATGTACTCACTTGTCTTTATCTAGTATAATCCCCGAGACCAAGGTGACAGCGGTCTATTGGACATGGATTAGAACAATATTTTCATGAGTGATTTCCTCTCTTGTGTGTTGATTGAAGATTGAGAGTCTCTTGGTGCTTGTCTTTGACTATCCTTTAGATATGTTGTGGTGATTGTGGGACTCTCTTTGGATGGCCGCGGTGACATTGGGAAATCCTTAGATTGAGAACTACGAACTTTGAGGTGTGCTTTTGTAGCCCTACATAATTCTCGTCCTCTCTTGACCACGAAGGAATGACCTCCGAGTGCGTCCCCTTTGCATGTTTTATGGGAAATATCATGTGATTCGATTATGTTAATGTTGTTGGGAGTTGCCACTAGTGAAAGTATGAAGCCTAGGCCTTGTTTCCACCATTGCAATACCATTTGTGCTCACGTTTACCACTTGTTTGCTTGCTGCACTTTTTATTACAGATTTATATTACTTTGTTTTGTCATCCATATCACTTGCCATTTAACATCTCTTCGCCGAACTAGTGCACCTATACATCTAACAAGTGTATTAGGTGTGTTGGGGACACAAGAGACTTCTTGTATCTTAGTTGCAGGGTTGCTTGAGAGAGACCATCTTCAACCTCTACTTCCCTGAGTTCGATAAACCTTAGGTCATCCACTTGAGGGAAATTGCTGCTGTCCTACAAACCTCTGCGCTTGGAGGCCCAACATAGTCTACAAGTGTAGAAGCGTGTGTAGACATCAGCCGGCACCCTGCCGGGACGGGGAAGTGCCCCCGGATTCATCTCCATCGACGTTGCTTCCTCCCTCCATGATGCGGGAGTAGTTCCTCCTCGGGGCTAAGGTTTCTACCAGTAGCTATGTGGTTATCTCTCTCTCCCATGATGTGATCTTCGTTGTGATCATAGGCTATGTTAATCTAGGGTGATCCCATGATGTTTCCCCTTCCTCTATGTATTGGATTGATGTACTCACTTGTCTTTATCTAGTATAATCCCCGAGACCAAGGTGACAGCGGTCTATTGGACATGGATTAGAAAAATATTTTCATGAGTGATTTCCTCTCTTGTGTGTTGATTGAAGATTGAGAGTCTCTTGGTGCTTGTCTTTGACTATCCTTTAGATATGTTGTGGTGATTGTGGGACTCTCTTTGGATGGCCGCGGTGACATTGGGAAATCCTTAGATCGAGAACTACGAACTTTGAGGTGTGCTTTTGTAGCCCTACATAATTCTCGTCCTCTCTTGACCACGAAGGAATGACCTCCGAGTGCGTCCCCTTTGCATGTTTTATGGGAAATATCATGTGATTCGATTATGTTAATGTTGTTGGGAGTTGCCACTAGTGAAAGTATGAAGCCTAGGCCTTGTTTCCACCATTGCAATACCATTTGTGCTCACGTTTACCACTTGTTTGCTTGCTGCACTTTTTATTACAGATTTATATTACTTTGTTTTGCCATCCATATCACTTGCCATTTAACATCTCTTCGCCGAACTAGTGCACCTATACATCTAACAAGTGTATTAGGTGTGTTGGGGACACAAGAGACTTCTTGTATCTTAGTTGCAGGGTTGCTTGAGAGAGACCATCTTCAACCTCTACTTCCCTGAGTTCGATAAACTTTAGGTCATCCACTTGAGGGAAATTGATGTTGTCCTACAAACCTCTGCGCTTGGAGGCCCAACATAGTCTACAAGAGTAGAAGCGTGTGTAGACATCAAGCTATTTCTGGCGCCGTTGCCGGGGAAGTGAGTGCTTGAAGGTATATCTTTAGATCTTGCAATTAAATCTTTTTGTTTCTTGTTTTTATTTCACTAGTTATGTTTATGGAAAACCGCATTCTTAGTTCGTTGCTTGTGGGAAGACGCCCCACACCTGTGGTGGTTGCTCCTCCTCCTACTGAAATTGTGCCCTATAAAATACCGGCTGGTATTATCGATTATATTTTGGCTAATCGTTATGCAGGAGACAGACATCCCGGTGAACACTTGCTATATCTGTCACAACTATGTTCATTATTTAAGCTTGCAGGTGTATCAAGGGAGTTTGTCATGAGGAAATTGTTCACCGTATCACTTATAGATAAAGCTTCAGATTGGTATAAGCTTCTCGATAACTCGCACTTGCTTGATTGGCAAGAGCTTATGTCTCTCTTTTATACTAAGTTTTATCCTCTTCATGAAATTCATCGAGACAGGAACTATATCTATAACTTTAGGTCTCGTGACGGAGAGAGCGTAGCTCAAGCTTGGGGGAGACTGAAAACGTTAATGCTAAAATGTCCTAACCATGGGCTCCCCAAAGATGCTTATGTGGAGAGTAAGAGTACCTTTTTGCATGTGGATCATGGTAACAATGCTTTATGTGATGCTTATATTGTTGAGTTTATTCGTGATCCCACTAAAAATTATTATGAGAAGGGAACATATGCTTATAGATATTTCAATAATATTAAGTTCCCTCTCTTTATGTTGAAGGTTTTGAAGCTGCACTTGTTTTGTCTTCCTATGCTTATTGCTTTGTGCTTCAATGAATTATTCCATTGCAATATTCCTATGCATAGGAAGCATGTTAGGCTTAAATGTATTTGGTATTTTCTTCTTGATGCTCTCTTTTGTTCTTCAACTCTTATTCCTACGAGAGCATCATTAAAGTCTTAAGCCTATCTTTATGGCTATAAAGAAAGAGCTCTAGGGAGACAACCCTTGTTATCTTTGCTTTCAGTTTGTTCTTTCAGTTTATAGTGGTCTTGATGTTTGTTACTACTGTAGCAACATCATTGTATCTTTATTTTTCAGCTTTGTGCCAAGTTTAGCCTCTGATTGCAAGAAAGTTCAAAAGTTGTGACGTGTTGTCCAGGAAACAGATTCTGTCCTTGGACAGAAAAATTCGTATAAAATCACCAGATCATCTTTTTGGTCTGAATTATTTCGACAGCGTGCTCTATACAATTGTCTTTCGGGCTTCTGTTCTGAGTTTTTTGATTTGAGTTGCAGAAGTGCCCCGAAAAAATTATTTACTACCTGCTGGTCTGTTTTTCACAGATTCTGTCCTGTTTTGCCTTTTCTTCATTTTGCAAACCTTGAGCTTGCTTTTTCTTTGCAAAAACCTTTTGGCAATCTTGAGAAACAGTAGACCTTCAAGAATATCCTTATTTCCAGCAAGGAAAAATTATTTTATTAAGGGTACTAACCTCGCTAATCAGATTATGATGAGTTATGTATGAAGGGAGTTTTCAAGTGTGCGAGGGAAGATGATAAAAAGATTCAGGAGTGTCAAACGCTCAAGCTTGGGGATGCCCCCATGCACCCCCAAGAAATATTCAAGAAGACTCAAGCGTCTATGTTTGGGGATGCCCCCGTGCATCCCCTTCTCCATCAACATTATCAGTTCGTCTTTCGTTCCACTATATTTTTATCACTTCATGTGTTATGTGCTATGCTTGGAGCGTCTTGCTTTTAGTTTCCTTTTTAGTTTTCTTTAGCTTTGCTTGCTGTTCATAACGAGTTGGAACTCAGCTTTCTTTGTGTGGGAGAGAAACACGCTCCACTTCAACCTAGAACATAACATAGAATTTTCATGTCTATCTTTGTTGTGTGTGTTCTTTGTCTTTCAATAGCTACTATCATGTTCAGCTCTTAGTTTTCATGCTTTACTTTTTGAAGAGCTTTTGTTTAGTTGGTCGCTGGAACTCTCTTTAATTACCATGCTCACCTTATTAAGAGAGTTTGCTTCTGTTGCATTGGTTGATATGTCTATGATAAAGATGCTACGTGCACGATGACGCTTAGTAGTTCATGTTTTCTTATGGTTAGTCTCAAATAACTGGGGGGTTCCCAATGTGTTATTGGAGTACCAACATGATTTGTTTGCCTATGATGTGGTATGGTTTAGTAATATCTTCCTTCGAGAATTTATTTTGATTGACTTGGCGTATGCTCACGCATATTTAAGACTGTTGGAAATATGCCCTAGAGGCAATAATAAAAGAGTTATTATTATATTTCCTTGTTCATGATAATCGTTTATTATCCATGCTATAATTGTATTGATTGGAAACTCAAATACATGTGTGGATGAATAGACAGACTTTGTGTCCCTAGTGAGCCTCTACAGGACTAGCTCGTTGATCAAAGATGACCGTGGTTTCCAGGTCATAGACATGAGTTGTCATTTGATAACGGGATCACATCATTAGGAGAATGATGTGATGGACGAGACCCAAACGTTAAACATAGCTTTTGATCGTGTCAGTTATCGCTATAGTTTTCTGCATGTCAAGTATAAGTTCCTATGACCATGAGATCATGTAACTCACTGACACCGTAGGAGTGCTTTGTGTGTGCCAAACGTCACAACGTAACTGGGTGACTATAAAGGTACTCTACAGGTACCTCCGAGGGTGTCTGTTGAGTTGACATGGATCGAGACTGGGATTTGTCACTCCGTGTGACGGAGAGGTATCTCCGGGCCCACTCGGTAATACGTCATCTCAATGAGCTCAAAGTGACTAAGTAGTTGGTCACGGGATTATGTATTACGGTAACGAGTAAAGAGACTTGCCGGTAACGAGATTGAACTAGGTATAGAGATACCGACGATCGAATCTCGGGCAAGTAACATACCGACGAGACAAAGGGAACTGTATACGGGATTGCCTGAATCCTTGACATCGTGGTTCATCCGATGAGATCATCGAGAAACATGTGGGAACCAATATGGGTATCCAGATCCCGCTATTGGTTATTGACCTGGGAGTGTCTCGGTCATGTCTACATGGTTTCCGAACCCGCAGGGTCTACACACTTAAGGTTCAGTGACGCTAGGGTTGTTAGTGAGAATAGTGCATGGTTACCGAAGGTTGTTCGGAGTCCCGGATGAGATCCCGGACGTGACGAGGGTCTCCGGAATGGTCCGGAGACGAAGATTGATATATAGGATGAAAGGTTTCGGAGTCCGGAAGTGTTCCGGGGAGCATCGGGAAATCGGCGGACGACCGAAAGGGGTTTCGGGGGTTCCGGAAGTGGTTTCGGGCCTAATGGGCCACAAGGGGGGACACAACAGCCCTCATAGGGCTGTGCGCCCCCCCTGGGCCCTCTCCTCATGCGCAAGGGGAGGTGGACCCTCCTAGGGCAGCCGCACCCCCCCTGGCTTGGGGGGCAAGGCGCCTAGGGGGGGAAACCCTAGGGCCTGGCCCTTGGCCGCCGCCCCCCCTGCCCCGGCCGCCGGCCCCCCTAGGGGAAACCCTAGGGCGCCCCCCTCTCCTCCTTCCCCCTATATATAGAGAGGTAGAGGGAGGGCAGCCAACACAAGTTCGTGCCTCGGTGCTGCCCTCCCTCTCCCATAACATCTTCCTCTCCCGCGGTGCTTAGGCGAAGCCCTGCTGGAATCCTCCATCACCACCACCACCACGCCGTCGTGCTGCCGGTTCTCCATCAACCTCTCCTCCACCCCTTGCTGGATCAAGAAGGAGGAGACGTCCCCGAGCCGTACGTGTGAAGAACGCGGAGGCACCGTTGCTTCGGTGCTAGGATCTTCGGCGATCTGAATCGCGGCGAGTACGACTCCATCAACCGCGTTCTTAACGCTTCCGCTTAGCGATCTACAAGGGTACGTAGATCCAACTCTCCTCTCGTAGTAGCATCTCCTAGATTGATCTTGGTGAACGTAGAGAAAAATTTTTGTTTTCCATGCAACGTTCCCCAACAGTGGCATCATGAGCCAGGTTCTTGCGTAGATGCTTTCTCGAGTAGAACACAAAAGGGTTTGTGGCGTTGATGTTTAAATTGCTGCCCTCCTTAGTCTTTCTTGATTCAGCGGTATTATGGGATGAAGCGGCCCGGACCAACTTTACATGTCCACGTACATGAGACCGGTTCCATCGACAGACATGTGACTTTTGTTGCATAAGATGGCTGGCGGGTGTCTGTCTCTCCTATCTTAGTTGAATCGGAATAGAACAAGGCGGTCCTTGTAGAAGGTTAAATAGCAACTTGAATATCACCGTTGTGGTTTTGCGTAGGTAAGAAGCGTTCTTGCTAGATACCCATAGCAGCCACGTAAAACATGCAACAACAAATTAGAGGACGTCTAACTTGTTTTTGCAGGGTATGTATGTGATATGATATGGCCAATGACATGATGAGATATATTTGATGTATGAGATGATCATGTTGTAATAGTTAATATCGACTTGCATGTCGATGCATACGGCAACCGGCAGGAGCCATAGGGTTGTCTTTATTTTTTGTATGACCTGCGTGTCAATCATTTAGCGCTTTGTAATGCTTTACTTTATCGCTAAACGGTAGCAATAGTAGTAAGAGCATGGTGGGCGCGCGACAACCCCGATGGCAACACGATGATGGAGATCATGATGATGGAGATCATGGTGTGGCGCCGATGACGATGGAGATCATGCCGGTGCTTTGGAGATGGAGATCAAAAGCACGAGTTGATGGCCATATCATGTCACTTATGATTTGCATGTGATGTTAATCCTTTTATGCATCTTATTTTGCTTAGGACGACGGTAGCATTATAAGATGATCCTTCACTAAAATTTCAAGATAAAATTGTGTTCCCCCCGAGTGTGCGCCGTTGCGAAGGTTCGTCGTTTCGAAGCACCACGTGATGATCGGGTGTGATAGACTCTACGTTCGCATACAACGGGTGCAAGCCAGTTTTGCACATGCAGAACACTCGGGTTAGACTTGACGAGCCTAGCATGTACAGACATGGCCTCGGAACACGGAGGACCGAAAGGTCGAGCATGAGTCATATAGTAGATATGATCAACATGTTGATGTTCACCATTAACACCACCTCATCTCACGTGATGATCGGACTTGGGTTGGTGGATTTGGATCATGTCACGCTCGAATGACCGGAGGGATGTCATTTTGAGTGGGAGTTATAAATAATTTGATTAGGTAGTAACTCACTTATCATGAACAATAGTCTAAAATGTCTTTGCAAATTTTTGGTTGTAGATGGCTCGCGCAGTAGCTCCCCTGAATTTTAATGCGTTCCTAGAGAAAGCTAAACTGAAAGATGACGGGAGCAACTTTGTGGACTGGCTCCGCAATCTGAGGATCATCCTCACAGCTGCCCAAAAGGTTTATGTCCTAAATGCACCGCTAGGTGACCCCCCCGCTCCTACAGCCCCTGCAGACGTTTTGAACGTTTGGCAGACACGTTCGGATGACTATTCGATAGTGCAGTGTGCCATGTTGTACGGCTTGGAAGGAGGACTTCAAAGGCGTTTTGAACGTCATGGTGCATATGAGATGTACCAGGAGTTGAAGTTCATCTTTGAGAAGAATGCTAAGATCGAGAGGTATGAGACCACCGATAAATTCTTTGCTTGCAAGATGGAGGAGAATTCGTCTGTCAGTGAGCACTTACTGAAGATGTCTGGGTACTATACCCGCATAGCTGATCTGGGACTTGTGTTCCCGGATGAGGCTATCATTGACAGAATTCTCCAGTCACTCCCTCCAAGCTACAAGAGCTTCGTGCAGCAGTATAACATGCAAGGGATGAACAAGACCATCGCCGAGCTGTTTTCGATGCTGAAAGTCGCTGAGGCAGACATCCAGAAGGAGTATCAAGTGTTGATGGTCAATAAAACCACCAGTTTCAAGAAGAATGGCAAGGGCAAGAAGGGTAACTCTAAGAAGGGTGGCAAAGCAGTTGCTAATCCAGTGAAGAAACCCAAGGCTGGGCCCAAGCCAGAGACTGAGTGCTTCTATTGCAAGGGGAACGGCCACTGGAAGCGGAACTGCCCCAAGTATCTGGCGGACAAGAAGGGGAACAACAACAACAAAGGTATATATGATATACATGTTATTGATGTGTACCTTACCAACTCTCGTTGTAGTGCCTGGGTATTTGATACCGGTTCGGTTGCTCACATTTGCAACTCTAAACAGGAACTGCGGAATAAACGGAGGCTGGCGAAGGACGAAGTGACGATGCGCGTGGGAAATGGTTCCAAGGTTGATGTGATCGCCGTCGGCACGCTCGCTCTTCGATTACCATCGGGATTAGTTATGAACCTGAATAATTGTTATTTAGTGCCTGCGTTAAGCATGAACATTATATCTGGATCTTGTTTATTGCGAGACGGTTACTCATTTAAGTCAGAGAATAATGGTTGTTCTATTTATATGAGTAATATCTTTTATGGTCATGCACCCGAAGTTAGGGGTTTATTCTTATTGAATCTCGATAGTGATGATACACATGTTCATAACATTGATGCCAAAAGATGTAGAGTTGATAATGATAATACCACTTTCTTGTGGCACTGCCGTCTGGGTCATATCGGCGTGAAACGCTTGAGGAAGCTCCATGCTGATGGACTTTTGGAGTCTCTTGATTTTGAATCACTTGACACGTGCGAGCCGTGCCTCATGGGCAAGATGACAAGGACCCCGTTTTCAGGGACAATGGAACGGGCAAGTGACTTATTGGAAATCATACATACTGATGTGTGCGGTCCGATGAGTGTAACGGCGCGCGGTGGATATCGTTATTTTCTCACCTTCACTGACGACTTAAGTAGATATGGGTATATTTACTTCATGAAGCATAAGTCTGAAACTTTTGAAAAGTTCAAGCAATTTCAGAGTGAAGTTGAAAATCATCGTAACAAGAAGATCAAGTTCCTACGATCTGATCGAGGGGGAGAATATCTGAGTTATGAGTTTGGTGATCACTTAAGAAAATGTGGAATTGTTTCACAGTTGACGCCACCTGGAACACCACAGCGTAATGGTGTGTCCGAACGTCGTAATCGAACCCTATTAGATATGGTACGTTCTATGATGTCTCTTGCCGATTTGCCACTATCGTTTTGGGGATATGCGTTAGAGACAGCTGCATTCACTTTAAATAGGGCTCCGTCTAAGTCCGTTGAGACAACACCGTATGAACTATGGTTTAGTAAGAAACCGAAGTTGTCTTTTCTCAAGGTTTGGGGTTGCGATGCTTATGTCAAAAGGCTTCAGCCAGAAAAGCTCGAACCCAAAGCGGACAAATGTGTCTTCATAGGATACCCAAAAGAAACTGTTGGGTACACCTTCTATCTCAGATCCGAGGGCAAAGTGTTTGTCGCTAAGAACGGGTCCTTTCTCGAGAAAGAGTTTCTCTCGAAAGAATTGAGTGGGAGGAAGGTAGAACTTGATGAGGTTATTGAACCTCTGCTTCAACCAGAGAGTAGCGCAGCACAGAAAGATGTTTTTGTGGAGCCTGCAGAGGTTGAAGAGGAAGCCAATGATGATGATCAAGGAGCTTCTGATCAAGTTACTACCGAACCTCGTAGGTCGACAAGGGTACGCACTGCACCTGAGTGGTATGGTAACCCTGTCTTGGAGGTCATGTTGTTAGACAACGGTGAACCTACGAGCTATGGAGAAGTGATGGTGGGCCCGGATTCCGACAAATGGTTAGAGGCCATGAAATCCGAGATGGGATCCATGTATGAAAACAAAGTATGGACTTTGGAAGTATTACCTGAAGGGCGGAAGGCCATTCAGAATAAATGGATTTTTAAGAGGAAGACGGACGCTGACGGTAATGTCACCGTGTATAAAGCTCGACTTGTGGCAAAGGGTTTTTCACAAGTTCAAGGAATTGACTACGATGAGACTTTCTCACCCGTAGCGATGCTTAAATCCGTCCGAATCATGTTAGCAATAGCTGCATATTTCGATTATGAAATTTGGCAGATGGATGTCAAAACAGCGTTCCTTAACGGTTTTCTTAAGGAAGAGTTGTATATGATACAACCGGAAGGTTTTGTCGATCCAGAGAATGCTGACAAAGTTTGCAAACTCCAGCGTTCCATTTATGGGCTGGTGCAAGCGTCTCGGAGTTGGAATCTTCGCTTTGATGAGGTGATCAAAGCGTTTGGGTTTGTACAAGTTTACGGAGAAGCTTGCATTTACAAGAAAGTGAGTGGGAGCTCTATAGCGTTTCTGATATTATATGTGGATGACATATTGCTGATTGGAAACAATATAGAACTTTTGGATAGCGTGAAGGGGTATTTGAACAAGAGTTTTTCGATGAAGGACCTCGGTGAAGCTGCTTTCATATTGGGCATCAAGATCTATAGAGATAGATCGAGACGCTTGATAGGACTTTCACAAAGTACATACCTTGATAAAGTTTTGAAGAAGTTCAAAATGGATCAATCCAAGAAGGGGTTCTTGCCGGTATTGCAAGGTACAAAGTTGAGTAAGACTCAATGCCCAGTGACTGCGGAAGATAGAGAAAAGATGAGTGTCATCCCCTATGCTTCAGCCATAGGCTCTATCATGTATGCAATGCTGTGCACAAGACCAGATGTCAGCCTTGCCATAAGTATGACCGGAAGGTTTCAAAGTAATCCTGGTATGGATCACTGGACAGCGGTCAAGAATATCCTAAAGTACCTGAAAAGGACTAAGGAGATGTTTCTCGTTTATGGAGGTGATCAAGAGCTCGTCGTAAAGGGTTACGTCGATGCAAGCTTTGACACTGATCCTGATGACTCTAAGTCTCAAACCGGATACGTATATATTCTCAACGGGGGAGCGGTAAGCTGGTGCAGTTCCAAGCAAAGCGTGGTAGCCGATTCTACATGCGAAGCGGAGTACATAGCTGCCTCGGAGGCGGCAAAGGAAGGTGTCTGGATGAAGGAGTTCATGACAGATCTTGGAGTTGTGCCTAGTGCATTGAACCCAATGACTCTGTTTTGTGACAACACTGGTGCCATTGCTCTAGCCAAGGAACCAAGGTTTCACAAGAGGACCAGACACATAAAGCGACGCTTCAATTCCATCCGCGATTCAGTCAAGGAGGAGGACATAAGCATTTGCAAAGTACACACGGATTTGAATGTTGCAGATCCGTTGACTAAGCCTCTTCCACGGGATAAGCATGATCAACACCAAGACTCTATGGGTGTTAGATTCATTACCTTGTAATGCTAGATTATTGACTCTAGTGCAAGTGGGAGACTGTTGGAAATATGCCCTAGAGGCAATAATAAAAGAGTTATTATTATATTTCCTTGTTCATGATAATCGTTTATTATCCATGCTATAATTGTATTGATTGGAAACTTAAATACATGTGTGGATAAATAGACAAACTTTGTGTCCCTGGTAAGCCTCTTCAGGACTGGCTCGTTGATCAAAGATGACCGCGGTTTCCAGGTCATAGACATGAGTTGTCATTTGATAACGGGATCACATCATTAGGAGAATGATGTGATGGACGAGACCCAAACGTTAAACATAGCTTTTGATCGTGTCAGTTATCGCTATAGTTTTCTGCATGTCAAGTATAAGTTCCTATGACCATGAGATCATGTAACTCACTGACACCGTAGGAGTGCCTTGTGTGTGCCAAACGTCGCAACGTAACTGGGTGACTATAAAGGTACTATACAGGTATCTCCGAAGGTGTCTGTTGAGTTGACATGGATCGAGACTGGGATTTGTCACTCCGTGTGACGGAGAGGTATCTCCGGGCCCACTCGGTAATACGTCATCTCAATGAGCTCAAAGTGACTAAGTAGTTGGTCACGGGATTATGTATTACGGAACGAGTAAAGAGACTTGCCGGTAACGAGATTGAACTAGGTATAGAGATACCGACGATCGAATCTCGGGCAAGTAACATACCGACGAGACAAAGGGAACTGTATACGGGATTGCCTGAATCCTTGACATCGTGGTTCATCCGATGAGATCATCGAGGAACGTGTGGGAACCAATATGGGTATCCAGATCCCGCTATTGGTTATTGACCTGGGAGTGTCTCGGTCATGTCTGCATAGTTTCCGAACCCGCAGGGTCTACACACTTAAGGTTCGGTGACGCTAGGGTTGTTAGTGAGAACAGTGCATGGTAACCGAAGGTTGTTCGGAGTCCCGGATGAGATCCCGGACATGACGAGGGTCTCCGGAATGGTCCGGGGACGAAGATTGATAAATAGGATGAGAGTGATCGGAGTCCGGAAGTGTTCCGGGAAGCACCGGGGAGTCGTCGGATGACCGAAAGGGGTTTCGGGGGGTCCCGGTAATTGTTATGGGCCCTATGGGCCACAAGTGGGAGACGCAACAGCCCTCATGGGGCTGTGCGCCCCCCCTTGGGCCCTCTCCACCTGCGCCAAGGGGGCTGGGCCCCCCTAGGGCAGCCGCACCCCCTAGTCTTGGGGGGCAAGGCGCCTGGGGGGGAAACCCTAGGCCCTGGCCGCCGCCCCCCCCCCCTTTTGGCCGGCCCCATCTGCCCTGGCCGCCGCCCCCTAGGGGGAACCCTAGGGGCGCCCCCTCCCCTCTCTCCCCCCTATATAAAGAGAGGCAGAGGGAGGGCAGCAACACACGTTCGTGCCTCGGCGCTGCCCTCCCTCTCCCACAAACATCTTCGTCTATTCCGCAGTACTTGGCGAAGCCCTGCTGGAATTCCTCCACCACCATCTCCACCACGCCGTCGTGCTGCTGGGTTTCTCCGTCAACTTCTCCTTCCCCCTTGCTGGATCAAGAAGGAGGAGACGTCCCCGAGCTGTACGTGTGAAGAACGCGGAGGCACCGTCCGTTCGGTGCTAGGATCTTCGGCGATCTGAATCGCGGCGAGTACGACTCCATCAACCGCGTTCTTGAACGCTTCCGCTTAGCGATCTACAAGGGTATGTGGATCCAACTCTCCCCTCGTAGATGCATCTCCTAGATTGATTTTGGTGAGCGTAGGAAAATTTTTTGTTTCCCATGCAACGTTCCCCAACAGTGGTATCAGAGCTAGGTTCTTGCGTAGATGCTTTCACGAGTAGAACACAAAAGGGTTTGTGGGCGTTGATGTTTAGATTGCTTCCCTCCATGGTCTTTCTTGATTCAGCGGTATTATGGGATGAAGCGGCCCGGACCAACTTTACATGTCCACGTACATGAGACCGGTTCCATCGACAGACATGTGACTTTTGTTGCATAAGATGGCTGGCGGGTGTCTGTCTCTCCTATCTTAGTTGAATCGGAATAGACAAAGGCGGTCCTTGTAGAAGGTTAAATAGCAACTTAAATATCACCGTTGTGGCTTTGCGTAGGTAAGAAGCGTTCTTGCTAGATACCCATAGCAGCCACGTAAAACATGCAACAACAAATTAGAGGACGTCTAACTTGTTTTTGCAGGGTATGTATGTGATATGATATGGCCAATGACATGATGAGATATATTTGATGTATGAGATGATCATGTTGTAATAGTTAATATCGACTTGCATGTCGATGTATACGGCAACCGGCAGGAGCCATAGGGTTGTCTTTAATTTTTGTATGACATGCGTCTCAATCATTAAGCGCTATGTAATGCTTTACTTTATCGCTAAACGGTAGCAATAGTAGTAAGAGCATGGTGGGCGCGCGACAACCCCGATGGCGACACGATGATGGAGATCATGATGATGGGATCATGGTGTTACGCCGGTGACGATGGAGATCATGCCGGTGCTTTGGAGATGGAGATCAAAAGCACGAGTTGATGGCCATATCATGTCACTTATGATTTGCATGTGATGCTAATCCTTTTATGCATCTTATTTTGCTTAGGACGACGGTAGCATTATAAGATGATCCCTCACTAAAATTTCAAGATAAAATTGTGTTCCCCCCGAGTGTGCGCCGTTGCGAAGGTTCGTCGTTTCGAAGCACCACGTGATGATCGGGTGTGATAGACTCTACGTTCGCATACAACGGGTGCAAGCCAGTTTTGCACATGCAGAACACTCGGGTTAGACTTGACGAGCCTAGCATGTACAGACATGGCCTCGGAACATGGAAGACCGAAAGGTCAAGCATGAGTCATATAGTAGATATGATCAACATGAAGATGTTCACCATTGACACCACCTCATCTCATGTGATGATCGGACTTGGGTTGGTGGATTTGGATCATGCCACGCTCGAATGACCAGAGGGATGTCAATTTGAGTGGGAGTTATAAGTAATTTGATTAGTTAAAAACTCACTTATCATGAACAATAGTCTAAGATGTCTTTGCAAATCTTTTGTTGTAGATGGCTCGCGCAGTAGCTCCCCTGAATTTTAATGCGTTCCTAGAGAAAACTAAGCTGAAAGATGATGGGAGCAACTTTGTGGACTGGCTCCGCAATCTGAGGATCATCCTCACAGCTGCCCAAAAGGTTTATGTCCTAAATGCACCGCTAGGTGAACCCCCCGCTCCGGCCTCTGTGGACGTTATGAACGCCTGGCAGTCGCGTTCGGATGACTACTCAGTAGTGCAGTGTGCCATGTTGTATAGCTTGGAAGGAGGACTTCAAAGGCGTTTTGAACGTCATGGAGCATATGAGATGTTCCAGGAGTTGAAGTTCATCTTTGAAAAGAATGCCAAGATCGAGAGGTATGAGACCACCGATAAATTCTTTGCTTGCAAGATGGAGGAGAATTTGTCTGTCAGTGAGCACTTACTGAAGATGTCTGGGTACTATACCCGCATAGCTGATCTGGGACTTGTGTTCCCGGAGGAGGCTATCATTGACAGAATTCTCCAGTCACTCCCACCTAGCTACAAGAGCTTCGTGCAGCAGTATAACATGCAAGGGATGAACAAATCCATCGCGAGCTGTTTTCAATGCTGAAAGTCGCTGAGGCAGACATCCAGAAGGAGTATCAAGTGTTGATGGTCAATAAAACTACCAGTTTCAAGAAAAATGGCAAGGGCAAGAAGGGTAACTCTAAGAAGGGTGGCAAGGCAGTTGCTCATCCAGTGAAGAAACCCAAGGCTGGGCCCAAGCCAGAGACTGAGTGTTTCTATTGCAAGGGGAACGGCCACTGGAAGCGGAACTGCCCCAAGTATCTGGCAGACAAGAAGGGGGCCAACAACAACAACAAGCAAGGTATATGTGATATACATGTTATTGATGTGTACCTTACCAACTCTCGTTGTAGTGCCTGGGTATTTGATACCGGTTCGGTTGCTCACATTTGCAACTCTAAACAGGAACTACGGAATAAACGGAGGCTGGCGAAGGACGAAGTGACGATGCGCGTGGGAAATGGTTCCAAGGTTGATGTGATCGCCGTCGGCACGCTCGCTCTTCGATTACCATCGGGATTAGTTATGAACCTGAATAATTGTTATTTAGTGCCTGCGTTGAGCATGAACATTATATCTGGATCTTGTTTGATGCGAGACGGTTACTCATTTAAATCAGAGAATAAAGGTTGTTCTATTTATATGGGTAATATCTTTTATGGTCATGCACCCGAAGTTAGGGGTTTATTCTTGTTGAATCTCGATAGTGATGATACACATGTTCATAACATTGATGCCAAAAGATGTAGAGTTGATAATGATAGTACCACTTTCTTGTGGCACTGCCGTCTGGGTCATATCGGCGTGAAACGCATGAGGAAGCTCCATGCTGATGGACTTTTAGAGTCTCTTGATTTTGAATCACTTGACACATGCGAGCCGTGCCTCATGGGCAAGATGACTAAGACCCCGTTTTCAGGAACAATGGAACGGGCAAGTGACTTATTGGAAATCATACATACTGATGTGTGTGGCCTGATGAGTGTCACGGCGCGCGGTGGATATCGTTATTTTCTCACCTTCACTGGCGACTTAAGTAGATATGGGTATATTTACTTGATGAAGCATAAGTCTGAAACGTTTGAAAAGTTCAAGCAATTTCAGAGTGAAGTTGAGAATCATCGTAACAAGAAGATCAAGTTCCTACGATCTGATCGAGGGGGAGAGTATCTGAGTTATGAGTTTGGCAATCACTTGAGAAAGTGTGGAATCGTTTCACAGTTGACGCCACCTGGAACACCACAGCGTAATGGTGTGTCCGAACGTCGTAATCGAACCCTATTAGATATGGTGCGTTCTATGATGTCTCTTGCCGATTTGCCACTATCGTTCTGGGGATATGCGTTAGAGACAGCTGCATTCACTTTAAATAGGGCTCCATCTAAGTCCGTTGAGACAACACCGTATGAACTATGGTTTGGTAAGAAACCTAAGTTGTCTTTTCTCAAAGTTTGGGGTTGCGATGCTTATGTCAAAAGGCTTCAGCCAGAAAAGCTCGAACCCAAAGCGGACAAATGTGTCTTCATAGGATACCCAAAAGAAACGGTTGGGTACACCTTCTATCTCAGATCCGAGGGCAAAGTGTTTGTCGCTAAGAACGGGTCCTTTCTCGAGAAAGAGTTTCTCTCGAAAGAATTGAGTGGGAGGAAGGTAGAACTTGATGAGGTTATTGAACCTCTGCTTCAACCAGAGAGTTGCGCAACACAGAAAGATGTTTTTGTGGAGCCTGCAGCGGTTGAAGAGGAAGCCAATGATGATGATCAAGAAGCTTCTGATCAAGTTACTACCGAACCTCGTAGGTCGACAAGGGTACGCACTGCACCTGAGTGGTATGGTAACCCTGTCTTGGAGGTCATGTTGTTAGACAACGGTGAACCTACGAGCTATGGAGAAGCGATGGTGGGCCCGGATTCCGACAAATGGTTAGAGGCCATGAAATCCGAGATGGGATCCATGTATGAAAACAAAGTATGGACTTTGGAAGTATTACCTGAAGGGCGGAAGGCCATTCAGAATAAATGGATTTTTAAGAGGAAGACGGACGCTGACGGTAATGTCACCGTGTATAAAGCTCGACTTGTGGCAAAGGGTTTTTCACAAGTTCAAGGGATTGACTACGATGAGACTTTCTCACCCGTAGCGATGCTTAAATCCGTCCGAATCATGTTAGCAATAGCTGCATATTTCGATTATGAAATTTGGCAGATGGATGTCAAAACAGCGTTCCTTAACGGTTTTCTTAAGGAAGAGTCGTATATGATGCAACCGGAGGGTTTTGTCGATCCAGAGAATGCTGACAAAGTATGCAGGCTCCAGCGTTCCATTTATGGGCTGGTGCAGGCATCTCAGAGTTGGAATCTTCGCTTTGATGAGGTGATCAAAGCGTTTGGGTTTATACAAGTTTACAATGAAGCTTGTATTTACAAGAAAGTGAGTGGGAGCTCTATAGCGTTTCTGATATTATATGTGGATGACATATTGCTGATTGGAAACAATATAGAATTTTTGGATAGCGTGAAGGGGTATTTGAACAAGAGTTTTTCAATGAAGGATCTCGGTGAAGCTGCTTTCATATTGGGCATCAAGATCTATAGAGATAGATCAAGACGCTTGATAGGACTTTCACAAAGTACATACCTTGATAAAGTTTTGAAGAAGTTCAAAATGGATCAATCCAAGAAGGGGTTCTTGCCGGTATTGCAAGGTACAAAGTTGAGTAAGACTCAATGCCCAGTGACTGCGGAAGATAGAGAAAAGATGAGTGTCGTCCCCTATGCTTCAGCCATAGGCTCTATCATGTATGCAATGCTGTGCACAAGACCAGATGTTAGCCTTGCCATAAGTATGGCCGGAAGGTTTCAAAGTAATCCTGGTATGGATCACTGGACAGCGGTCAAGAATATCCTAAAGTACCTGAAAAGGACTAAGGAAATGTTTCTCGTTTATGGAGGTGATCAAGAGCTCGTCGTAAAGGGTTACGTCGATGCAAGTTTTGACACTGATCCGGATGACTCTAAGTCTCAAACCGGATACGTATATATTCTCAACGGGGGAGCGGTAAGCTGGTGCAGTTCCAAGCAGAGCGTGGTAGCCGATTCTACATGCGAAGCGGAGTACATAGCTGCCTCGGAGGCGGCAAAGGAAGGTGTCTGGATGAAGGAGTTCATGACAGATCTTGGAGTTGTGCCTAGTGCACTAAACCCAATGACTCTGTTCTGTGACAACACTGGTGCCATTGCTCTAGCCAAGGAACCAAGGTTTCACAAGAGGACCAGACACATAAAGCGACACTTCAATTCCATCCGCGATTCAGTCAAGGAGGAGGACATAAGCATTTGCAAAGTACACACGGATTTGAATGTTGCAGATCCGTTGACTAAGCCTCTTCCACGGGCTAAGCATGATCAACACCAAGACTCTATGGGTGTTAGATTCATTACCTTGTAATGCTAGATTATTGACTCTAGTGCAAGTGGGAGACTGTTGGAAATATGCCCTAGAGGCAATAATAAAAGAGTTATTATTATATTTCCTTGTTCATGATAATCGTTTATTATCCATGCTATAATTGTATTGATTGGAAACTCATATACATGTGTGGATAAATAGACAAACTTTGTGTCCCTAGTAAGCCTCTTCAGGACTAGCTCGTTGATCAAAGATGACCGCGGTTTCCAGGTCATAGACATGAGTTGTCATTTGATAACGGGATCACATCATTAGGAGAATGATGTGATGGACAAGGCCCAAACGTTAAACATAGCTTTTGATCGTATCAGTTATCGCTATAGTTTTCTGCATGTCAAGTATAAGTTCCTATGACCATGAGATCATGTAACTCACTGACACCGTAGGAGTGCTTTGTGTGTGCCAAACGTCGCAACGTAACTGGGTGACTATAAAGGTACTCTACAGGTATCTCCGAAGGTGTCTGTTGAGTTGACATGGATCGAGACTGGGATTTGTCACTCCGTGTGACGGAGAGGTATCTCCGGGCCCACTCGGTAATACGTCATCTCAATGAGCTCAAAGTGATTAAGTAGTTGGTCACGGGATTATGTATTACGGTAACGAGTAAAGAGACTTGCCGGTAACGAGATTGAACTAGGTATAGAGATACCGACGATCGAATCTCGGGCAAGTAACATACCGACGAGACAAAGGGAACTGTATACGGGATTGCCTGAATCCTTGACATCGTGGTTCATCCGATGAGATCATCGAGGAACATGTAGGAACCAATATGGGTATCCAGATCCCGCTATTGGTTATTGACCTGGGAGTGTCTCGGTCATGTCTACATAGTTTCCGAACCCGCAGGGTCTACACACTTAAGGTTCGGTGACGCTAGGGTTGTTAGTGAGAATAGTGCATGGTTACCGAAGGTTGTTCGGAGTCCCGGATGAGATCCCGGACATGACGAGGGTCTCCGGAATGGTCCGGAGACGAAGATTGATATATAGGATGAAAGGTTTCGGAGTCCGGAAGTGTTCCGGGGAGCATCGGGAAATCGGCAGACGACCGAAAGGGGTTTCGGGGGTTCCGGAAGTAGTTCTGGGCCTAATGGGCCACAAAGGGGGACACCACAGCCCTCAGGGGGCTGTGCGCCCCCCTGGGCCCTCTCCTCATGCGGCTAAGGGGGGTGGCCCCCCTAGGGCAGCCGCACCCCTTTGGAGTGGGGGGCAAGGCACCTAGGGGGGGGAAACCCTAGGGCCTGGCCCTTGGCCGCCGCCCCCCCTGCCTTGGCCGCCGCCCCCCTTGCCCTGGCCGCCGGCCCCCTAGGGGAAACCCTAGGGCGCCCCCCTCTCCTCCTTCCCCCTATATATAGAGAGGTAGAGGGAGGGCAGCCAACACAAGTTCGTGCCTCGGTGCTGCCCTCCCTCTCCCATAACATCTTCCTCTCCCGCGGTGCTTAGGCGAAGCCCTGCTGGAATCCTCCATCACCACCACCACCACGCCGTCGTGCTGCCGGTTCTCCATCAACCTCTCCTCCACCCCTTGCTGGATCAAGAAGGAGGAGACGTCCCCGAGCCGTACGTGTGAAGAACGCGGAGGCACCGTTGCTTCGGTGCTAGGATCTTCGGCGATCTGAATCGCGGCGAGTACGACTCCATCAACCGCGTTCTTAACGCTTCCGCTTAGCGATCTACAAGGGTACGTAGATCCAACTCTCCTCTCGTAGTAGCATCTCCTAGATTGATCTTGGTGAACGTAGAGAAAAATTTTTGTTTTCCATGCAACGTTCCCCAACAGTGGCATCATGAGCCAGGTTCTTGCGTAGATGCTTTCTCGAGTAGAACACAAAAGGGTTTGTGGCGTTGATGTTTAAATTGCTGCCCTCCTTAGTCTTTCTTGATTCAGCGGTATTATGGGATGAAGCGGCCCGGACCAACTTTACATGTCCACGTACATGAGACCGGTTCCATCGACAGACATGTGACTTTTGTTGCATAAGATGGCTGGCGGGTGTCTGTCTCTCCTATCTTAGTTGAATCGGAATAGAACAAGGCGGTCCTTGTAGAAGGTTAAATAGCAACTTGAATATCACCGTTGTGGTTTTGCGTAGGTAAGAAGCGTTCTTGCTAGATACCCATAGCAGCCACGTAAAACATGCAACAACAAATTAGAGGACGTCTAACTTGTTTTTGCAGGGTATGTATGTGATATGATATGGCCAATGACATGATGAGATATATTTGATGTATGAGATGATCATGTTGTAATAGTTAATATCGACTTGCATGTCGATGCATACGGCAACCGGCAGGAGCCATAGGGTTGTCTTTATTTTTTGTATGACCTGCGTGTCAATCATTTAGCGCTTTGTAATGCTTTACTTTATCGCTAAACGGTAGCAATAGTAGTAAGAGCATGGTGGGCGCGCGACAACCCCGATGGCAACACGATGATGGAGATCATGATGATGGAGATCATGGTGTGGCGCCGATGACGATGGAGATCATGCCGGTGCTTTGGAGATGGAGATCAAAAGCACGAGTTGATGGCCATATCATGTCACTTATGATTTGCATGTGATGTTAATCCTTTTATGCATCTTATTTTGCTTAGGACGACGGTAGCATTATAAGATGATCCTTCACTAAAATTTCAAGATAAAATTGTGTTCCCCCCGAGTGTGCGCCGTTGCGAAGGTTCGTCGTTTCGAAGCACCACGTGATGATCGGGTGTGATAGACTCTACGTTCGCATACAACGGGTGCAAGCCAGTTTTGCACATGCAGAACACTCGGGTTAGACTTGACGAGCCTAGCATGTACAGACATGGCCTCGGAACACGGAGGACCGAAAGGTCGAGCATGAGTCATATAGTAGATATGATCAACATGTTGATGTTCACCATTGACACCACCTCATCTCACGTGATGATCGGACTTGGGTTGGTGAATTTGGATCATGTCACGCTCGAATGACCGGAGGGATGTCAATTTGAGTGGGAGTTATAAATAATATGATTAGGTAGTAACTCACTTATCATGAACAATAGTCTAAAATGTCTTTGCAAATTTTTGGTTGTAGATGGCTCGCGCAGTAGCTCCCCTGAATTTTAATGCGTTCCTAGAGAAAGCTAAACTGAAAGATGACGGGAGCAACTTTGTGGACTGGCTCCGCAATCTGAGGATCATCCTCACAGCTGCCCAAAAGGTTTATGTCCTAAATGCACCGCTAGGTGACCCCCCCGCTCCTACAGCGCCTGCAGACGTTTTGAACGTCTGGCAGACACGTTCGGATGACTATTCGATAGTGCAGTGTGCCATGTTGTACGGCTTGGAAGGAGGACTTCAAAGGCGTTTTGAACGTCATGGTGCATATGAGATGTACCAGGAGTTGAAGTTTATCTTTGAGAAGAATGCTAAGATCGAGAGGTATGAGACCACCGATAAATTCTTCGCTTGCAAGATGGAGGAGAATTCGTCTGTCAGTGAGCACTTACTGAAGATGTCTGGGTACTATACCCGCATAGCTGATCTGGGACTTGTGTTCCCGGATGAGGCTATCATTGACAGAATTCTCCAGTCACTCCCTCCAAGCTACAAGAGCTTCGTGCAGCAGTATAACATGCAAGGGATGAACAAGACCATCGCCGAGCTGTTTTCGATGCTGAAAGTCGCTGAGGCAGACATCCAGAAGGAGTATCAAGTGTTGATGGTCAATAAAACCACCAGTTTCAAGAAGAATGGCAAGGGCAAGAAGGGTAACTTTAAGAAGGGTGGCAAAGCAGTTGCTAATCCAGTGAAGAAACCCAAGGCTGGGCCCAAGCCAGAGACTGAGTGTTTCTATTGCAAGGGGAATGGCCACTGGAAGCGGAACTGCCTCAAGTATCTGGCGGACAAGAAGGGGGCCAACAACAACAACAAAGGTATATATGATATACATGTTATTGATGTGTACCTTACCAACTCTCGTTGTAGTGCCTGGGTATTTGATACCGGTTCGGTTGCTCACATTTGCAACTCTAAACAGGAACTGCGGAATAAACGGAGGCTGGCGAAGGACGAAGTGACGATGCGCGTGGGAAATGGTTCCAAGGTTGATGTGATCGCCGTCGGCACGCTCGCTCTTCGATTACCATCGGGATTAGTTATGAACCTGAATAATTGTTATTTAGTGCCTGCGTTAAGCATGAACATTATATCTGGATCTTGTTTATTGCGAGACGGTTACTCATTTAAGTCAGAGAATAATGGTTGTTCTATTTATATGAGTAATATCTTTTATGGTCATGCACCCGAAGTTAGGGGTTTATTCTTATTGAATCTCGATAGTGATGATACACATGTTCATAACATTGATGCCAAAAGATGTAGAGTTGATAATGATAATACCACTTTCTTGTGGCACTGCCGTCTGGGTCATATCGGCGTGAAACGCGTGAGGAAGCTCCATGCTGATGGACTTTTGGAGTCTCTTGATTTTGAATCACTTGACACGTGCGAGCCGTGCCTCATGGGCAAGATGACAAGGACCCCGTTTTCAGGGACAATGGAACGGGCAAGTGACTTATTGGAAATCATACATACTGATGTGTGCGGTCCGATGAGTGTGACGGCGCACGGTGGATATCGTTATTTTCTCACCTTCACTGACGACTTAAGTAGATATGGGTATATTTACTTAATGAAGCATAAGTCTGAAACTTTTGAAAAGTTCAAGCAATTTCAGAATGAAGTTGAAAATCATCGTAACAAGAAGATCAAGTTCCTACGATCTGATCGAGGGGGAGAATATCTGAGTTATGAGTTTGGTGATCACTTAAGAAAATGTGGAATTGTTTCACAGTTGACGCCACCTGGAACACCACAGCGTAATGGTGTGTCCGAACGTCGTAATCGAACCCTATTAGATATGGTACGTTCTATGATGTCTCTTGCCGATTTGCCACTATCGTTTTGGGGATATGCGTTAGAGACAGCTGCATTCACTTTAAATAGGGCTCCATCTAAGTCCGTTGAGACAACACCGTATGAACTGTGGTTTGGTAAGAAACCTAAGTTGTCTTTTCTCAAGGTTTGGGGTTGCGATGCTTATGTCAAAAGGCTTCAGCCAGAAAAGCTCGAACCCAAAGCGGACAAATGTGTCTTCATAGGATACCCAAAAGAAACTGTTGGGTACACCTTCTATCTCAGATCCGAGGGCAAAGTGTTTGTCGCTAAGAACGGGTCCTTTCTCGAGAAAGAGTTTCTCTCGAAAGAATTGAGTGGGAGGAAGGTAGAACTTGATGAGGTTATTGAACCTCTGCTTCAACCAGAGAGTAGCGCAGCGCAGAAAGATGTTTTTGTGGAGCCTGCAGAGGTTGAAGAGGATGCCAATGATGATGATCAAGGAGCTTCTGATCAAGTTACTACCGAACCTCGTAGGTCGACAAGGGTACGCACTGCACCTGAGTGGTATGGTAACCCTGTCTTGGAGGTCATGTTGTTAGACAACGGTGAACCTACGAGCTATGGAGAAGCGATGGTGGGCCCGGATTCCGACAAATGGTTAGAGGCCATGAAATCCGAGATGGGATCCATGTATGAAAACAAAGTATGGACTTTGGAAGTATTACCTGAAGGGCGGAAGGCCATTCAGAATAAATGGATTTTTAAGAGGAAGACGGACGCTGACGGTAATGTCACCGTGTATAAAGCTCGACTTGTGGCAAAGGGTTTTTCACAAGTTCAAGGGATTGACTACGATGAGACTTTCTCACCCGTAGCGATGCTTAAATCCGTCCGAATCATGTTAGCAATAGCTGCATATTTCGATTATGAAATTTGGCAGATGGATGTCAAAACAGCGTTCCTTAACGGTTTTCTTAAGGAAGAGTTGTATATGATGCAACCAGAGGGTTTTGTCGATCCAGAGAATGCTGACAAAGTATGCAAGCTCCAGCGTTCCATTTATGGGCTGGTGCAAGCATCTCGGAGTTGGAATCTTCGCTTTGATGAGGTGATCAAAGCGTTTGGGTTTATACAAGTTTACAATGAAGCTTGTATTTACAAGAAAGTGAGTGGGAGCTCTATAGGGTTTCTAATATTATATGTGGATGACATATTGCTGATTGGAAACAATATAGAATTTTTGGATAGCGTGAAGGGGTATTTGAACAAGAGTTTTTCGATGAAAGATCTCGGTGAAGCTGCTTTCATATTGGGCATCAAGATCTATAGAGATAGATCAAGACGCTTGATAGGACTTTCACAAAGCACGTACCTTGATAAAGTTTTGAAGAAGTTCAAAATGGATCAATCCAAGAAGGGGTTCTTGCCGGTATTGCAAGGTACAAAGTTGAGTAAGACTCAATGCCCAGTGACTAAGGATGATAGAGAAAAGATGAGTGTCATCCCCTATGCTTCAGCCATAGGCTCTATCATGTATGCAATGCTGTGCACAAGACCAGATGTCAGCCTTGCCATAAGTATGGCCGGAAGGTTTCAAAGTAATCCTGGTATGGATCACTGGACAGCGGTCAAGAATATCCTGAAGTACCTGAAAAGGACTAAGGATATGTTTCTCGTTTATGGAGGTGATCAAGAGCTCGTCGTAAAGGGTTACGTCGATGCAAGCTTTGACACAGATCCGGATGACTCTAAGTCACAAACCGGATACGTATATATTCTCAACGGGGGAGCGGTAAGCTGGTGCAGTTCCAAGCAGAGCGTGGTAGCTGATTCTACATGTGAAGCGGAGTATATAGCTGCCTCGGAGGCGGCGAAGGAAGGTGTCTGGATGAAGGAGTTCATGACAGATCTTGGAGTTGTGCCTAGTGCACTGAACCCAATGACTCTGTTCTGTGACAACACTGGTGCCATTGCTCTAGCCAAGGAACCAAGGTTTCACAAGAGGACCAGACACATAAAGCGACGCTTCAATTCCATCCGCGATTCGGTCAAGGAGGAGGACATAAACATTTGCAAAGTACACACGGATTTGAATGTTGCAGATCCGTTGACTAAGCCTCTTCCACGGGCTAAGCATGATCAACACCAAGACTCTATGGGTGTTAGATTCATTACCATGTAATGCTAGATTATTGACTCTAGTGCAAGTGGGAGACTGTTGGAAATATGCCCTAGAGGCAATAATAAAAGAGTTATTATTATATTTCCTTGTTCATGATAATCGTTTATTATCCATGCTATAACTGTATTGATTGGAAACTCAAATACACGTGTGGATGAATAGACAGACTTTGTGTCCCTAGTGAGCCTCTACAGGACTAGCTCGTTGATCAAAGATGACCGCGGTTTCCAGGTCATAGACATGAGTTGTCATTTGATAACGGGATCACATCATTAGGAGAATGATGTGATGGACGAGACCCAAACGTTAAACATAGCTTTTTGATCGTGTCAGTTATCGCTATAGTTTTCTGCATGTCAAGTATAAGTTCCTATGACCATGAGATCATGTAACTCGCTGACACCGTAGGAGTGCTTTGTGTGTACCAAACGTCACAACGTAACTGGGTGACTATAAAGGTACTCTACAGGTATCTCCGAGGGTGTCTGTTGAGTTGACATGGATCGAGACTGGGATTTGTCACTCCGTGTGACGGAGAGGTATCTCCGGGCCCGCTCGGTAATACGTCATCTCAATGAGCTCAAAGTGACTAAGTAGTTGGTCACGGGATTATGTATTACGGTAACGAGTAAAGAGACTTGCCGGTAACGAGATTGAACTAGGTATAGAGATACCGACGATCGAATCTCGGGCAAGTAACATACCGACGAGACAAAAGGAACTGTATACGGGATTGCCTGAATCCTTGACATCGTGGTTCATCCGATGAGATCATCGAGAAACATGTGGGAACCAATATGGGTATCCAGATCCCGCTATTGGTTATTGACCTGGGAGTGTCTCGGTCATGTCTACATGGTTTCCGAACCCGCAGGGTCTACACACTTAAGGTTCGGTGACGCTAGGGTTGTTAGTGAGAATAGTGCATGGTTACCGAAGGTTGTTCGGAGTCCCGGATGAGATCCCGGACGTGACGAGGGTCTCCGGAATGGTCCGGAGACGAAGATTGATATATAGGATGAAAGGTTTCGGAGTCCGGAAGTGTTCCGGGGAGCATCGGGAAATCGGCGGACGACCGAAAGGGGTTTCGGGGGTTCCGGAAGTGGTTTCGGGCCTAATGGGCCACAAGGGGGGACACAACAGCCCTCATAGGGCTGTGCGCCCCCCCCCCCTGGGCCCTCTCCTCATGCGCAAGGGGAGGTGGACCCTCCTAGGGCAGCCGCACCCCTCCTGGCTTGGGGGGCAAGGCGCCTAGGGGGGGAAACCCTAGGGCCTGGCCCTTGGCCGCCGCCCCCCCCCCCTGCCCTGGCCGCCGGCCCCCCTAGGGGAAACCCTAGGGCGCCCCCCTCTCCTCCTTCCCCCTATATATAGAGAGGTAGAGGGAGGGCAGCCAACACAAGTTCGTGCCTCGGTGCTGCCCTCCCTCTCCCATAACATCTTCCTCTCCCGCGGTGCTTAGGCGAAGCCCTGCTGGAATCCTCCATCACCACCACCACCACGCCGTCGTGCTGCCGGTTCTCCATCAACCTCTCCTCCACCCCTTGCTGGATCAAGAAGGAGGAGACGTCCCCGAGCCGTACGTGTGAAGAACGCGGAGGCACCGTTGCTTCGGTGCTAGGATCTTCGGCGATCTGAATCGCGGCGAGTACGACTCCATCAACCACGTTCTTAACGCTTCCGCTTAGCGATCTACAAGGGTACGTAGATCCAACTCTCCTCTCGTAGTAGCATCTCCTAGATTGATCTTGGTGAACGTAGAGAAAAATTTTTGTTTTCCATGCAACGTTCCCCAACAAAGACTGTAAAGAAAGTCTGTCAAGCCTTGATGATCTTTTGTTTCTGAGTAGCGATATAACTACCATGCCTGATTCAATGTTGCTTTGTCGCTCTGCATGATTATGACCGTCATTGCTCTCTTAGTTGGTCGCTCCCAGTCTTTTGCTAACCTTCGCCTGTACTAAGCGGACTGACTGCTTGTGCATCCACATCCTTTAATCCAGTTATGCCATATGAGTCCACCATACCTTCCTACATGGTATTTACCTGCCATTCCTAACGGAGACTTGCATGTGCCATCTCGAAATTATTCAAAGAAAAAGCATTCTTATTTTGTGCCTCTGTTGTAAGTCCATGAGGAAGTAGTAGTTAATTCATAATCTTTTTAAGTTGGACAAGCTTCACCCCGGGATTGCATGTATAATGTGCAAACCCATAATACGAGAAGGAACTGGCATTGAGTGCGCCTGGCTCAAAAAGATAATATAACAAACAAACCCTCATTCACGCTTTGTTCATGAGAAATCAGAAAACTTTGGCAGTGATAAACAAAGGAGATTAAGAGGATGTGATCGTCCCCATTCGGGAGCCGTTCCTCGAAACTTGTCCATCTCGAAAATTGATTGAGTTGTCTGCTAGCATTCGTTGACGAAACATGCATGATCTAAAATAAATTATTACCTCTGTTTTAAAGCCAAGAGCTCTGGTACATGTTTTGTCTTTGTTTCCGACTACGGGTTTTCAACCTTGCCAACAAAAGCCACGGTTCGAGAGTCTCCACCTTCTTTTAAAAGCACCAACTACTGAGAGCATGATTGTCATTCTGAGTGTAATGTGCATTGTCCCAAAGTAGCATTGTCTTTTGCATGATTGTGATATCGTTTATTCTGAAATCATTGTATTCAGTCATCACTTAAACCTTGGAGGTGCCCCTGCATTTATGTTTTGCTTCACTAAAGGGGGCAAGCTAGATATCACTTTATCATATTTGCACATCATGTTCATTGCAAATCTATTTGATGTTTCAGTATCATATTGTAAAACTTTCAGTCCTTTGTGATTTTCTCATGAGGCAACTTAATTACTATAGATTCATTGTCTCAGTAAGCTTTTGTCATATGACTATGAAAAAGTCCTATATGGTTAATAGCATGTCACCACAGAAATTATTCTCGTTATCATTTACCTACTCGAGGACGAGCAGGAATTAAGCTTGGGGATGTTGATACGTCCAAAACGTATCTATAATTTTTGCTTGCTCCATGCCTCTTTTGGGTGATATTGCTATGATATTTATACACTTCCATACATTTTTGATCATATTTGGACTAACCTATTAACTCAGTGCACCCCAGTGCCAGTTTCTGTTTTCGGCTGTTTTTGTATTTCAGGTTTTCACATTAATATTGGTTATTGATAACCATAATAGAAATCCAGCCATGTTAGCTATTAAAGATTTAAATAATGTAACCTGATTTGAAAACTGGTTCCTGCAATATAAACAAGTATATCTATGCATATATGATACATGTTATGATGATGTAATGTATGATGATGTATGCGTATGATGCAATGTATGATGATGTATGTGTATGATAATAGAAAACTTCAATGAAACTAGCCTGAGCCACTAGAGTATCCTTGCATTCTGTAGCCGGCTCTCATAGATACCCAATCAACATTTGAACCTGGATAAGTTTAGATATGACTTATCGAGAGTACGTGGGGTCAGAGTAGCATCAAGCAAATAGGCAGGTTTAACCAAGTTTCAAGGAAGGCGGCATTTTGAGCCTGGATCTTATCCTGACTATCTGTAAGCCGTGCTCTCACATGACAGCCGGCGTTTGAACCTTAGTAAGCTCAGGTCTTGGTCGAATACTGATACGTCCGAAACGTATCTATAATTTATGCTTGCTCCATGCCTCTTTTGGGTGATATTGCTATGATATTTATACACTTCCATACATTTTTGATCATATTTGGACTAACCTATTAACTCAGTGCACCCCAGTGCCAGTTTCTGTTTTCGGCTGTTTTTGTATTTCAGGTTTTCACATTACGAGAACTGCCAGGAAAAATCCAGAAAAATTATATAAAAAATCAGCGTTCCACAAACTATAGTGCGCCCGAAGGACAGCCGGGGGGGCACCAGGGCTCCAGGCGCCCTGGCGGCGCCCCCCCCCCCCCTGGGCCGCGCCGGGGGGGCGCCTGGGCCCCCCGAGGCTCCTCCGATGCCCCCCTTTGGCATATATTTACACCGTGTCGCGGAAACCCTGATTCCGAACCCCTTTTCTCCAGACGCGATTCCGATCTCTGCCGCCATCGCCATCAAGCTTCGGGGGACCAGAATTCCCGCGCCGGCACCCTGCCGGGACGGGGAAGTGCCCCCGGATTCATCTCCATCAACGTTGCTTCCTCCCTCCATGATGCGGGAGTAGTTCCTCCTCGGGGCTGAGGTTCTTACCAGTAGCTATGTGGTCAATTCTCTCTCCCATGATGTGATCTTCGTTGTGATCGTAGGCTATGTTAATCTAGGTTGATCCCATGATATTTCCCCTTCCTCTATGTATTGGATTGATGTACTCACTTGTCTTTATCTAGTATAATCCCCGAGACCAAGGTGACAGCGGTCTATTGGACATGGATTAGAACAATATTTTCATGAGTGATTTCCTCTCTTGTGTGTTGATTGAAGATTGAGAGTCTCTTGGTGCTTGTCTTTGACTATCCTTTAGATATGTTGTGGTGATTGTGGGACTCTCTTTGGATGGCCGCGGTGACATTGGGAAATCCTTAGATTGAGAACTACGAACTTTGAGGTGTGCTTTTGTAGCCCTACATAATTCTCGTCCTCTCTTGACCACGAAGGAATGACCTCCGAGTGCGTCCCCTTTGCATGTTTTATGGGAAATATCATGTGATTCGATTATGTTAATGTTGTTGGGAGTTGCCACTAGTGAAAGTATGAACCCTAGGCCTTGTTGCCACCATTGCAATACCATTTGTGCTCACGTTTACCACTTGTTTGCTTGCTGCACTTTTTATTACAGATTTATATTACTTTGTTTTGCCATCCATATCACTTGCCATTTAACATCTCTTCGCCGAACTAGTGCACCTATACATCTAACAAGTGTATTAGGTGTGTTGGGGACACAAGAGACTTCTTGTATCTTAGTTGCAGGGTTGCTTGAGAGAGACCATCTTCAACCTCTACTTCCCTGAGTTCGATAAACCTTAGGTCATCCACTTGAGGGAAATTGTTGCTGTCCTACAAACCTCTGCGCTTGGAGGCCCAACATAGTCTACAAGTGTAGAAGCGTGTGTAGACATCAGCCGGCACCCTGCCGGGACGGGGAAGTGCCCCCGGATTCATCTCCATCGACGTTGCTTCCTCCCTCCATGATGCGGGAGTAGTTCCTCCTCAGGGCTGAGGTTTCTACCAGTAGCTATGTGGTTATCTCTCTCTCCCATGATGTGATCTTCGTTGTGATCATAGGCTATGTTAATCTAGGGTGATCCCATGATGTTTCCCCTTCCTCTATGTATTGGATTGATGTACTCACTTGTCTTTATCTAGTATAATCCCCGAGACCAAGGTGACAGCGGTCTATTGGACATGGATTAGAAAAATATTTTCATGAGTGATTTCCTCTCTTGTGTGTTGATTGAAGATTGAGAGTCTCTTGGTGCTTGTCTTTGACTATCCTTTAGATATGTTGTGGTGATTGTGGGACTCTCTTTGGATGGCCGCGGTGACATTGGGAAATCCTTAGATTGAGAACTACGAACTTTGAGGTGTGCTTTTGTAGCCCTACATAATTCTCGTCCTCTCTTGACCACGAAGGAATGACCTCCGGGTGCGTCTCCATTGCATGTTTTATGGGAAATATCAGGTGATTCGATTATGTTAATGTTGTTGGGAGTTGCCACTAGTGAAAGTATGATCCCTAGGCCTTGTTTCCACCATTGCAATACCATTTGTGCTCACGTTTACCACTTGTTTGCTTGCTGCACTTTTTATTACAGATTTATATTACTTTGTTTTGCCATCCATATCACTTGCCATTTAACATCTCTTCGCCGAACTAGTGCACCTATACATCTAACAAGTGTATTAGGTGTGTTGGGGACACAAGAGACTTCTTGTATCTTAGTTGCAGGGTTGCTTGAGAGAGACCATCTTCAACCTCTACTTCCCTGAGTTCGATAAACCTTAGGTCATCCACTTGAGGGAAATTGCTGCTGTCCTACAAACCTCTGCGCTTGGAGGCCCAACATAGTCTACAAGTGTAGAAGCGTGTGTAGACATCAGCCGGCACCCTGCCGGGATGGGGAAGTGCCCCCGGATTCATCTCCATCGACGTTGCTTCCTCCCTCCATGATGCGGGAGTAGTTCCTCCTCGGGGCTGAGGTTTCTACCAGTAGCTATGTGGTTATCTCTCTCTCCCATGATGTGATCTTCGTTGTGATCATAGGCTATGTTAATCTAGGGTGATCCCATGATGTTTCCCCTTCCTCTATGTATTGGATTGATGTACTCACTTGTCTTTATCTAGTATAATCCCCGAGACCAAGGTGACAGCGGTCTATTGGACATGGATTAGAAAAATATTTTCATGAGTGATTTCCTCTCTTGTGTGTTGATTGAAGATTGAGAGTCTCTTGGTGCTTGTCTTTGACTATCCTTTAGATATGTTGTGGTGATTGTGGGACTCTCTTTGGATGGCCGCGGTGACATTGGGAAATCCTTAGATTGAGAACTACGAGCTTTGAGGTGTGCTTTTGTAGCCCTACATAATTCTCGTCCTCTCTTGACCACGAAGGAATGACCTCCGAGTGCGTCCCCTTTGCATGTTTTATGGGAAATATCATGTGATTCGATTATGTTAATGTTGTTGGGAGTTGCCACTAGTGAAAGTATGAAGCCTAGGCCTTGTTTCCACCATTGCAATACCATTTGTGCTCACGTTTACCACTTGTTTGCTTGCTGCACTTTTTATTACAGATTTATATTACTTTGTTTTGCCATCCATATCACTTGCCATTTAACATCTCTTCGCCGAACTAGTGCACCTATACATCTAACAAGTGTATTAGGTGTGTTGGGGACACAAGAGACTTCTTGTATCTTAGTTGCAGGGTTGCTTGAGAGAGACCATCTTCAACCTCTACTTCCCTGAGTTCGATAAACTTTAGGTCATCCACTTGAGGGAAATTGATGTTGTCCTACAAACCTCTGCGCTTGGAGGCCCAACATAGTCTACAAGAGTAGAAGCGTGTGTAGACATCAAGCTATTTCTGGCGCCGTTGCCGGGGAAGTGAGTGCTTGAAGGTATATCTTTAGATCTTGCAATTAAATCTTTTTGTTTCTTGTTTTTATTTCACTAGTTATGTTTATGGAAAACCGCATTCTTAGTTCGTTGCTTGTGGGAAGACGCCCCACACCTGTGGTGGTTGCTCCTCCTCCTACTGAAATTGTGCCCTATAAAATACCGGCTGGTATTATCGATTATATTTTGGCTAATCGTTATGCAGGAGACAGACATCCCGGTGAACACTTGCTATATCTGTCATAACTATGTTCATTATTTAAGCTTGCAGGTGTATCAAGGGAGTTTGTCATGAGGAAATTGTTTGCCGTATCACTTATAGATAAAGCTTCAGATTGGTATAAGCTTCTCGATAACTCGCACTTGCTTGATTGGCAAGAGCTTATGTCTCTCTTTTATACTAAGTTTTATCCTCTTCATGAAATTCATCGAGGCAGGAACTATATCTATAACTTTAGGTCTCGTGACGGAGAGAGCGTAGCTCAAGCTTGGGGGAGACTAAAAACGTTAATGCTAAAATGTCCTAACCATGGGCTCCCCAAAGATGCTTATGTGGAGAGTAAGAGTACCTTTTTGCATGTGGATCATGGTAACAATGCTTTATGTGATGCTTATATTGTTGAGTTTATTCGTGATCCCACTAAAAATTATTATGAGAAGGGAACATATGCTTATAGATATTTCAATAATATTAAGTTCCCTCACTTTATGTTGAAGGTTTTGAAGCTGCACTTGTTTTGTCTTCCTATGCTTATTGCTTTGTGCTTCAATGAATTATTCCATTGCAATATTCCTATGCATAGGAAGCATGTTAGGCTTAAATGTATTTGGTATTTGCTTCTTGATGCTCTCTTTTGTTCTTCAACTCTTATTCCTACGAGAGCATCATTAAAGTCTTAAGCCTATCTTTATGGCTATAAAGAAAGAGCTCTAGGGAGACAACCCTTGTTATCTTTGCTTTCAGTTTGTTCTTTCAGTTTATAGTGGTCTTGATGTTTGTTACTACTGTAGCAACATCATTGTATCTTTATTTTTCAGCTTTGTGCCAAGTTTAGCCTCTGATTGCAAGAAAGTTCAAAAGTTGTGACGTGCTGTCCAGGAAACAGATTCTGTCCTTGGACAGAAAAATTCGTATAAAATCACCAGATCATCTTTTTGGTCTGAATTTTTTCGACAGCGTGCTCTATACAATTGTCTTTCGGGCTTCTGTTCTGAGTTTTTTGATTTGAGTTGCAGAAGTGCCCCGAAAAAATTATTTACTACCTGCTGGTCTGTTTTTCACAGATTCTGTCCTGTTTTGCCTTTTCTTCATTTTGCAAACCTTGAGCTTGCTTTTTCTTTGCAAAAACCTTTTGGCAATCTTGAGAAACAGTAGACCTTCAATAATATCCTTATTTCCAGCAAGGAAAAATTATTTTATTAAGGGTACTAACCTCGCTAATCAGATTATGATGAGTTATGTATGAAGGGAGTTTTCAAGTGTGCGAGGGAAGATGATAAAAAGATTCAGGAGTGTCAAACGCTCAAGCTTGGGGATGCCCCCATGCACCCCCAAGAAATATTCAAGAAGACTCAAGCGTCTAAGTTTGGGGATGCCCCCGTGCATCCCCTTCTCCATCAACATTATCAGTTCGTCTTTCGTTCCACTATATTTTTATCACTTCATGTGTTATGTGCTATGCTTGGAGCGTCTTGCTTTTAGTTTCCTTTTTAGTTTTCTTTAGCTTTGCTTGCTGTTCATAACGAGTTGAAACTCAGCTTTCTTTGTGTGGGAGAGAAACACGCTCCACTTCAACCTAGAACATAACATAGAATTTTCATGTCTATCTTTGCTGTGTGTGTTCTTTGTCTTTCAATAGCTACTATCATGTTCAGCTCTTAGTTTTCATGCTTTACTTTTTGAAGAGCTTTTGTTTAGTTGGTCGCTGGAACTCTCTTTAATTACCATGCTCACCTTATTAAGAGAGTTTGCTTCTGTTGCATTGGTTGATATGTCTATGATAAAGATGCTACGTGCACGATGGCGCTTAGTAGTTCATGTTTTCTTATGGTTAGTCTCAAATAACTGGGGGGTTCCCAATGTGTTATTGGAGTACCAACATGATTTGTTTGCCTATGATGTGGTATGGTTTAGTAATATCTTCCTTCGAGAATTTATTTTGATTGACTTGGCGTATGCTCACGCATATTTAAGACTGTAAAGAAAGTCTGTCAAGCCTTGATGATCTTTTGTTTCTGAGTAGCGATATAACTACCATGCCTGATTCAATGTTGCTTTGTCGCTCTGCATGATTATGACCGTCATTGCTCTCTTAGTTGGTCGCTCCCAGTCTTTTGCTAACCTTCGCCTGTACTAAGCGGACTGACTGCTTGTGCATCCACATCCTTTAATCCAGTTATGCCATATGAGTCCACCATACCTTCCTACATGGTATTTACCTGCCATTCCTAACGGAGACTTGCATGTGCCATCTCGAAATTATTCAAAGAAAAAGCATTCTTATTTTGTGCCTCTGTTGTAAGTCCATGAGGAAGTAGTAGTTAATTCATAATCTTTTTAAGTTGGACAAGCTTCACCCCGGGATTGCATGTATAATGTGCAAACCCATAATACGAGAAGGAACTGGCATTGAGTGCGCCTGGCTCAAAAAGATAATATAACAAACAAACCCTCCTTCACGCTTTGTTCATGAGAAATCAGAAAACTTTGGCAGTGATAAACAAAGGAGATTAAGAGGATGTGATCGTCCTCATTCGGGAGCCGTTCCTCGAAACTTGTCCATCTCGAAAATTGATTGAGTTGTCTGCTAGCATTCGTTGACGAAACATGCATGATCTAAAATAAATTATTACCTCTGTTTTAAAGCCAAGAGCTCTGGTACATGTTTTGTCTTTGTTTCCGACTACGGGTTTTCAACCTTGCCAACAAAAGCCACGGTTCGAGAGTCTCCACCTTCTTTTAAAAGCACCAACTACTGAGGGCATGATTGTCATTCTGAGTGTAATGTGCATTGTCCCAAAGTAGCATTGTCTTTTGCATGATTGTGATATCGTTTATTCTGAAATCATTGTATTCAGTCATCACTTAAACCTTGGAGGTGCCCCTGCATTTATGTTTTGCTTCACTAAAGGGGGCAAGCTAGATATCACTTTATCATATTTGCACATCATGTTCATTGCAAATCTATTTGATGTTTCAGTACCATATTGTAAAACTTTCAGTCCTTTGTGATTTTCTCATGAGGCAACTTAATTACTATAGATTCATTGTCTCAGTAAGCTTTTGTCATATGACTATGAAAAAGTCCTATATGGTTAATAGCATGTCACCACAGAAATTATTCTCGTTATCATTTACCTACTCGAGGACGAGCAGGAATTAAGCTTGGGGATGTTGATACGTCCAAAACGTATCTATAATTTTTGCTTGCTCCATGCCTCTTTTGGGTGATATTGCTATGATATTTATACACTTCCATACATTTTTGATCATATTTGGACTAACCTATTAACTCAGTGCACCCCAGTGCCAGTTTCTGTTTTCGGCTGTTTTTGTATTTCAGGTTTTCACATTAATATTGGTTATTGATAACCATAATAGAAATCCAGCCATGTTAGCTATTAAAGATTTAAATAATGTAACCTGATTTGAAAACTGGTTCCTGCAATATAAACAAGTATATCTATGCATATATGATGCATGTTATGATGATGTAATGATGATGTAATGTATGATGATGTATGCGTATGATGCAATGTATGATGATGTATGTATATGATAATAGAAAACTTAAATGAAACTAGCCTGAGCCACTAGAGTATCCTTGCATTCTGTAGCCGGCTCTCACAGATACCCAATCAACATTTGAACCTGGATAAGTTTAGATATGACTTATCGAGAGTACGTGGGGTCAGAGTAGCATCAAGCAAATAGGCAGGTTTAACCAAGTTTCAAGGAAGGCGGCATTTTGAGCCTGTATCTTATCCTGACTATTTGTAAGCCGTGCTCTCACATGACAGCCGGCGTTTGAACCTTAGCAAGCTCAGGTCTTGGTCGAATACTGATACGTCTGAAACGTATCTATAATTTCTGCTTGCTCCATGCCTCTTTTGGGTGATATTGCTATGATATTTATACACTTCCATACATTTTTGATCATATTTGGACTAACCTATTAACTCAGTGCACCCCAGTGCCAGTTTCTATTTTCGGCTGTTTTTGTATTTCAGGTTTTCACATTACGAGAACTGCCAGGAAAAATCCAGAAAATCTATATAAAAAATCAGCGTTCCAGAAACTACCGTGCGCCCGAAGGACAGCCGGGGGGGGCCACCAGGGCTCCAAGCGCCCTGGCGGCGCCCCCCCCCCCTCGGCCGCGCCGGGGGGGCGCATGGGCCCCCCGAGGCTCCTCCGATGCCCCCCTTTGGCATATATTTACACCGTGTCGCGGAAACCCTGATTCCGAACCCCTTTTCTCCAGACGCGATTCCGATCTCCGCCGCCATCGCCATCAAGCTTCGGGGGACCAGAATTCCTGCGCCGGCACCCTGCCGGGACGGGGAAGTGCCCTCAGATTCATCTCCATCGACGTTGCTTCATCCCTCCATGATGCGGGAGTAGTTCCTCCTCGGGGCTGAGGTTCTTACCAGTAGCTATGTGGTCAATTCTCTCTCCCATGATGTGATCTTCGTTGTGATCATAGGCTATGTTAATCTAGGGTGATCCCATGATATTTCCCCTTCCTCTATGTATTGGATTGATGTACTCACTTGTCTTTATCTAGTATAATCCCCGAGACCAAGGTGACAGCGGTCTATTGGACATGGATTAGAACAATATTTTCATGAGTGATTTCCTCTCTTGTGTGTTGATTGAAGATTGAGAGTCTCTTGGTGCTTGTCTTTGACTATCCTTTAGATATGTTGTGGTGATTGTGGGACTCTCTTTGGATGGCCGCGGTGACATTGGTAAATCCTTAGATTGAGAACTACGAACTTTGAGGTGTGCTTTTGTAGCCCTACATAATTCTCGTCCTCTCTTGACCACGAAGGAATGACCTCCGAGTGCGTCCCCTTTGCATGTTTTATGGGTAATATCATGTGATTCGATTATGTTAATGTTGTTGGGAGTTGCCACTAGTGAAAGTATGAAGCCTAGGCCTTGTTTCCACCATTGCAATACCATTTGTGCTCACGTTTACCACTTGTTTGCTTGCTGCACTTTATATTACAGATTTATATTACTTTGTTTTGCCATCCATATCACTTGCCATTTAACATCTCTTCGCCGAACTAGTGCACCTATACATCTAACAAGTGTATTAGGTGTGTTGGGGACACAAGAGACTTCTTGTATCTTAGTTGCAGGGTTGCTTGAGAGAGACCATCTTCAACCTCTACTTCCCTGAGTTCGATAAACCTTAGGTCATCCACTTGAGGGAAATTGCTGCTGTCCTACAAACCTCTGCGCTTGGAGGCCCAACATAGTCTACAAGAGTAGAAGCGTGTGTAGACATCAAATACACCATATAAGACTGACCGCCAAGAGTTCGCCGGGTCAATCAGGATGACCTGATGGAGTTGAAGCAGCTGGGTACAGGTAGGATGATCCACATGTTATGTCCTCTTCGGTTGAATACGCCTATGTTTGAACATAACCTGGTCAAATGGGTAGTAACGCTATGTTCTCCTTGGTCAAATACGCCTATGTCTGAATAGGAAGCCCCCAAGTGACATACTTACGATTTGTGCTCGTCGGGTACCTATGTTTGAGTTGTGCTATGCATCCAACTATCTTTGGTCCCTGTAATCTTCCTGAGAATCTGAACTTGTGAGAGATTGATATTCTTCTTGAGCCAGAGTTGTAAACCGGATATTGAGAGCTTCAGAACCTTGTGGGAGACAGATTTCCCTTGAACCAAATTTTGAACCGGATATTGAGGGCTTCAACGCTTTGTGAGAGGCAGTTTTTCCATGAGCTGGATTTGGAACCGGATATTGAGCTGGAAACTTTCTGACGGCCCTTTAAATTTTCATAGCAGTAATCTCAGGGGCCGGGTTGTCTTTCCCTCCAATGACCTGGGGTTAAGGAATTTGCTAAAACCGGCAAGACATTGCTGAGTCATATCATTGTAGCCCCCGAGTCTTGAGACTACTCAAGGAGTTGGCTTGAGACTCTCCATATTTGACCATAGCATAAGGTGTATATCATTGGTGTTGATAACACGATGTGAATCCACAGAAGGTTGAGGTGACTGCGACGGTTTATAAATGATCTCGTATTAGCCGTGTCAGCAACTCGGCCAATGGTTCCTGCCAACTGGCTGTTTTAACCAAACTGTAGTGGCAACGACTTGTGCGCCTACCCATTGAGTCATCTAATGCAGACGGCGGCTGAAAATATATGATAATTTGCTCCGGAGTTGTTGGAAGAAAACCGGGCTACCCGTGACTGGCTTTATACTCAACAAACAGCTCATGCAGACAGGTGCGGCCCGGTGTGTTGATGTAGACCAAGTCGCGAGAGACGGACGGCAAAGACGACCACAGTATCAAAGGCGGCATAGACAGATGAGTCGGCCGTGGTGTTATAAGCCAGCGTGGACGGGCGAGTCAGTCGCAGGCACGGTAAGCCGGGCGGACGGGCGAGTCAATCGCAAGCGCTGTAAGCCGCGCGGACAGGTAAGTCAGCCACGTCATGTTGATGTAGTGAACAATTGTCTTGATTCTCCAACTCCAATTTTTTTTCATCCATGATATCTGCTCGACTCGAGTGATTTCATCCATGATATCTTTCACGTGAACAGCAACAGGAGTGTCCGATGCAACTTGCTCCTGCCCCATTGTAGTTTTTGTCTGCACTTGCATGTGTAGCAGACTTTGAAGCGGATGCCCGCAGGGGCGAACTTGCAGGCGAGACTCTGGTGATTCGGCGGCTCGAAGATCTCGGGTGGTCGAGCGGCTTGAGGCCACGGTAGTTCAACGGCAGCGAGGGCAGCTCGCGGCGCGGCCGGCTCGACGCAGAGGCAGTTCTCGAGTGGCGACTCAGAAACAGCAGGTGATCTGGCGGCAGCGATTCATGGTAACAGAGTGGATGTGGTCACTTCGCTGGGGCAATGACGATGGTGGTTTAGCAACGTGAGACCCAAAGGCAACTCAAAAGCGGTGGAG
>LR738713.1:55634778-55683094 GCA_902687465.1 Secale cereale | reverse complement strand
GGAGGGAGGTGGGGTGGCGGCGCAGAGGAGGGAGGTGGTTTGGCAGCGCGGTGGAGGGAGGTGGGAGGAGGCTGCGTAGGAGGAAGAAGGTGGGAATGAGGGGATTGGGCACGAATTGAACGTGGGAGGAGAGGGGCAGGTGCGTTGACCCTTTTTGTTTTGGGGTCGGGGTTGGATCAGTGGTGGGAGGTGTTAGCAGAATAAGCACGGGTGTTATGAGAATAAGGTCTTAAGGGATGTTATATATACTCTCGACTCTTATAAAAAACATAGTTGTTGATGATGGTGTGTCTGCCATCCTGCATTATAGGTCGTCCTTTTTATATCTGACGGATAGGAAGAAAGGTATGTCAATTTTTCAAACAGATACCCACGCCCTCTCCACATTTGCAAATAAGGCCTTCCCTCGTTGATCCTTTTCTCTCACAAGATAAACTACTCATACAAATGCATCTTGATGTTCCGTGCAACGCACGTGCATTTTGCTAGTATATATATAGTGTTCAGTACACTACGCGAAACAACTAATTTGCCGTCAGTAGGCAGCTTTGCCGTCAGCTTTTCATCGGGCAAGACGGCAAAGAAAGGGTTTGCCGTCATCAGCAGACGGCAAAGAAAAACTGACGGTAAAATATATTTTGCCGTCTGCGGAAAAAAAGACAGACGGCAAAGAGCACACTTTGCCGTCTACAATAAGAAACACAGACCGCAAAGATCTTTGCCACCTACGTTTTATATTACACACGGCAAAATATACACTTTGCTGTCTGTAATAAAAAAATTGTAGATGGCAAAGATCTTTGCCGCCTGTGTTTTTTATTGCAGACGGTAAAGAATGCTCTTTGCCGTTTGTAACAAAAATCACAGACGACAAGTAAGAAGCACACCACGCGGATCGATCCCACAGATCGATGACGTGTCTGCCCATCCAAACCCACCAGCCCCACCTACCTATCCTGACACACGCACTACAAGCCAGGCCCACCCACCCACCCACCACTAACCCACGCCCCACCACACCCACCCACGCAGACCACACAACACACAACACATCCCGCACACATTCACCCATCGATCCATGGCCGGCGCTGGCGAGCAGGGAAGCAGTGGCCCCACCTCTAGTCGTCACCAGCGCGGCCGGGCCCGCCTCCAGTCGCCACTAGCGCGACCGGCCCCGCCTCAAGTCGCCTCCGGCCCAGCCGGCCCCCTCCGTCGCCGTCGGCTCCACTGTGCCGGCCCGGTGCCCCTCCAGCGCGGCCGACCCCACCTCCAGTTGCCTCCAGCGCGCCGGCCCGTCGACCATCGCCTCCGCTGTGTCGGCCGGGTGCGTTGTCGCCCAAGCACGGCCAACCCATCTGTCGTTGCCTCCACTGCGCCGGCCTCCTATCGCCACCTACACCCGAAGCGTTCGTCCGCGTCCGCCGCACATCGACCCCAGAATTCCACCGGCCGGCCACCATACATCGCGGCCCGAGCTCTTCTCCCTTTCCTCATTTCTTTCCCTCTCACTTGAAGTTCTCTCATCTGCAGGAGCTGGCCATGGAGGTCCTTCATGCTGCCGCCGCCCGAGCTCCTGACGTCGCGTGCGACCCTGCGTATCCGGTTGAGGTCGAGCAGCCATCGCCGGATCTGATGCCCGTGACCCCGCCGGACCTCCCTGCCTCGCCATGCTAGCACTGCCACACCCCAGCCACACCGCCGGCCCTGCCTTGCCCAGGAGACTCGATTGCTTTTTTACAATTTTTTGTAAGATTCTTCTTGCAAGAAACAAGGACCCATTTATTGTTTTTCTATGTGGAGGTCCTTCATGTAAAGTGTAACCATCGCATATGAATAAGATTAGATATTGTGTACAGATTCTTCAGCGTGTCCACATGTTTCCTTCACCGCGTACGTTTCTTCAACGTGTCCACATGCGCGTTATGTATGGATATTGTGTACAGATTAGATATATTTTTTATTAAAAAAAGCTTTCCCATCTATGATATTTCTGGCTGATAGCAAAGGCACTAACGCCGTCCGTCGGTCGGGTCGTTCTGTTAAACGCTATTTTTTGTCGTCTGGCAATTTTGATGACGGCAAAATCGGTTGACTGACAGCAAATTCTTTGTCGTCTGTCCGATAAAATGTTGATGGCAAAATCCCCCTTTGCCGACTTTGTCTTTGCCGACTTTGTCTTTGCCGACAAGGTTTGTCGTCATGGGCTGACGGCAAAATCTTTGTTGTATGTAATCCTGCCATTCCCGTTTGTAGGAGCCTGACGACAAAATGCCTGATTCCCGTAGTGGTAGTTGTGTGTGGTCTAAATTTGTAACATGTGTGTGTTTTGGATTTGGCCCCAACATCATGCTCCTCTGGTGAGCTAAGAGAGATTTTTGTATGCGGGCTGCATAGACTACCATTTTTATAATTTTTAAAATATCACCCGCTTATGCTTCATGACGTGTAACATTATTGTTTGTCCTGTTTTGCCATGTACAAAATAGTCTACCTTGCTCGCTTCACTATTGTAACTATATTTTCGCCATAGTCATATGTACTTATAGAAACATTTCAGGATGAAGTGAAATCAACACAAAGACCTGAGAGCAGTGCGGCATGGTCATTGCCAAATGATTATGGATTAGAATTGGAGTGTGATGATGTTCTCGAGCATCAACTAGAGGTGGCAAGACAACGTGTACATGATTCTCAACATGCAATCAACATGTTGAGACTGGACTTGCAGGTATTAGATGCAGGAGTCAAAAAATAAAACAAGAAACTGAGGTAACCACAAAGGAATTGGAGATTTTGTAGACTAAAATTTGTGCTATCTGAATCTGGCCAATGTTATTTTCTAAAGAGATTATAGTTCAAATGGTAAGTTTTGTTGCTACGTGTCCATGATGTATGAGCTTTATTTGCCCAGTGTATGTAAATTGTTGTTTGTGTACTCTTTATTATCACTGGTGCCGAACGCCGAACTATAATGCCTGGTGGGTATAATATGTTGTAATTTCTTTATTGTATAGTGTAGGATTATTCTTCGTTTCTATACCTTAGTCTTTTTATTTTATAAGTGCAGGTTTTTTAGAGGAGATAGTATAGAGTAGCATAATTCTTGGTATATGGTATATCGTTAAAACAGGGGCCAACACACCCAAACGTTACTTGGACTCCATCCGGGCAAACAAACATGTAAGTCAAATCAGGTCCTAATTGTGTTGGTCAACTTAATATTTAGTGGATCCCAAATGATGGGTCCCACTGTAACAACGACTCTGAGCAGGCCGTTAATAGGCCAACATCTCGATAGGGCCATATAAATGGAAATGGCCCGCGGGCCCTAGCAGGTCGTTAACAGGCCAAAAGCTCGATAGGGCCGTATAAATGGAAATGACACGCGGGCCCTAGCAGGCCGAAATAAATGTCAATTTTGTCTCGTACCTTTTACTTGACGGGCTAGTAAGAGGCCGAAAGTGTTCTGGGCCAGAAGAGGTCCAATTTGCAAACTAGGCTTTTAACAGGCCGAAAGTCGCGTCGGGCTAAAATTGTGCCATGTGGAACGTGGGTCGCTAATGGACCCAAAATCAGGTTGCACCATCATAGGCCCGACTGTTGTGCAGGCCATTAATAGGCTGAAAGACAAAATGGGCTAGAAATTGGCTCATTTACCTAATGTGCCGAGGAAAGGCTGAAAATCACAATGGGCTAGAAGTTGGCGCAACTGCAGAATGGGCCGAGAAAAGGCCGAAAGACGTACCGGGCCGTTAATGGGCTGGAACTGACGATGGGCTGCTAATAGGCCGAAAGAAGGTCGGGCCGTAATTGGGCCCTAAGACGTAGCGGGCCGTAAATGGGCTAGAACTGATGATGGGCTGGAAATTATCAAATCTAGAATGGGCCTTTGATGAGTCGATTCTATGTAACTTGTATGGATCGTGCTTGTGTATGGGCCTGACTCAAGTAGGCCACTAAAGGGCCAGCCCACTTATTTTGATAGGCCCGACCTTTTAACCTAAATGGGCCACTGTAGGGTCGAGCCACGTGTCGACGTACAATAGGCTTGTCCCATCCACCCGCTTGATGACACTTGTCCCAACTCGGAGCCGACATGTGGTACTAAGGCGAATCAGAATTTTACACGTGGAAAATCCCCATTGGTCTGGGCGGTTAATGGGTTATCAGATCCAAACCGGAACCCGATAGCTTAACGATGACCCGTTATGGTGGATGCTATGTGTCGATTACCCTTGACGAAAGCACTTCCATGACGCGATATTTATTGTCATGGAAGTGGACACTTCCGTGATGATAATTTTGGTATTGTCATGGAACACTTCTACGATAGCATATGTACGACTATCTTGATTCTGTCATAAAATCGTCATGGATGTACATGCATGACAGAAAACGTGTCATATTGTGACAAACACGTATTATCACGGAAGTGGTTTTTTTTTTGTAGTGACATTGCCTTGATGTGTAAGGCGCACAATCCTAGGTAGACCACCAAGTCTGGGCGGAAAGTTTACCTGACGATGTAAACATTCGAAAGGCCATAACTTTTGCCGAGCCGGTGTGATTTATGGAATCGGGGTGTTCCATCTAAAAAAACTAGAAAGGCTCGAACATTGGGGTGAGTCCTAGTATTGTTTTATTTTTTATCTCTAGCATATTTTTTCATAGTTATAAGGATCATAACCACATAACTCATTTACATCACTAACTCACGTCCACCAGTTTATAATATTCAAATATAAATTTTAGTTAACAAGTCTGGCTACCTTTGAACCTACTATTCATATTTAGAATTTCAGTTCCTATTATCATAAAAATAACATGATTCCAACATTTAATAATTTTCGGTATTGCATTCTCACCCTCTTAAACAGAATTCGGCCCCGAATTCTTCGTTGGTCTACTAGCAATAATAGGAAGAGGTGCTACCAAATAAAATAAAACCACACATCACATACTAGTCATAAATAAATCTGGATACTTCTTACGCACGCGGGACTCAAGCTCCCGTGTTGCATCACGCTTGGATTGTTGCGACTAGAGAACTTTCACATACTTAAGGGTCTTATTCCTCAACACTCTCTCAGACTCTTTGAGGATCCTCACAGGACGAACCTCGAAGGTCAGATCATGCTCAATTGTAATCAGCTCCATAGCCAGTTGTCGTTCGGGATGTCAGACGTATTTACATAGCATGGATAGATGGAATACGTTATGCACACCTTTTAGTGACTCGGGCAAGTCAAGACGATAGGCTAGTTTCCCCACTTGTTCCACTATTAAGAAGGGTCAAATGGACCGTGGGCTAAGCTTTCCTTTGATATTAAACCTAATAACACCCTTGGTTGGAGAGACTCTCAAAAGTACTTCTTCTCCTTCCTGAAACTCCACATTCTGCCTCTTAGGGTCGGCATAGCTCTTTTGTTGACTCTGGATTGCTAGCATATTGTGTCTAATTTCAACTATCCTCTCTGCAGTTCATTGAACCCAATCTGGTCCCGACACTGCCTTCTTGAAGAAAATATGCCCTAGAGGCAATAATAAAGTTTCCTTTTATACCATAACAAATGTCTTTTATTCATGCTAAAATTGTATTAACCAGAAACTTGATACATGTGTGAATACATAGACTAAACAGAGTGTCCCTAGTATGCCTCTACCAGACTAGCTCGTTAATCAAAGGTGGTTATATTTCCTAAACCATAGACATGTGTTGTCATTTGAACAACGGGATCACATCATTATGAGAATGATGTGATGGACAAGACCCATCTGTTAGCTTAGCACTATGATCGTTTGGTTTTACTTCTATTGATTTCTTCATGACTTATACATGTTCCTCTGACTATGAGATTATGCAAATCCCGAATACCGGAGGAACTCCTTATGTGCTATCAAACGTCGCAACATAACTGGGTGATTATAAAGATGCTCTAAAGGTGTCCGAAGGTATTTGTGGTGTTGGCATAGACCGAGAATAGAATTTGTCACTCCGACTGTCGAAGAGGTGTCTCCGGGCCCTCTCGGTAATACACATCATAATAAGCCTTGCAAGCAAACGACTAATGATATAGTCATGAGATGATGTATTACGGAGTGAGTAAAGAGACTTGTCGCTAACGAGATTGAACTAGGTATGATGATACCGACGATCGAATCTCGGGCAAGTAACATACCGATGACAAAGGGAACAACGTATGTTGTTGTGTGGTTTGAACGATAAAGATCTTCGTAGAATATATAGGAGCCAATATGAACATCGAGGTTCCGCTATTGGTTATTGACCGTAAATGTTTCTCGGTCATGTCTACATAGTTCTCGAACCCGTAGGGTCCGCACGCTTAATGTTCGATGACGATCAGTATTATGAGTTTATGTGTTTTGACACACCGAAGGTTGTTCGGAGTCCCGGATCAGATCATGGATATGATGAGGAGTCTCGAAATGGTCGAGACATAAAGATTGAATATTGGATGACTATATTCGGACACCGAAAATGTTCTCGAGAAGTTTCGGATAAAACCAAAGTGCCGGAGGGTTACCGGAACCCCCCCCCCCCCGGGGGGAACTAATGGGCCACATGGGCCTTAGTGGAGAGAGAGAGGGGCGGCTAGGGCAGGCCGCGTGCCCCTACCCCTTGGGTCTGAATTGGACTAAGGAAGGGGGGGCGGCGCCCCCCTTTCCTTCTCCTTCTCCCTCTCCTTCCTTCCCCTCTCTTCCCTTGTTGGAAACCTACTAGGAATAGGATTCCTATTCCTAGTAGGAATCTACTTGTGGCGCGCCCTATAGGGGCCGGCCGGCCTCTCCCCTTGCTCCTTTATATACGGGGGCAGGGGCACCCTAGAACACACAAGTTGACAATTGTTTTAGCCGTGTGTGGTGCCCCCTCCACTGTACACACCTCGGTCATATTGTCGTAGTGCTTTGGCCAAGCCCTGCATCGGTAACTTCATCAATACCGTCACCATGCCGTCGTGCTGGCGAAACTCTCCCTCGGCCTGAACTGGATTAAGAGTTTGAGGGACGTTACCGAGCTGAACGTGTGCAGATCACGGAGGTGTCGTGTGTTCGGTGCTTGATCGGTTGGATCGCGAAGACGTTTGACTACATCAACCGCGTTACTAAACGCTTCCACTTTTGATCTACGAGGGTACGTGGACACACTCTGCCCGCTCGTTGCTATGCTTCTCCTAGATAGATCTTGCGTGATCGTGGGAATTTTTTGAAATACTACATTCCCCAACAGTGGCATCATGAGCCAGGTCTATCCGTAGATGATATGCACGAGTAGAACACAATGAGTTGTGGGCAATAATAGTCATAATGCTTACCAGCATGTCATACTTTGATTCAGCTGTATTGTGAGATGAAGTGGCCTGGACCGACATTATGCGTATGCTTCCGCGAGACTGGTGTCACTGTTACGAGCACTCGTTGCTTAAAGGTGACCGGCGGGTGTTTGTCTCTCTCACTTTACTTGAATTGAGTGTGACTACGCCCGGTCCTTGTGAAGGTTAAAACATCACACTTGACGAAAAATCATTGTGGTTTTGATGTGTAGGTAAGAACGGTTCTTGCTAAGCCCGTAGCAGCCACGTAAAACTTGCAACAACAAAGTAGAGGACGTCTAACTTGTTTTTACAGGGCATGTTGTGATGTGATATGGTCAAGGCACGATGAGTTATACGTTATTGTATGAGATGATCATGTTTTTTAAATTATCGGCAACCGGCAGGAGCCTTATGGTTGTTTCTTTATTGTATTAATTGTGAAAGCCATGTAATTGCTTTACTTTATCACTATGAGTTAGCGGTAGTAGTAGTAGAAATAGTTGGTGAGACGAACACGACACTACGATGAAGATCATGGTGTCAAGCCGGTGACGATGGAGATCATGACGATGCTTTGGAGATGGAGATCAAAAGCACAAGATGATGATGGCCATATCATGTCACATATTTTGATTGCATGTGATGTTTATCTTATTATGCTTCTTATTTTTCTTAGTAAGGCGGTAGCATTATAAGATGATCCCTTACAAAATTTCAAGGTACAAGTGTTCTCCCTGAGTATGCATCGTTGCAACAGTTCGTCGTGCCGAGACACCATGTGATGATCGGGTGTGATAAGCTCTACGTTCAAATACAATGGGTGTAAGACAGTTCTACACATGCAGAATACTCGGGTTAAACTTGACGAGCCTAGCATGTACAAACATGGCCTCGGAACACTGGAGACCAAATCATATAGTAGATATGATCAACATAAGATGTTCACCATTGAAAACTACTCCATCTCACATGATGGTCGGACATGGTTTAGTTGATTTGGATCACGTGATAACTTAGATGACTAGAGGGATGTCTATCTAAGTGGGAGTTCTTTAGTAATATGATTAATTGAACTTTAATTTATCATAAACTTAGTCCTGATAGTTTTTACATATCTATGTTGTTGTAGATCAATGGCCCGTGCTACCTTTCCCTTGAATTTTATTGCATTCCTAGAGAAAGCTAAGTTGAAAGATGATGGTAGAAACTACACGGACTGGGTCCGTAACTTGAGGAATATCCTCATTGCTGCACAGAAGAATTATGTCCTTGAAGCACCGCTAGGTGACAGGCCTGCTGTAGGAGCAACTCCTGACGTTATGAACGTCTTGCAAGCTCGTTCTGATGACTACTCGATTGTTCAGTGTGCCATGCTTTACGGCTTAGAATCGGGACTTCAAAGACGTTTTGAACATCATGGATCATATGAGATGTTCCAAGAGTTGAAGTTAATATTTCAAGCCAATGCCCGAATTGTGAGATATGAAGTCTCCAATAAGTTCTATAGCTGCAAGATGGAGGAGAACAGTTCCATCAGTGAACACTTACTCAGAATGTCTGGGTACTACAATCACATGACTCAACTTGGTTGCAAAGTTGATGAAGATAGTGTTATTGATAGAGTTCTTCAATCACTGCCACCAAGCTATAAAGGCTTCGTGATGAACTATAATATGCAAGGGATGCAGAAGACTATTCCCGAGCTCTTCGCTATGCTCAAAGCTGCGGAGGTAGAAATCAAAAAGGAGCATCAAGTGTTGATGGTTAACAAGACCACTAGTTTCAAGAAAAAGGGCAAGGGAAAGAAGGGGAACTTCAAAAAGAACAGCAAGCCAGTTGCTACTCCCGCGAAGAACCCAAGTCTAGAGCCAAGCCTGAAACTGAGTGCTTCTACTACAAAGGGACTGGACACTGGAAGTGGAACTGCCCGAAGTATTTGGCGGATAAGAAGGATGGCAAAGTGAACAAAGGTATATTTGATATACCTGATATTGGTTTGTACCTACTAATGCTCGTAGTAGCACCCGGGTATTTGATACTGGTTCAGTTGCTAATATTTGTAACTCGAAACAGGGGTTACGGATTAAACAAAGATTAGCTAAGGACGAGGTGACGATGCGCGTGAGAAATGGTTCCAAAATCGATGTGATCGCCGTCGGCACGCTACCTCTACATCTACCTTCGGGGTTAGTTTTAGACCTAAATAATTGTTATTTGGTGCCAGTGTTGAGCATGAACATTATATCTGGATTTTGTTTGTTGTGAGACGGTTATTCATTTAAATAAAGGAATAATGGTTGTTCTATTTATATGAGTAATATCTTTTATGGTCATGCACCCTTGATGAATGGTCTATTTTTGTTGGATCTCGATCGTAGTGATACACATATTAATAATATTGAAGCCAAAAGATGCAAAGTTGATAATGATAGTGCAACTTATTTGTGGCACTACCGTTTAGGTCATATTGGTGTAAAGTGCATGAAGAAACTCCATGCTGATGGACTTTTTGAATCACTTGATTATGAATCACTTGGTGCTTGCGAACCATGCCTCATGGGCAAGATGACTAAAACTCCTTTCTCTAGAACAATTGAGCGAGCAACTGACTTATTGGAAATCATACATACTGATGTATGAGGACCAATGAGTGTTGAGGCTCGCAGCGGGTATCGTTATTGTCTGACTTTCAAAGATGATTTGAGCAGATATGGGTATATCTACTTGATGAAACACAAGTCTGAAACATTTGAAAAGTTCAAAGAATTTCAGAGTGAAGTAGAGAATCATCATAACAAGAAAATAAAGTTTCTATGATCTGGTCACGGAGGCGAATATTTGAGTTACGAGTTTGGTCTTCATTTGACACAATGTGGAATAGTTTCACAACTAACGCCACCTGGAACACCACAGCGTAATGGTGTGTCCAAATATCGTAACCGTACTTTATTAGATATGGTGCGATCTATGATGTCTCTTACCGATTTACCACTATCGTTTTGGGGTTATGCTTTAGAGATAGCTGCATTCACGTTAAATAGGGCACCATCTAAATCCGTTCAGACGACACCTTATGAACTATGGTTTGGCAAGAAACCCAAGTTGTCATTTCTTAAAGTTTGGGACTGCCATGCTTATGTGAAAAGGCTTCAACCTGATAAGCTCGAACCCAAGTTGGAGAAATGTGTCTTCATAGGATACCCAAAGGAAACTGTTGGGTACACCTTCTATCACATATCCGAAGGCAAGATATTCGTTGATAAGAATGGATCCTTTCTAAAGAAGGAGTTTCTCTCGAAAGAAGTGAGTGGGAGGAAAGTAGAACTTGATGAGGTAATTGTACCTTCTCCCGAATTGGAAAGTAGTACATCACAGAAACTAGTTCCAGTGATTCCTACACCAATCAGTGAGGAAGCTAATGATGATGATCATGAAACGTCAGATAAAGTTACTACTGAACCGCATAGGTCAACCATGGTATGTTCCGCACCAGAGTGGTACGGTAACCCTGTTCTGGAAGTCATGTTACTAGACCATGGTGAACCTACGAACTATGAGGAAACGGTGATGAGCCCAGATTCCGCAAAATGGCTTGAGGCCATGAAATCTGAGATGGGATCCATGTATGAGAACAAAGGGCGGACTTTGGTTGACTTGCCCGATGACCGGAAAGCCATTGAAAATAAATGGATTTTTAAGAGGAAGACTAATGCCGATGGCAATGTTACTGTCTACAATGCTTGACTTGTTGCAAAAGGTTTCCCACAAGTTCGAGGAGTTGACTACGATGAGACTTTCTCACCCATAGCGATGCTTAAGTCTGTCCGAATAATGTTAGCAATTGCCGCATTTTATGATTACGAAATCTCGCAAATGGATGTCAAAACTGCATTCCTGAATGGATATCTCAAAGAAGAGTTGTATGTGATGCAACAAGAAGGTTTTGTCGATCCTAAAGGTGCTAACAGAGTGTGCAAGCTCCAGCGATCCATCTATGGACTGGTGCAAGCATCTCGGAGTTGGAATATACGCTTTGATGAGGTGATCAAAGCATATGGTTTTATACAGACTTTTGGCGAAGCCTGTATTTACAAGAAAGTGAGTGGGAGCTCTGTAGCATTTTTGATATTATATGTGGATGACATATTGTTGATTGGAAATGATATAGAAATTCTTGATGGCATAAAAGGATACTTGAATAATAATTTTTCAATGAAATACCTTGGTGAAGCTGCTTACATATTAGGCATCAAGATCTATAGAGATAGATCAAGACGCTTAATTGTACTTTAACAAAGCACATACCTTGATAAAGTTTTGAAGAAGTTCAAAATGGATCAGTCACAGAAAGGTTTCTTGTTTGTGTTACAAGGTGTGAAGTTGAGTAAGACTCAATGCCCGGGCACTGCAGAAGATAGAGAGAAAATGAAAGTCATTCCCTATGCCTGAGCCATTGGATCTATCATGTATGCAATGTTGTGTACTAGACCTGATGGGTGCCTTGCTATAAGTTTAGCAGGGAGGTACCAAAGTAATCCAGGAGTGGATCACTGGACAGCGGTCAAGAACATCCTGAAGTACCTGAAAAAGACAAAGGATATGTTTCTTGTGTATGGAGGTGACAAAGGGCTCATCGTAAACGGTTACGTCGATTCAAGCTTGGACACTGATCCGGATGACTCTAAGTCACAAACAGGATATGTATTTTTATTAAAAGGTGGAGCTGTCAGTTGGTACAGTTCCAAGCAGGGCGTCGTGGCGGAATCTTCGTGTGAAGCGGAATACATAGATGCTTCGGAAGCTACAAATTAAGGAGTTTGGATGAAGGAGTTCATATCCGATCTAGGTGTGATATCTAGTGCATCGGGTCCAATGAAAATGTTTTGTGACAACACTGGAGCAATAGCCTTGGCGAAAGAATCCAGGTTTCACAAGAGAACAAAGCACATCAAAAGACGCTTCAATTCCATCCGTGATCAAGTCAAGGATGGAGACATAGAAATTTGCAAGATACATACGGATCTGAATATCGCAGACCCGTTGACTAAGCCTCTTCCACGGGCACAACATGATCAGCACCAAGACTCCATGGGTGTTAGAATCATTACTTTGTAATCTAGATTATTGACTCTAGTTCAAGTGGGAGACTGAAGGAAATATGCCCTAGAGACAATAATGAAGATGTTATTTGTATTTCCTTATATCATGATAAATGTCTTCTATTCATGCTAGAATTGTATTAACCAGAAACTTAGTACATGTGTGAATACATAGACAAAACAGTATGTCCCTAGTATGCCTCTACTAGACTAGCTCATTGAACAAAGATGGTTATGTTTCCTAGCCAGAGACATGAGTTGTCATTTGATCAACGAGATCACTTCATTAGGAGAATGATGTGATGGACAAGACCCATCTGTTAGCTTAGCACTATGATCGTTTAGTTTTACTACTATTGCTTTCTTCATGACTTATACATGTTCCTATGACTATGAGATTATGCAACTCCCGAATACCGGAGGAACACCTTGTGTGCTATCAAACGTCACAACGTAACTGGGTGATTATAAAGATGCTCTACAGGTGTCTCCGAAGGTGTTCGTGGTGTTGGCATAGATCAAGAATAGGATTTGTCACTCCGAGTGTCGGAGAGGTATCTCTGGGCCCTCTCGGTAATACACATCATAATAAGCCTTGCAAGCAAATGACTAATGAGTTAGTCACGAGATGATGTATTACGGAATGAGTAAATAGACTTGTCGGTAACGAGATTAACTAGGTATGGTGATACCGACGATCGAATCTTGGGCAAGTAACGTACCGATGACAAAGGGAACAACGTATGTTGTTATGCGGTTTGACCGATAAAGATCTTCGTAGAATATGTAGGAACCAATATGAGCATCCAGGTTCCGCTATTGGTTATTGACCGGAGATGTGTCTCGGTCATGTCTACATAGTTCTCGAACCCGTAGGGTCCGCACGCTTAACATTTGATGACGATCGGTATTATGAGTTTATGAGGTTTGATGTACCGAAGGTATTTCGGAGTCCCGAATAAGATCATAGACATGACGAGGAGTCTCGGAATGTCCGAGACATAAAGATCGATATATTGGACGACTATGTTTGGACACCGGAAGGGTTCCGGGAGGATTCAAGCATATATCGGAGTACCGGGGGGTTACCGGAACCCCCCGGGGAGTTAAATGGGCCTTATGGGCCCTAGTGGGAGAATAGGAGGGGCAGCCAGGGCAGCCATGCGCCCCTCCCCCTCTAGTCCGAATTGGACAAGGAGGGGGTGGCCCCCCTTTCCTTCTCTTCTTCCCTCCTCCTTCCTTCCTCTCCTACTCCTACTAGGGAAAGGGGGGAATCCTAATCCCGGTGGGAGTAGGACTCCCTAGGGCGCGCCATAGAGAGGGCTGGCCCCTCCCCTCCCCTTCTCCTTTATATACGGGGGTAGAGGCACCCCATAGACACACAAGTTGATCAGTTGATCTCTCCCAACCGTGTGCGGTGCCCCTCTCCACAGAAACACACCTCGGTCATACCATTGCAGTGCTTAGGCGAAGCCCTGGGCCGGTAGCTTCATCATCTCCGTCACCATGCTGTCGTGCTAACGAAACTCTCCCGCGAGGCTCTACTGGATCAAGAGCTCGTGGGACGTCATCAATGTCGGTGTACAAAAAGGGGGGTACACTTTTCGTACCCCTATGACTGTGCCCGGGCAGTCTGAGCCACGGGCACCGCCACACCAAGCAAGGCAAGGGAGGTAAGCCAGGGTCAGACCGAAGCTCAAGAGAACTAGAGCAACACCAAAGCCAAGACCACAAAGAGCAAAGGGACGAAGCGGGTTCCCCTGGAAAGATCCTTGCCGGGAGCCAGTTTTAGCAGCCCTAGCAAGATCCTTGCCGGGGCCGGCTTTAGCAGCCCCGGCAAGACCCTTGCCGCGGCAACTCGCCCCACGCCTACGGGGCAAATCACCCTTGAGTTCGCTGCCCCCATAGGGCAAGGATTCGGGAGACATCCCCGTAGTGGCATGTAGATCTTTGTGAAGACATTCAAGATCAGACACGCACTAAGAAGACGACGACCCTTGGCGGGATCCCAGCCAAGGAAGACCACAAGACCTCCGGCAAGCACCTTACCGGGGATGGCAGCAGGCGCCGCGGCAAGACCCTTGCCGTGGACATCCGCGGGGCCACCATCAGGCCCACGCCAACTAAACCTCCACCGCCTTATGCAACTGCCGACCCAACCAGCTGGGCAGGCACCTGTGTGGCGGCATGCAGATCTTCGTGAAGACCCACCATAGCGCCACCTCAGCTGCCGGCCTACCTACATGGCATCTCAGGCATCGCTGGCCAGGGCGCGTGTCGACACAAGAAGGAGCGGCGACGGACAATACGGATATCTCCCCCGTCCCCGATAAAGCAAGGACACCTAAGCAAGACGCATTAAATGCGCCTTGTCATGTAATGTGAGGGATAACCTCGCATCACTGTACCCTTTCCACCTCCTGTGTGCCACTCTGGCAACCCCTTTTCCCTATAAAAGGAGGCTCGAGGCGACCAGGAGGAGGATTCGGCTTTTTGGAGCTCCTCACGCCCCATAGCTAGCTGAAGAACACAAACATACAATCCACCAAAGCAGGAGTAGGGTTTTACGCATCCTCGCGGCCCGAACCTGGATAAACGAACCGTGTGCTATCTGTTTGATCCGCTCTTCTCTCAACCCCGCGCCCCGCTAACCGTAGTAGGGATTCTTGTGATCCCATAGGTGTCGTTCCCAATACACCGACATCTTTGGCGCGCCATGTAGGGGGCGCAGTTGTGAGAATCGGCTTTAGCAGTTAGTTCGACGTTTCTTCATCATCATGGCGCCCAAGAAGAAGACGGCGGTTGCGGTTGGCCAGTCGGAAGCCGGACAGCCCGTCCCGACGCGGGCGAGCAGCGGACCGATCGCGGAAAGGACCCGGGCCGCTGCTCGCGAACACCAACACCGTCCCAGTAGCCGGAGTTTGGGAGGTGGTGATGTTTGTGCGCCTGGTAACGGGCCACACACCGCCAAATCCAGAGACGGAGCCAGGCCCTCCGCGGGTGGCGCGGGGCCTTCCAGGATCGCTACCACATCACCCGAAGGCGACGCAAGGGCCTCCAGGACTCCCACGTCGGCGCCAACAGCGCGCTCCTCCCAAGCAGCGCGCGACGAACGCACACCGAAGATCCCGGGCGTCGCCGCGGGAAGAGCCCCGAGCGCCACACCCGAGACGTAGAAGACCTGCCCGCCCGCCGAAACGCTGGTGAAAACGGCATGTGACCGCGGGATCGTGATGGAGCTCCTCCTGACATGGTCGGGGGTCGAAGCGCGTTGTGGTCCGTGCAGGTTTCGCTACCGCTAACCCCAGCAGAAGCCCTGGCGCGCGCGCAGTTGCTCCTCGACTTTCCTCCCGTTACGGGGAAACTCGACGAATGGAGAGCCACCATCCGAAGCCTTGTCACGGTCGCCAACAAGGATGAACCAAGTCCAGCAAGGCCCCCGGGTTGGCGCTCCGATGGGGTCCCACGCACCGGTGGCGGGAGGACCGGCAGCACCGTGGCCACGGCGCATTCGCCTCCTCCTTGCCCGGTACCGCGTGTGTCAACTCGTCGAGACGTCGCGGGTGACGACATCTCCATAGCGTCATCCGACCCACGGACCCACGGCGATCAGCGTCAAGTTCTTCAGGAGCGAGCTCATGAAGATGCTCGAACCACCATCGAGCGCCGGCGCTGAGCGCGCCATCAGTCAGACAGGCGAGCAGGACCTGCTGTGAACCGCCCAGCACCGGAGAGCCCTGGAGGTCTACCTTACGAGGTAGGCTGTCTGGCTTTTACCCGTGAGCTGCGGCAGTTCCAGTGGCCCACTCACCGCACTTTCAAGCCTGACGTTGGCGAGAAGTACAATGGCAAGACCCACCCATCGGAGTTCCTCAGCATCTACACCATCGCGATGCAAGCTGCCGGAGCCCGCGACGATAAGGTGCTTGCAAATTACTTTCCATTGGCTCTTAAACCCAACGCCATGTCGTGGTTGATGCACTTGCCGGTAGACTATATTTCCTCCTGGTCGGATTTGTGCCATGAGTTTGTTGGCGCCTTTACTGGAGGTCAACAAGCCCATGGCCAAGCAAGTGACATGCACGTCATTCCCCAGAAGGAAGGCGAGAGTCTGCACAAGTATATACAGAGGTTCAGCCGGGTACAGTACAATATCCCGGATGTTCACCCTGCCGCCATCAACAACGCGTTCCATCAGAACGTGCGTAACCGCAAGATGCGTGAAGAACTGGCAATGACCAAGGTGAAAGATGTGGCGGAACTCTATGTTCTTGCTGACAGATGTGCCCGAGCTGAAGAGGGAAGGAAGTACCCCGGCGAAGATGCCGGCGCGGAAACCGACTCTTCAGATGAGGATACTGTCGTCCCGGCGAAGAAAGGCCGACACCGCAACAGGAAGCGCAAAGGTAAAGTTGTGCTTGCCGTCAAGGGATCTGATGACGCCGGCTCTGCCGAGAAAACCAAGGCGGATGACCCCGGCAAGGAAATTGCCGGGTGTGTCGCCTGCCGGGCCTTGGCGGCTGCCGAGAAGCCAGGAAACTCCGGCAAGCGATACTGCAAGATCCATCGCACCAAAGTCCATGATCTCTAGGACTGCCGACAGGTTGAGCTCCTTGCTGAGAAGCAGAGGGCTGAATATGAGAGGCGGGACAAGGAGAAGGGCCAGGACGGTGCTGAAGGGTCCGGCAAGAAGCGTGACGGCCAAGCAGGCCATCGCGCTAAGGATAAACAGTAGGAGAGGCCCGCCCGGGGCCGTGATAGAAAGCCACAAGACGACGATCACGAAGAGGACGACGAGTCCGGCGACCAAGAATTTCAGAAAGCCACGGAGGCCAGGTGCGTCGATGGCAGCGCCTCGCTGCATACTTCTCACCGCCAACTTAAACAGTGGGCGCGTGAGATTACCGCGGCGGAGCCGTCGTCTGGTGCCCAAAAGCCGCTGAAATGGTCCAGCACGCCTATCATTTTTGGCACTGAGGATCACCCTGATCGCACTACTGCGGTCGGGTGCTTGCCATTGTTGGTTTCACCGACAATACACAACCTCAAGGTGACAAAGATGCTAGTCGATGGCGGGGCCGGTCTGAACTTACTCTCGCCCACCGTGATCGAGAAGCTGCAGATTCCTGACGGAGACCTCGAAGAGACGGGCACGTTTCAGGGGATCAACCCGGGGAGAAGTCAGCTAAAGGGGAAGGTCACGCTGGCCGTGAATTTTGGAAGTGATCTGAACTACAGGACATAAAGGATCGTGTTCGATGTCGCCAAGATCCCTTTGCCCTACAACGGGATCCTTGACCACCCAGCGCTGGCCAAGTTCATGGCGGCGTCACACTATGCCTACAACACCCTGAAGATGCCAGGACCTGTGACGATCATCACCGTCCCCTCCGATAAGAAAGATGCGCTGATTTGCGCTGACCAACTATACCAACAAGTAGTTGCAGCAGCTGCCGCCACTAGGGCACTTGCTCCTGCTACTGGGGCCCCCAGAAGAAGAAGACCGGTGAGACCTCGGACACCCACTCCGGCAAGCGCACCTCTTCGGAGTGTCGCGCTCCCGTCGAGGACGTGCCAGAGAGCTCCACCGGCAGAAACAAGAAGTCCAGGGCCACACCGTTGGGAACCAAGAAGGTTTCTATCAAGGAGGACGGCACAGGAGGGGCTTTCACCATATGCTCCACCCTTGACGACAAATAGGAAGACGCGCTCGTCACCTTCCTGCGGGCAAATGTCGATGTGTTTGCATGGCAAGCAACCGACATCCCCGGCGTTCCCAGGGAGGTGATTGAGCACCAACTTGCTGTTTGTCCTCATGCACGGCCCGTCAAGCAGAAGGTCGGGAAGCAAGCTTTGGAATGACAAGAGTTCATCATAGAGGAGATCCGGAAACTGGAAGCAGCGGGCTTGGTAAGAGGAGTGCTCCATCCAACGTGGTTGGCCAATCCGGTGGTAGTGCGCAAGGCGAATGGGAAGTGGAGGCTGTGTATTGATTACACAGATATCAATAAGGCTTGTCCCAAAGACCCCTTCCCGTTGCCGCGCATCGACCAGATTGTTGACTCCACGGCTGGGTGTGACCTGTTGTCATTTCTCGATGCCTACTCCGGCTACCACCAGATCTTCATGACAAGAGAAGACGAAGAGAAGACAACATTCATCACCCCATGTGGTACATATTGTTTCATACGAATGCCTTTTGGGTTGAAGAGTGCTGGCTCGACGTTTGCGAGGGCAGTCCAGATTGGTTTTGAATCCCAGCTCCACAGGAATATGGAGGCTTATATGGATGATATAGTGGTCAAAACCGAGAACAGGGCAACCCTCATACCAGATCTACAAGAGATGTTTGTAAACCTACACAAGATCAATCTCAAGCTGAACCCTAAGAAGTGCGTCTTTGGTGTCCCGTCCGGCAAGCTTCTCGGGTTCTTTGTGTCATAGCGTGGGATAGAGGCCAATCCGGACAAGATCAAAGCTATAGAACAGATTGAAGCACCCAAACGGGTCAAGGATGTGCGTCGGCTTGCTGGCTGCGTTGCCGCCATGAGCAGATTCATTTCCAAGTCTGCCGAGCGCGCCCTCCCTTTTTTCAAGATTTTTAAAAAGGCGGGCCCAATGGAGTGGATGCCAGAAGCCGAAGCAGCACTGCAAGATTTGAAGAGGTATCTTTCCTCCACGCCAGTACTGGTTGCGGCTAGACCACAAGAACCGTTGCTGCTATATCTGGCGGCAACGAACCAGGTGGTCAGCGCCGTACTAGTGGCACGGAGAGAAATTGATGACGAGGTGATAGCAGCGACAGAGCCTGATGTCGTTGGTGCAGAGACGACATAGCCGGTTGGAGTGCCCCCAAGGAAGAAAATGATGCAGCACCCGGTCTACTTTGTTAGCTCCCTCTTGCAGGGGGCTAGATCAAGGTACTCCGGTGTGCAGAAATTGCTCTTCAGCCTTCTTATGGCCTTGAGGAAGCTGCGTCACTACTTCTAGGCACACGAGATCACTGTCGTCACTCGCCTCCCTCTGCAACGGATATTGCACAATCCAGATGCAACGGGAAGAATTGTAGAGTGGGCACTGGAGCTGTCCAGCTTTGGCCTCAAGTTTGAAAGTACCTCGACGACTCAAAGCCAAGTCCTGGCGGAGTTCGTTGCAGAATGGACCGCGACGCCTGATGAAGAAACCCAGGAAACTGCTCTCCCTGGCAAAGAGGCGAGTTGCAATTGGATCATGTACTTTGATGGAGCTTTCTCCTTACAGGGCGCCGGGGCTGGCGTATTGTTTGTCGCGCCCACCGGAGAGCACCTCAAGTACGTGGTCCAGATGCACTTCCCCAGGGAGGTGTCAACGAACAACACTGTCGAATATGAGGGGCTGCTTGCTGGTCTTAGGATCGCGGCAGACCTCGGAATCAAGAAACTCATTGTCAAGGGCGATTCGCAGCTTGTCGTCAAACAAGTCAACAAAGATTACCAGAGCCCGTTGATGAAGGCATACGTCGATGAAGTGAGAAAGCTGGAAGAGCGCTTTGATGGTATACAGGCGGAGCACGTTCCCCGAGCAGAGAACGGCATCGCCGATTACCTGTCAAAGCGCGATGCCCTCAAGTTACCTGTGGAACCAGGTACCGTTGTGCTTCGGCTTTATCAACCATCCATTGATCCATCAACAGAGCAAAACAAGAGGAGGAAATCAGGGCCCGGCAAGTACTTTCCCGCCGAGCTCCCCGGAGCCGCCGGCAAGGATGTTGCCGGGGACACTGAGCCCGCCACGGGATGGCTAGCTCCGGCGGAGCATCAAGCTCTTGTCGTCGAGACAGCCGCTCCTATTGTGGAGGAAATGCCTTTAGTCCTCGCCGTCGAGCCTGAGGCTCCAGCGTGGGCACAGCATACCGTCCAATTCCTCCAAACTGGGGAACTTCCTGAGGAGCAGGAAGAAGCGGAAAAAGTAGCCCGTCGGTCTGCTATGTACCAGTTCGTCGATGACGTCCTGTACAGAAAGAGACCGAACGGCGTGAAATTGAAGTGTATCCCTCGAGAGGAAGGACTGGGGCTGTTGGCACAGATACATGGAGGCATATGTGGATCCCACATACGGTCAAGAGCCCTTGCCGGCAAGGCATTTCGGCAAGGCTTCTTCTGTCCCACCGCCCTCCAGGATGCGATGACACTGGTCACCAGGTGTGAAGCGTGTCAGTTCCATTCAAAGAAACTTCATCAACCAGCTCAAGCCCTTCAAACCATTCCTCTCTCCTGGCCCTTCTCGGTCTGGGGGCTAGACATACTGGGCCCTTTCCCCCGTGCTGTCGGGGGCTTTGAGTACTTGTACGTCGCAATCGACAAGTTCACAAAGTGGCCGGAGGTGGAGGCAGTGAGGAAGGTCACAGCTCTGTCAGTCGTCAAGTTCTTCAAGGGACTAGTATGCCGTTTTGGTGTACCCAACAGGGTCATCACCGACAACGGCACGCAGTTCACAAGCCGCACCTTCATGCAATACACCCAAGACCTTGGCAGCAAAGTCTGTTTCGCTTCCGTTGCTCACCCATGAAGCAATGGTCAAGTTGAGAGAGCAAACGCTAAAGTACTGTGAGGCTTAAGGACAAAGACCTTTGACAGGCTGCGCAAAAGTGGAAGGCGCTGGATTGATGAGTTGCCGACGGTTCTTTGGTCGATCAGAACGACACCAAATCGAGCCACCGGCCAGACACCCTTTGCCCTAGTATACGGGGCAGAAGCAGTTCTCCCCACTGAACTCATATACGGGTCACCTCGACTGCTCGCTTATGATGAGCTTGAGCAAGAGCAACTGCGGCAAGATGACGCAACGCTCCTTGAGGAAGATCGTCTTCGGGCGGCTGTGAGAGCAGCACGCTACCAGCAAGCCTTACGCCGCTACCATAGCCGCAAGGTCCGTGCCCGAAGCTTTGAGGAAGGCGACCTTGTTCTTCGGCGCGTTCAATCGGCCAAGAATACCAACAAGTTGGCGCCGAAGTGGGAAGGCCCTTATCGGGTAATACGAGTCACCAGGCCTGGCGCAGTCCGCCTGGAGACCAAAAATGCCGTTCCGGTGAGCAACTCCTGGAACATTGAGCATCTTCGCAAGTTTTACCCATGAGGCGTGGCTTGCCGGACCCCCCGGCAAGCCACCTTTTGTACAAGCCTTGCCGACAAGGCATGTAACCCTTTGTACAAAGCCAGGCGCAGATCCTGGGCATAAATAAATGAAGCGCTGGCGCCCTAAGTTATAGCATGCATGCTAGGTCGAGTCTCGTCCTTGGTTAGGGTTGATAGTGCTTAGCGGCGGCTAACCCCTAGCTTAGAGGTCGAGTTTGCATTCCTTTGTCTTTCTTTTATCTTCTTTGGTTCACAGGACACACAGATATCCTTGCCGAAACCACTTGGGGAGAAGAAAAAGGAACAGACTAGCATCTAGGCCCCGGAAAGCCAGTATTGCCGGGGGCTGCAAGAGCAAAGATTCACCCACGGCAAACCAGGGTTGCCGGGGGCTGCATCTTCAGATAAGTTCTTCATCCCTTATCATGCATTCCATTATGGACTGAGGTATGTGAAACCTCGTTTCTTTCCTTAAACTACCGTGCTCCCATAACTCTAGGCCCTAGGGCTCGTTCCTGGGACCAAGTTTGGTCGTAGTCGCGGCAGCGAAAGGATGAAACAAGGAGCCTAAACACACTTCATCCCTGCCTCCGCCAAAGGCGTGAGGAAGGTCGAGCGAAGTGGGGGGATGGCGAGGCCTGTTGCCGGGCGAGAAAATGTTTATCTTAGAGATATCAGGGATTTGTTCCCTGTTGTGGGTTCTACCTGCGAACAAATGACCCGGCAAACATCCCTTTTTCATTAAAAACATTCCACTCAGGTACAGTCCATAGGGAATGAAAAACATGAACAAGGGGATTACAAGTTTTAAATTTAACAGACGCCCGAAGGCTTACAAACTAAAAAGAGATAAGATGCCCGTAATCCCTTTCTTGTCCCTCTCCTCAGGAGGCAGGTCAAGGAGGTGAGAAGGGCAAAAGGAGCGCCTAGGCGAGCTACGGGTGGCAGAAGACACCAAGAGAACATCTTGGTGGCCGCCCAAAGGCTGTATGGTGATGGCGGCGCCGGAAGCAGAGCTCGAAGACGAGGCGGCAGGACGTCAGTACGCGTCGAAGGCGTCGGTGCCCGCATATTCCGACATGATGACATTGCCGCCCGCCATCTTCCTCTTCTGCAGCCCCCCCAACGCCAGCTGCCCAAGGGGACGGCCCCAAGAAGTTCAAGGAGCCGGCGACACGGATGATGGGGTCGCCGGTGCCACAAGGAGCGGCACCCGACACCTAGTCGGACCCGTCATCCTACCGCCTACCGCCCTCATCGTCGTTGCCGCTGTCCTCCTCGTCACTCTCGCTCGAGGAGGAATCTTCACTAGCAGAAGAGCTCTCCACGCAGCACCTTGCACGAGTCCCGAAGTGCCCGAAGACCTTGACGGAAAGAATCCCACCCTCCATCAACTTAAAATGGAGAGTGAGCCCATCCGTCAAGCTGTGGATACGAGCAAACGTCTTCCATCCCTGACGAAGATACATCACATGAGGAGCAGGGAAGTCGACGCGGACCCGCGTGCCACTGATCCCGCAGCCCCTCATGTGCAGCCGCAACGACTCCGGCGGATCCAACTCCATCTCCCGCGCAAATGGAGTCGGGAGACGAAGGCGACGGTGCGGCGGCCGGCGCAACCTGACGAAGAACTCACAAGGGTCATCCCCAACATGGCCCTCCATTGGAGGAGGGACTGCTGGCGGGGGCGAGGCCGGCGGGCCACCCCGTCCTCCTCTTCCCCGAGCGCCCCGGCCTCGCCCCCTTCCCCTTCCCCTCGCGGCCGGCTCTGCCACCGCAGGTGCAGGAGAAGGAGGGATGCGTTGTCGAGTGGCGACCCTCACCGCCACCGTTGAAGGACCGGGATTTCCTCTCTCCATGACGAATGGAAGAGAGGAGTAGAAGCTGAAGGAGGAAGAAGATGGAAGAGTGCGAGACGCCGTCCCTCCCCCCGCTCTTTATAAAGGAACGGGGTTGGGGCTCGACCGCCCCGCTCGGCCAATCAAGACACGGAAGGCGCAGGGAGACAGGACCGACCCGCCGCCCCAACCAGCGACGGCCCGGTTTCCCGCCTCCACCGTTTGCCACCCCAAGCGCATGGGAGACACATGGCAGACGTGCAGAACCGAGGGGACGGGTGAGGCGACCTCTCCCCACCCCGTGATCGTGGGGAGTGGACGCCTTGAAGACCGCGCCTCGGCCCCATTCAGTAAATGGGCCGCGCCTCCACGCCTCCCTCCGTTTATGGGGAAGGCACGAACCGCCCCCTTACTACGACGTGACGCATGCCTGCGGGAACCAACCCCACGCATGCCGCCCACGCATGCCGCCCACGTCACGCACACCCCTCCACACCACGCCACGCGCGTGGATCGTGGGAGGCGCAGCGCGCGAAAAATCTTACCGCGGTAAAAACCGTCCTGCCTGCCCGCGCACCGTTTTGGGCCTATCCCAACAACGTGTCGCGCTTATGTGTGGCCCAGGCCCGGGGGCTCCTGTCGGTGTACAAAAGGGGGGGTACACTTTTTGTACCCCTATGACTCTGCACGGGCAGTCTGAGCCACGGGCACCGCCACACCAAGCAAGGCAACGAAGGTAAGCCAGGGTAAGACCGAAGCTCAAGAGAACTAGAGCAACACCAAAGCCAAGACCACAAAGAGCAAAGGGACGAAGCGGGTTCCCCCGGCAAGATCCTTGCCGGGAGCCAGTTTTAGCAGCCCCGGCAAGATCCTTGCCGGGGCCGGCTTTAGCAGCCCCGGCAAGACCCTTGCCGCGGCAACTCGCCCCACGCCTACGGGGCAAATCACCCTTGAGTCCGCTGCCCCCATAGGGCAAGGATTCGGGAGACACCCCCGTAGTGGCATGCAGATCTTTATGAAGACATTCAAGATCAGACACGCACTAAGAAGACGACGACCCTTGGCGGGATCCCAGCCAAGGAAGACCACAAGACCTCCGGCAAGCACCTTGCCGGGGATGGCAGCAGGCGTCGCGGCAAGACCCTTGCCGGGGCCCCGGCAAGACCCTTGTCGGGGACATCCGCGGGGCCACCATCAGGCCCACGCCAACTAAACCTCCACCGCCTTATGCAGTTGCCGACCCAACTAGCTGGGCAGGCACCTGCGTGGCGGCATGCAGATCTTCGTGAAGACCCACCATAGCGCCACCTCAGCTGCCTGCCTACCTACATGGCATCTCAGGCATCGCTGGCCAGGGCGCTTGTCGACACAAGAAGGAGCGGCGATGGATAAGACGGATATCTCCCATGTCCCCGATAAAGCAAGGACACCTAAGCAAGACGCATTAAATGCGCCTTGTCATGTAATGCGAGGGATAACCTCGCATCACTGTACCCTTTCCACCTCCTGTGTGCCACTGTGGCAACCCCTTTTCCCTATAAAAGGAGGCCCGGGGCGACCAGGAGGAGGATTAAGCTTTTTGGAGCTCCTCACGCCCCATAGCTAGCTGAAGAACACAAACATACAATCCACCAAAGCAGGAGTAGGGTTTTACGCATCCTCGCAGCCCGAACCTGGATAAACGAACTGTGTGCTATATGTTTGATCCGCTCTTCTCTCAACCCCGCGCCCCGCTAACCGTAGTAGGGATTCTTGTGATCCCATAGGTGTCGTTCCCAATACATCGACAATCAAGCTGAACGTGTGCTGAACGCGGAGGCTCCGTACGTTCGGTGCTTGATCGGTTGGATCGCGAAGAAGTTCGACTACATCCACCGCGTCACTAGATGCTTCCGTTCCCGGTCTACGAGGGTACGTAGACACACTCTCCCCTCTTTTTGCTATGCATCTAGTAGATAGATCTTGCGTGATCGTAGGAAAAATTTTAAATACTACGTTCCCCAACAGGTCCACAACCACCCAAATTGCATCATTTCCCCTTCGGGTGCGAGGTAGGCCAACAACAAAATCCATAGCGACATCATCCCATGGCCATTCTAGAACCTCTAAGGACTGTAACAAACCTGCACTGTAACAAACCTGCATGTCTCTTATGATCAGTGAAAATATCACAAGATTCTCCGTAAAAAAGGCCTCCATATCTTGAGTGCAAATACCACATCTGCAAGCTCAAGATCATGTGTAGGATAGTTTTTCTCATGCTTATTTAGTTGCCTAGAAGCACAGGAAATTACCTTTCTATCTTGCAAAAGAACGCACCCAAGACCAACCCGAGAAGCATCATAGTACACTATGAAGCGTTTCCCAGGTTTAGGTTGAGTGAGAACAGTCACGGTCACCAGTCTATTCTTTTGCGTAGAGAAACTATGGACTAACCAATGCCCCTGCTATCTTCATGGAGACCATGAACATCATGCTACTTATGTTCCTTGATGACTTTGTGGTTGTGTTCATTGACGACATCCTTATCTATTCGAAGATAGAGGAGGATCATGAGCGTCACTAACTGAGGCTTGTTCTTGACACCCTAATGAAGAATATTTTCTATGCGAGGCTAAAGAAATGTGAATTTGGGCTTCATGAAGTGCCTTTTCTAGGACATGTCATCAACCAATAAGGCATCTTCGTTGATCCTAGTAAAGTATATATCTAAAGTGGTAGATTGGCAGAGGCCGTCTAATGTCAAAGAAGTAATAAGTTTCTTGGGTTCAGCTGGTTACTATCGCCGGTTTGTGAAGGATTTCTCTATTATCACCAAGCCAATGAATAATCTAACACAAAAGGATGTGAAATTTCAGTGGGATGCTGAATGTGAGAATAGTTTCTCTACGCTACAGAATAGTTTGGTGGTCGTGCATGTTCTCACTCAACCTGAACCTGGGAAATGCTTCACAGTGTACTCTGATGCTTCCCGGATTGGTCTTGGGTGCGTTCTTATGCAAGATGGAAAGGTAATTTCCTATGCTTCTAGGCAACCGAAAAAGCATGAGCATAACTACCCTACGCATGATCTAGATCTTGCTGCTGTGGTCTTTGCACTCAAGATATGGAGGCCTTATCTTTATGGAGAATCTTGTGATATTTTTACTGATCATAAGAGTCTCAAATATATCTTCACTCAGAAGGAGCTGAACTTAAGGCAACGATGGTGGTTGGAATTGATAAAGGACTATGACCTCTCAATCCAGTACCACCTTGGAAAAGCAAATGTGGTTGTGGATGCTCTTAGCCGCAAGCTTGTCCCTCCCACTTTAGGTAGTCACATTGATGATTTTGAGCGGATGTGCATCTCATATTGTTTTACGGGTCTAGCACATGAGGAGACACAATTCATCCTTCAGGCAGCTATCCCAGATAGAGTGAGAGAGGCACAACAGAATGACCGATTGTTGTTGGAGGTGCGGAAGCGCATCCAAGGAGGTAGAACTGGAGACTTCACTCCATATGGGACTGGATCTATTCGGATTCGCGATCGTCTTTGTGTGCCACGAAAGTCATAGGTCAAGGAGGATATTCCGAGAGAAGCACATCGTACCCCATATACGGTTCATCCTGGAGAGACAAAGATGTATCAAGACTTGAAGAAGACTTATTGGTGGAAAAGGGTGAAAGTTGACGTGGCAAAGTACGTGCCATCTTGTGGGGTCTATCAGCTTGTAAAGGTTGAGCATAAGAGACCCGCAGGTTTGCTGCAGTCCTTAGAGGCTCCAGAATGGCCATGGGATGATGTCGCCATCGATTTTGTTGTTGACCTACCTCGTACCCGAAGGGGAAGGGATGTGATTTGGGTGGTGGTGGAGCGACTTACCAAAGTATCTCGTTTTATTCCTATTCGTACCACAGACTTGACAAGTGACTTGGCACCGATATATGTGCGTGAGATAGTAAGATTGCATGGACTTCCAAAAACTATTACTTCTAATAGAGACGCCGAGTTTGTATCAAGGTTCTGGGAGGACTGGAAGAATGCCATGGGTACACAGTTGAGGACTAGCACGACATTTCATCCCCAAACAGATGGCCTGTCAAAGCATACCATCCAAACTTTAGAAGATATGTTGCAGTGTTGTGTCATATCTTGGCAAGGGAGCTGGGAGGATCATCTGCCGCCAGGGACGGAGCTGATTGGTAAGCATTGGGGTCAATTGACCCCAATGAAATTAGGCAAACCTTCATTAGTTTAATACTAATGAGTATTCATTTATGAAAGATGACCCCACTACTATAGACATGACCCCAGTAGACAATTTTCTAGCTTTGTCCCTGTCTGCCGCTTGTGGAGTTTACTTATAATAACAATTATCAAGCTAGCATTCGGATGGCACCTTATGAGGCTTTGTATGGAAGTAAATGCAGGTCTCCAGTATGTTGGAATGCAGTGGGCAAGAAGGCGGTGTTGGGACCAGATTTGTTTCAACGAACTACGGAGAGAATAGCTGAAATTAGACACCATATGCTAGCTGCCCAAAGTAGGCAAAAGAGCTATGCCGACCCCAAGAGGCGGAATGTGGAGTTTCAGGAACGAGAGGAGGTACTTTTGAGAGTCTCACCAACCAAGGGTGTTATTAGGTTAAATTTCATGGGAAAGCTTAGCCCACGGTACATTGGGCCCTTCTTAATAGCGGCACGAGTTTGGCAACTAGCCTATCGTCTTGACTTGCCCGAGTCAATGAGAGGTGTGCATAACTTATTCCATGTATCCATGCTACGCAAGTATTTTCGAGATTCCGAACGACAGCTGACTGTGGAGCCGATTAAGGGGGTGAGAACGTAATGCCCCAAATTATTAAATGTTTGAATCATGTTATTTTTATAACAAAAACAAATGACACGATAAAATATTGGGTTCAAAGGTAGCCAGACTTGATAGTGAATGGTTATATTTGAAGCTTATAAATTGTGGATATGAGGTAGTGATCTAACCTATTTCTTTGGTTATGATTCTTATTACTATGAAAAAAAGTTGTAGAAAACAAAACAGTAGCAGGACTCGAGACCTCAACCTATTGTTAAGACCTTTTTTCAGTTAAAAAGACTGGGCTACATTAAGTTTTGTGTAGTAATTAGCAGGGATCTCTCTTAAACCATACTAGGAAAAGAGCCCGTGCGTTGCAACGGGAAAAACTAATCATAATCTCCAATGGTCATGATCGCATTTTGCTGCATCACCGAGATAAACTATCACTCTTAATTTCATGAAATCATGAACATTTGTTTTAACTGGTGCAGTTATTTAAAATCGTGAAAAAATTTCAATTTCGTGAACACTTTTACAAATATTCGAATATTCTCTAAAATTAAGAACATTTTTTAATATATGCAACCTTTTTAAAAAATTGTGAACATTTTTTAAAACAATTTTCTTGAATCGGCGAACATTTCTAGAATCACGAACATTTTTATGGAAATTTGTGGAAGTGATTTTTGAAATTCATGAATTTTTTTTTGGTTTAACGAACATTTTTTTATTTAACAAATGTTTTTTGATATGCATGATCGTTATTTGAATCAGCAAAATATTTTGTGAATGAATAAACTATTTTGTAAGTCACAAGTAGTTTTCGAAGTTTAAGGATATTTTTGCATTCATGAATATTTTTTAAATTGCCGAATTTTGTTCTATTTCATTATCATTTTTCAATACACGAATTGTTTTACACGATCGTGAATATATTTTGATTGATCGAACATTTTTTCCAAATTTTTTAATACTGTTTGAATAAGTAAACATTTTTTACACAATCGCGAACATTTTTTGAAATCCCAATTATTATTTTTTTGCGGAGGGAAGTCCCAAATTTTTGAAAGTAGAAAAAAGAAAATGAAGAAAAAAGAAAAAAGAAAAAACTAAATATAAAAAATAGGCCGCCCGGACTTGTGCGGCTCAAAAGGGTGCGCTGTGTCTTCTCTCAGCGTACAATTACCAGTATATAGGAGGTCCCTAATACATGAGCTGGCCCAGGCGGGGGACTTCCCTGTGAAACATTTTTTTATCACTTATTATTATAGGTGACAATGGTGGGTAATATTTTACAAATTTGGAGGTAATTTCCGTGACATACTGCCAGAAGATATAAACTGTACTTTGTTTTGTATACATCTGAAACATCTTTCTGTACACGTTTAACAGTTTTTAAATACATGATTAACATGTTGTAAAATATATGTTTTGATGTATACTTTTTACATATGCATTGTACATTTTTTATACATAAAGTACATTTTTACAAATGTTTAACATTTTCTAAATACATGATTAGCATCTTGTTTTTTCAATATATGCTTTTGATGACTATATTTCATGCACATTGTACATTTTTGCACCCAGCTTGAACATTATTATTTTTTATACACAGTTAGCATTTTAAAAATACACAATTTTTTTTCAAATATATGTTTTGTTGTGTACTTTTTTCATACACATTGTACATTTTTTGTATACAGCAGGGATGCATTTTTTACATTCAAATTAGGCATGGAGGTTGTGTATCTCCACTTCTCCACTACTAGTAAAAGAGCGAACTTTTACTTTTCTACAGCCACCCAAACTTTGTGTACACGGATTAACCAGCACCACAGGATCTTCTCCACGTAATAAGATCGAAGAGTCCAAATTACTCTGATGGTCTGCAATCTAATCTAAGGGCCCGGATTAAATGTTCTGCCAAGCTGCGTCTGCCAAACTGCGCCCCGCATGTCGTGTATCCCACTGCAATACCTGATTATGTGGATCAAATTCCCACCCAAATCGGATTGATCTGTTAATTAATGCCGCAAATTTCTCTCTTTCTTCCTGATTTCCCTCGTACCCTCGCGTGGTGCTCCTTCCTCCTCGGCATCGCCTAACATCTGCTCCCTCTCCCTCCCGGCCCCTTTCCGTCGGTCGCCGTCCTCGCCATCGGAACCTTCCAGATCGAAGCCAGGGCAGGGCTACCTCCCTTCGCGCTCGATCCTGAACCAGCGCCCGTCGGTACGTATCCACCTACTCTGACCGGATCCCACCCTCGATCACCCGTTGGGAACTGCGACGAAGATCGGCCGAGTTCCGGTGGACGGATGAACTGGCGGACCGATGCGCGCGCCGACGGTGATGGGAAGCCTGCGAGGACACCTGGGAAACCGGTATCGCCGGCGGTGGGAATTGGGTATTCGTCTGGGGAGCGCCAGCGACTGACCAGTACCACCGGCCTGTCTGTTGGTTGCTTAGATTAGATGATTATTAGATCACGTATAGGTTAGGCCAGCTTATCTTACGGACATGAGCGCACCCATTCGAATCCGCAGAAACCCTTGATGTACGTGCTGCAATGGGTTCCATCTTTCCGATCCTCCACATCAGCTCGGCACTGCACCCGTCGAGGTCGCCACCGTCCCCTTATCAACTTGCTCCCGAGATGCCGCTCATTGAGACGTTGCCACCCCTGCTACTATGCCGCCTCTGTGACGCCGCGGCGGAAGCCAAGACGCTGCTACCCCTTCCTCGGCACGAATCCATGCACCCCACACTGCCACGCACCGTCACCACGATGTCGTTCACCCTACCCTGACGGCGCTGACGATGCTGACGCGCCAAGTGGCCACCGGCCAGTAAGGATGTCTTCACACCCTTCCTCCAAACGCTTAAGGAGTTGTTCTTTGTGATGGAGTTCAACTTCAATCCCACGGTGTTGTGCACATCACATTCCTTTTTCATTTAATTTTGATCATGGTTTCTGAATTGAATTTGATCTAGCTTATTTCTATGGTCCCTTTTTGTCATTGAAACTGAATGTGCCTTAAACATGTTTCAGATGTAGAATTAAAAGACAAGACCCTGGCACCGCTGCAGCAGTTGCGATCGTTCTGCGTTCTACTGTGGAGACCAAGAAGAATGATTGTAGTTCTAGGCCGACAAACGGGGCTTGGAACAGGCCATGCTCTGAGGTGGACCAGGTGATGGATCATGGAGAGCTGCCCAAGGATTGTTTTTTATTTACTTCTATTGATTGTGCCCTCCAATTGTTTTGATTTTTCACCATTGCTAATTACTAGGGGAGTACGGGTGCCCGACCTGGTAAGTGGCCTGCACATGCTACGCTCTTTGCAGATAATTTGCAACCATGCTTGCGCTTAATTTTTATTTATTTCGCACTATACATTACAATAACTTCATGATGTAGCATTACTTTGCACTAGCCTGAACCTGCAGATATAAGTTGTTGATGATCTAATTATTTTACAAGTACAAGATGTAAATCTAACCTCAGCTCATTATTACTTTAATTCTAGAAGATTCACATTTTTTATTTTTGTTTCAGGTTCTAAGTGAGGAATATTTTGTTGCAAAGTTGCAAAAGAAGTATCTTCCTCAAAGTTGCAAAAGAAATTCTGTAGAATTGATCTGCACCTTGTAGTTGGGAGATATATATATATATAGGTATATATACACAAATGCTTTCATAGCTTCTGATTGTAATGTTTGGTACAGGAACAGTTCATTAACTTGTATTAAGCGACATTTACGTGTAATGATACTTGCATCTGTGTGTTTTTCAAGAATGGTGACAAGATTTTAGTGACTGACTGTCCCGACAAGGGGATTCTAATTTTGATTGGATTGTACTTTAATAATATAATCTGGAAAGTTCAAATAGTTGTATATTTGACCCATACTAGGAGTCTAGAAGATGCTTTTGTGAGGAGTTCCGGAGCACGACTCGGTCAAGCAAGATGGGCAATGATGGATGAGAGAAGAAGCAACAGACCAGAAAAGGGATTCACTCCTGACCACCCTGTTGAACAAAATCATACAAGAGATCTGTATAAGGTGATAAGCTCATACACATGTTGTTGTCAAATAGAACATACTCCTTGTAGCTATGTAGGGCTCTTTTCGTATTCTAGGAAATTTTCAAATTATAATTTGTTAGGGGCATAAGTATCAGATGCTAGATAGTTGATCTACTAACTTGTGTGATCTTTAGAGATTTTAGAGTTTCAGGATTTCAACCATCAGTTGTCTTGCATGAATATAACACACTCTAGAATTTTCTTTATTTTTAGAGGGAAATCTATTTTTTTAGGAAAAAAACCTTGACGTGTCATACGGATCATATGATCGTGTTTATCAAATTCCCATGAAATACATACCTTTGCTCTCATTTTTATCATACTGACAATTTATTATGTTATACAAGGTGGTCCACAACATAGCATGCAGGAGCTCAGGAAGTTGTAGAGATGATTACAGCTTGAAACATTCTGGTTTTTTCACTAGGTGGTCATGTAACATACAATGGTAACAATGAATTCTTGATCAATTTGCTAGAACTTACAGATGAACTTGTCATGCTAATTAACCATTAACTAATGTTTACCACTGCTAATTCGTTATCTATCTCCCATGTGGCTGTTGTTATTGTTGATCAAGCGAATTGGGTGTTGTAAGTTCAAGCTGATTCAAAGTTAATGTGGTTGGATGTAAGTAATGATGAGGTTGGTTGAGTTGCTTTTATATAAGTACATGTATGTACATTTCTTGGACTATTGTGAAATAAACCACTTTCTACAGTTTCGAAATGTTGATATTATCTGCTCACACTAACTATGAATCCATGTGCAACATATTTCATATTGTTATCTTTTTGCAGGGAACAAAAATTTGCATATAATTTGAGTGTATCTCAGCCAATTTGCTCTTTTCATAAATGTAATGATGATGCAACGGGTGATCCTCCATGGTTTTTTAAAATTGAAATCTTTTTATAAGTTACCTGATTACCTGAAACGGTTTTGTCTCTTTGTTGTTTTATTATTCATCACCTGTCAACATTACTTCCCATTTCTCTCAAGATTTATATGCTCAATGTACATGGTAAATGGCCAGTGTGTGGTGAGCTTGTATAATGAATTTATTTCAGGTAAACTGTGGTTGCTGGGTATGTATAAAGTTGTCTCTTGTGGGTGTGTGGATTTTTTTCCTTCCAGATTACTTAATATAGGCTACTTGATAAATCTTTGTTGAGTGAAAGCCTAAAACAAAAACCCTGCTTCTGTCATTTTTTGTTTGCCTCAGCAGGTGTACTGGAGCTACCTCAAAACTACTTAAACTCCATCTCCTTTACCATGAATTCTTTTACTTCATGTACGTTGAAGATTATTGAGCATCAAGACTTAAATAAACATCTTGGTACAAGAAAAGCTGACCAAATTGGAAAAATCAAACTTCTTGGATCTCTGACTTTGGAAAGATATATATATATAAATTCATGCATCAAGTAATCAAATTCAGTATTTTTGTGTTTCTATGTATTTTAACATATTGATTAGTAGTGAACATCGTGCGTTGCACGTGCACGCTTACTAGTACAATGCCTGGGTAGCAAAGTGGAGCACTGCAGAACATAATAAATATAAGATTTAATATAAATCATGCCTTATTTGTATCAGATCATATAAATAGGTAATGTGAGTTACTTCAATATTTTTTATGCGTTTGGATGCTACCTCCCAATTGAGATCTTACACTTTAGAGTATAGAAGAAACTGCTGGCAATTTAGGTTGGCTGAACATTCTTTGCCAAGGTATAGTAAATACATTAATAACTTTTATTTATGCTTGAATACAACTCCTGATTGTTGTACCTTACTGTACATCACTACATAGACATATGTTTTTTAGTAATGATAAATTTCAGAATAAACAAAATAATTTCTTTTCGATGGGACATGAATATATACATGTATAGCACAATACCCGTGCATTGCAACGGGTCAACCAAATGAGTATAGTTCTCGCAAAAATGAAAATAAATAAAAGATTCGGTCTTTAGTTTTCTATGGAACCAGTTTTTTTTTCTAGAGACATTGCAGCATCAATCTTGAGTTTTCCTATAATCGCGGCATGTTGCAGCCTCGCATGGGGGCATAATTTTTATCTTGCCGGGACCGATCCGATCCTCCGAAATATTTCTCTTTTTATCTCGTCTGGTGAAAGTGATTTGGAGTTGGACGATTTTTTATCGTGATTGATTTGATATTACGTGGTTAGAATTATTTTCACCGACGTATGCCACAGTTTATGAATAACGTAATGAATTCAAAAGTAGATATAAAAACTAAAAGAATTGCAAATTTCAAACTTTTAAGCAATGCGAGTCTTGAAATCGTACATGTTTTTCTAGAGTACACAAAATGCGTACTATTTTGTATAGAAGAGAACAAAATTACATGAACTCCCAGTGTTACTCAAGGCAACACCCGAAAACATCATCCAAGGCAGATAAAGGAAAAAAAGAAACATAAATTACAGGGAACTACTCCTAGTCAATTAGCACTAAACTTCTGGCTCCTGCAAGTATCCATTGCTGAAGCTGTTGGTAAATGATATCTCCTAGCCTAGCTTCAGGAAATACTTGATGATCGTTACCAAAGACACGAGCATTACATCCAGAAAATTTGCATGACAAAAGAATCAAACCCCTTCGTTCCTATCTTACAGAGTTGCAGTCTAGAAGTGTGCCACCATTCAAGCATTGTATTTGAGGGATACTGTTGGGAGCACGCGTTGAACAAGCAGATGGTCCGTTGTTTCATCCTCCTAAAGACAGAGAGAATACGGCGAGATGGTCGCCTGTAGGGCCCTGGAAACCCTGCGGTCAGACTTCCATATCCTGAACTTGAGAAAACCAGATGAAATTTTTTTAATTCATTGATGTATAGCTCTTCCAGATTGCATTAGCAAGACGAAAAGCGCTCATTGCTCTAACATAGGATCTTGTAGCTGGATTCTTCAAAATAGTAGCCTGCGGTGACAAGCGCCATGCAAATGTGTCTTCAGTATTCCCCTGAATCTCCTATTAATCGCAATCCATAGCCTAACACAAGCGGAAATCTTCACTCGTCAATGGATAGAGAGATCCATCTGATGTTTTCCGCTGAGGCTCAGGACCCTGTAGGCTCCCTTGATTCCTCGCTGCAGGTCAGGCCAATACTCGATGCTGGAGGCCAAAAACATCACAGCAAAGGCAGGCAGGCGGCGAGCGCGCGTCGTGCAGCGAGCGCGGTCGCTGGAGCACCCGGCGAGGCACGTCAACGCATGCGGGACGGCGCGGGCGGCAGGCGGCCGTTGTCGACAGCCAGCAGGACAAGCGACGGTGTGCGCTCCTGCACGCGGCACCGCAGGTAGCAGCGCGGAGCGTGGTCCACGGCGCTTGGCAGAGACTCATGCTCCAGACTCGATGCGGAAGAGGACGAGTAGGAGAAGAGAAATCGATCGAATCTTGCACTCCAATTCGATCCAAATCAGACACGGGTCTCGTGCGCGAGCACGGCGCCGCCCACGGACCGCAGCTCCTGAAGCAAGATGTTGATGCCCGATGCAGCCGCTATCGCTGGCTCTAGGATGCACCTCCTCCGCGTCGCCCGTCAAACCACCGCCACGGCCCCCAAATTAGTACCACCTCGTTTATATTACAATTTTGTATATACGAATCATAAAAGCGTATTACGATTGGGTGAAAGCGTATTGTGACGGTAAATCCGACGGATTCAATCCGTGCTTTATTATTAGGTAATAGATGTACTTTTTTTTCTGAAAGAAAAGAAGGGGCTGGAATGGGCTTACGTACCCAAGTTGGACTCACCGTCTTTAGGGGCATTCGTCGGAAGAGGACCGCTGCTGTTTCTCCTGCCCTAGCAATTCGCCGTCCGCCGTACGTCTCAAATAAAAAAAGCAATTCGCCGTCCCCCGAGGGCTGTTGCCGTCGCTGCTGCTGGTGGTGGTTGCGGCTGCCGTGAGCCGTGAGGTTGCTGCTGTCCCTGACGCCTCTCCTCTCCGTGGTCGTTGCCGGGCGGTGGTGGCTTCTTGGCGTGGTTGTTGCTAGCGGTACGTCCTAGTTCTCCTTTTCTATGGTGTTGCCTAGGTCAGAATTAGGAATTTGGGGCAGCATCTCATGGGTAAGAAATAGATTTGAGAACTGGTGGTGGGTTCATGAACTAATTTACGATTTAGTTAGTGCTTTCGATACTTATACTTATTTGGTTCTGGTGCCCTGGTCAGACCTCTTCTATGTTAGTTCCTTTGATTAACCAAATCAATTAGAGATGATAGCCATCTATGATGTTGCGAGGTGTTGATTGCTTTCAAGCAAAATCTGGAGCATTGGGTATCTCTCCCTGTAAACTGAATTTGGTTCGGTTTAAAACTGCACAAAAACAACACTCTCAGATTTGGACTGTCGGCTTCTTGGTGAAAACGAGTTACTTATGCTTAGAATTTCGAGTTGGACTCTACATATGATTTGTAAAGCATGTTCTAAGGTTTTCGTAGAGTACTTATTTGCTTCGTTTGGATGTATGGTTTGAGAGCAGCCGCCCATTTGGTTTGCTGTGCAGAAATACAGTTTTCTGGATATATAGTATTTTCAGTTGGGAGATTAGGACTTGTTAGAGGTGGAATCTATCTATCTATCTACCCCTATAAAAGCACGAGAGGAGGGAGATCCGAGCAATCTGACCCGTCCATCTACAAAATCTAAAGGCTCAAAAGCCTTCGGTGTTTAACACAACAAGCCACGCAATTAAGCCACTAATCCATCGACCACTTCCTCCGCATCAAACTGCCCGCACGACACTGTAAAAAAAAACTGCCTGCACGACGCACGACGCCTTTTGCCCACCGCACCTTTTCTGCTCCCCCACGAGCGCGAGCGCAGGGCCACCGTCCCCGTCCGCCGGTCCTCTGCTGCCCCGCGGACTCAAGCGCGGATCGCTGTTGCGCCTGCCGCTCTCCTCTGCTGCCACACGGACGCGAGCGCGTGGTCGCCGTCGCCACGCGCCGCTCTCCTCTGGTTCCCCATTTACGCGAGGGCAAGGACATCATCACCGACCGCCGGTCCTCCTCTGCTGCCCCCGGACACGAGCGCAGATAACCGTCGCACCCGCCGCTCTCCTCCGCCACCACACGGACGCGAGCGCGGGGTCGCCGTTCCGCCTGCAACTCCTCCGCCGCTGCCACACGGGCGTGAGATCGGGTCGGCTGCTGCCCCACTGGTGCGAGCGCAGACCGCCGCCGCCACTGCTCCTCCACTCAGCTGCCACTGCCGCCAGTTGAGGCCCTCGCCACCAGGCCGGCAAACTTTCATCAGGTAAGAGCTCTGAATCTCTACAACCTAAATTCAGTACATGCTTCTGAATGTTGGCCTGCCAATTGTTATTGGATTCTTATATGTTCTCTGGAAATATTAGTTATTCTAGCTCTTCCTACACCCATCGATAACCCTAGAATAGATATTAAAAAGCAGACTTTATTTCATCCATGAGATGCATCTGTTCAGACATGAATGTGGGCATGCTTACAGGGAAGAGCACATTTGTAATGTCCTATAAAATTATGATTTGAAAAAAGGTGCATTAAGTTTTGCATCTGTAGAGTGTTGCCATCTAGAATGCCTTACAAGTCTGAGCTCTAGCGAGGTAATCTTATTAGTCTCTACTACTATTAAAAGAGCAAACTAGAATTCTTTTAAATCCACCAACAGTAGTGTACACGGATCTACCAGGACCCTCAGATCATTCGCACCTAATAAAATCCAAGAGTCTAGATTACTTTGATGCTCCGCCATAGCATCTAACGGTTTAGATTGGATGTTCTGCCATGGTCTGCCATCATATGTGTCGCTACCCGTCCCCACGATCAGATTAAGCTGCGATCCCATCCTGAAATCACGCCAACGATTTCCTTCCGTGCATGCCGCTTACGCAGCTTTCATCATCGATCCTCTAAACAAAATTGCAGGTGACAGAATCACGCTCCTCAGCCGCCGCCTTTGAAGGGCCTCTCTCTGCCGCTTTTCGCCGCTGCCCTCGAAAGTCCTCTCTCTGCTTCACACCTGCCCGGCCGCTGCCCTCGACGAGCCTCTCTCCGCTGCCCTCGATGCGCCTCACTCTGCCGCCATACACAACCGTCCGCGTATTTCGTGGGAGCAGGGGAACAAGGAGAGGAGCAGTTCGGCACATCCAGATTTATTTTCTTCTTTCTCGGTCCAACTCCAATGATAATTGTCACCTGAAACGGATGTTCAATGTTTATAGAGAATCCATCTTCTTCTCACCTGCGATTCATTCATCGTTTGTCTCCAGCCATGTTCGTATCTAATCTAGCATCTTTTAAGCCCTGATCCCTTCAAGTTGTGCCTTGTGCCAGTGCAGATGGAGCGTGGAGATTCAACTTTTCTTATTATTTGCAGCCGCCGGCCGGGACGATGCCACCATTATCAATCAGCTCCCGATTCTATCTTCCTCTTCTTGCCTCCATGATGCCACTATATTGTACTGTATTTTCTTAATTAACTAGCCGCCGGTGGCAGCAGTTAATCACGGAATCAGCGTAATCTTCTAATTTGCACTTGACATGCATGGCATGGCCAGCCGTTTTACACGCAGGTACGTGCAGGCAGTCAAAACTGAGGTATGCATTATACATAGAGTTGAGTAGTATATGGTACTATGAGTTTGTGGTTAGCTAGCTAATTAAGTGGCAATTAGGGCAAGAAGGATCCGTTCTTTTTGTGTGTGTGTGTGTGTTTGACAGTACCGCACTGCAATGCTAATATATTTAGTTATTTGTAGAAGATCATCGGCGAGATTAATCTAGCAAGGACAACAAAGCTACAGTAGTACACAGAGTTGAGTAGCGCATGATAATTGGGCAAAGAGAAATTGTGCCTTTTTGTGTATTTTTTACAGTATCACACTGCGATGCTAATGCAGGTTGAAATGTGAATTTAGATGTGATTCTTTTTTCACTTTGTTGAAAAATAAACAGCAAAGTGTGGTAGGGTCTCAGTTCACTCTGTTTTAGCCAAGTGGTAGGGTCTCAGTTCACTCTGTTTTGGATGCAAATATGATACACTAAAAGAGACCAGAAAAGAAGAGGAAGTCCTATAGTTGAGCCTCGAGCTGGACCAACTCCCCTGCAATGGGAAAAAGATCAAGCAGAGGTCTACGGGAAAACCGAGGTTTCAAAATACTATGGTTTTGAAAACACTTTGCTGCCAAAATAAGCATGAGTTACTATGGTTTTCAGACCTGATGAATCAAAATTTCAAAGTATCTTAGCATTTACTTTTGTTTAGGGATCCCTCTTGTTTATTACTGTTTTTGAAAGGTGATGTTTTTTGTCCATTGTTGGTTCACAGCTGCAGGATCTTGCAAACACCGGCAATTCGGGTAAATATATCACTAACTCTTTACTACGTTATGCTTGTAGATCCCTAAGATGCTATTTGCCGGATAAATCATAGATCCTAAAGAATTAGATATAAAAAGGAGAGGGAGAGGTATGCACGAAATAGAGATGATATGTTAAAAATAAGACGTGAGGCCCGAGATCATAAGAAGGCAACCTATGTGCTTCTCAATGGCAAGGAGATCCAATGTAACACACCAGTGTCCATATCACATGTATCATGCATTCTTTCTGATATGAGAACACACTGCAGAAATAGTCACCCGACAATCAGGTATCACCAACTACAATACACACCAACTATGGAACGTGACATTTTCTAGCCATGATTCATGCGACCTTATTGTATGCACACCTGACATTGTAAAAAGAATGCTCATGCAGGCATACCTGCTTCTCTCATGAAGTCCGGTGCGACTCTATTTTATAGGCCAAGTTTGTTCAAATCAAATAGACCAGACTCTTCTTACAAGGAAAATGTGAATAAGGTTGATTCTGCTATTGATTCTTCTCATATGAGTGGGTTACGAACGCCACTTCAAGACTTGAATTACAACCGCAACTTGGGTAATGATTAACAATTGCTACTCACATCTCGCGTGAATTGTGCAACACTAATTTATACTTATCCTGCAGATGAAAATGCCCAGTATATATGAGCAGAATAAAGAAGTGATATTAGAAAATTGCAGGAGGCACGTTGTACAAACAAAGCTACACCTGTCCTTGCGAATGGAGAACACACTCCATTATATACACTGTTGTCTAATATTTTCTCAGCATGATTAAGCACTGGGTTAATGGCTACACGTGAATCGACGGTCATATTACTACCATGCAAACCAACTATCAAAGGTTTTTTCCTTGCTATAAAAATCTTAATGGGTGAAATTATACTATATTACAACGATTCCAAGATCATGTTGTTCACTCAATATTTCTATAGCCATGAAAACTACAGGTCTGCAGTCCCACGTTTCTCCTCTTTAATGACCAAATGAGTCAGATTTATAGGGATGCTCTTCCTGTGTCAATGAACCTTGGATGTTAATGAAGATTACGTAGCCATGACAACCTTTACACCATATACTAAGTATCTACATTGCTTATGATTCTAAATGTATGAAGCTCTTATTTTTCTCTATTATGCTGATAGATATTCGGAAGCCAAAATACTAATACTATACTCAATTATTTTGTTTACCATTGTGACATTTTTCTCGCGGTGTGCAATGCAAATGGAAGCATATGCTTAGATAACCTACAAAATCAGTGTAGTCCAAAATATGATGTTGCTGCTATTATTACATCTATCAGGTATAAGACAAACATCTTAGACCAACATTTTGCAATGCCAACTTGTTATGTAATTGCAAGGTCATTTTTTAAGGCAAATTTGTACTTGCGTTCCAGGCACTCCAATATGTTTTTTTTTTGCAAAGATATCTTCTAAATTTGACCTAACACCTACATATAAATGTTCTTCTTATCTTATTTCCAATTTGCAGTGATATAAAGCAATTGCGCACACAACTCCTAGAAGTATTGCTTTGCACGATGCTACTGGAGCACAAAGCCATGATGTAGATCATCCAACGATGCATCATCATGTCCCTATGCTACCATGACTGATCCAGCTCTGCTTTTCTATTATCTGACCCTGCCATGGGTCTCATATTCTACACCTGGTTGAATCTTATTTATAGCTTGGCTCAACATATTGTTTGTTGTGTATATACCACGTTGGGTATTTCATGAAGTTCCATATACATATTGCAGACGACATAGATAAGAGATTTTTCGTGCTATGTTGCTTCCATGTTCTACAATGGCAAGGCTATATTAATTGATGTGTTGTTGGAATATACTTGTGTATTTGTTAACCGGGTGACTCTTTTTATAAAGAAAGAAGTTACCCAATGCAGGGAAGTCTTTTTTGAGATTCTCTGATCCGGCTTGTGTTTACACGTAATTAATTTCTTACAGAGCGGATGTTAAATTGGCTAGATCTATGTAAACCTTTGCAAGCCAACGTTACGATTTAATCACAACTCAAGAGCATTATGATTTAATCACAACTCGAGAGCATCTAGAACACGAAGTAAAGATCTTGAAAAGAAATTTGTTCTTGAATCATATGTTTACACGTGCGTTGCACGTGCACTATTACTAGTGTGTCACAAGCAGACAAGCCTACTATTACTAATTATACAAATTATGCAGTTATTATTTGCGTTTCACATAATGCGTAGATTTTTCAGGATATAAAGAAGTGATTCTATAACCTGAATTTGCTTATTCTTTTGTTCCAGTTGGCTTTATAAATCCCAATCAATTTCTATGTACTGTTGACGGGTTTCAAATTGTCAAATTAGACTGATCTTTCTCTGTGGATAGCTTGCTATTTGTCATGTTATGATTTTCCTTTTGGTAAACCATTGCAAGGAGCTTCATATTCAGTTTTTTGTTAGCTTCTTGCCTGCTTGAAGTGTGTACAGATTGCATGTAGCAAGTTTCTTCAAGTTTCCACTGACTACAGGAAGTAACTTCCTTACAGAAGTAATCAAACCTAGATATCAATTTTTTTGGAACCATTAGATTTCTTATTACGAGTAGTCAACAGATTTCTCAGGGGCTAGAGTGAAGCAAAGAAACTCATGTATATCAGCATATCATGTTGGTCCATTTTTATAATTCAAAGGCAACTTCCTTGTAGTTATATATGCAGATAGCTTTGGGTTTGCTACCAAGGTTCAGTTTGCAGTTGCTCTGCACCCATTGCTGATGTGCGTGCCAACACAGCTATGCTGGTGGAGGCATTATGCCCGGCAATAAGCGCACGCAAGCAAACGGCGACACAAGCGCAATCTCTCAGATAAGACTACGAGTTCTTGCATAGTATTACTATTTGATCTCAATGCAAATTATTGGTTCAGGATTCTTTTTGTTTTTCCCGTTCTTTGTTTTGACACAACGCCTCCATGGAGTTCATCGCCCACTAATTGCTGCCTACACTCACACACATATATATGATCTACCCCCTCCTTCTGAGTACTCCCCCCTACTATGGCAATAGCACCTCCAGTAGTTGTAGTTCTCTGCTAAGTTGCCTTTCTATCTTCATCTTTCCCATTGATTTGCGGCCCGACAGTCCTGGTTCCTCCCATTGATTTTATTTCGTTAAGTATTCTTATATAATAAATGTTCTCGTTTTATCTCAAAACTTTCAGGTACTAGCGGTCCAAGTGTTCGTCCTGATTCTATCAATTTCTTCGGGGAATTCTAGGAGTCCGTGGACCTGTGGTTATCGTATATTGGTTCGTAGATTCTTCACTTGACAATTTGCAATGACTAATGGGCCAGGTTAGTTTCTGCAATAGCTCATCTCTTAGTTCTGTAATTTCTTGGATTTGATAGCCCTAAAGCATGTCTATTAGGATTGAAGATGCATGAGGCATCCCTGGAGAATGGAGATGAATGAGGAAGTACTAAGATAGTGAGAGATGAGATTACAACCTGGTAAGGCAGCACATATCATTATCTATTTTGTTCATAAAATTGTATATATTATATCCATTTCTGTTCTTTTGGTTCTGATTGTTTGGAAAAGGGTCCTGGTCCAAGAAAGATGTTACGAAGTTGTATGTCAAAACAAAAGCTAATGTTTCCATTCAGATTATGCAGTTTAGAAGGTATTACCAATTAAGTACAAACTATTGACTTCAGACTATGCCCTTTTAGCCTTGAATTATCGAGTTTGTCTTCTTTTAATTATTGTATCCCTTTACATACATGGTTCCATTACCAAAATCAGGGAGGAACTTGGTGGTGCTGGAGTTAAGGATTACAACTGGTGGTGGGTTAGGACAGTGGCGGTCGTTGTTTTGACGTGCTTTGCCTTCAGGTCCTCTCGCGATGTCCTGCACCACCAGGAACCCCTCATTCGCTCATCACCATACACACTTCTACATCGGCCGCTCATGATGATCTATATTATCCCCTTATTGGGTTTGTTTAGCTTTTTGCATGATAATTGTTTGATTACTTATACATGGAGTATTAGGCTGCGTTTTCTGCAAAGATGTTGATATGAAGGCCTTTTTTCTGGTAGATGTGGTTCATTCCGCTTTTAATATCTTATAAAGACTTCTAGCATTTTATCCTAATGATTAACCAACTATTGAGGAGTTGGGCATATCCTTATAGAACATAAATTTTGGATTACATTCATTATTCAGATCAAGTGTTCACTAACACCGTCTCCACTACTTCCACCTATCCCTTTTTTTACCTTCTCCCAGTTAGGTTGATCCCCAATTCTCTATTCCGTTTATCCCTCCTTATTCTTGGGCAAATGTTAAGTTAGTGGTTGTGCTTTGCTCTATGTTCTTTTAAGGTTACAGAATGCAGGTTCATTTAGTCGGCGAGGTAGATTCAGGAAACAAGTATCTAATCCATTAATATATATCATTGCTTAGAACATTGTCTTAGATAACCTGAATTTCCACCAAACATTTAGATATTGCAGTGATGTCTCCTGAGGTACATCATCAATGCATAGTTCCTTTCCTTAATATCGTTCCTTTCCTTAATATCTCTATGGTTCATTACTCCATTTTCCTACTGAAAGATCTTGTAGTCATGTTCATATTATGCTTTTCGCAGCCACCAAAACCAGAAAGAGCGGCAAGAATTTTTTATGACATCAAGTGCTTCCTGCCATGGCATGGAATCTTATTGTTGTATTTTCTATAAAACTCTCTCCCATAGGATTTGAGAAATAGACTGTCTGGCAACCTCTGCACTGCAATCCAGCCGTGACCGATCAGTTCGCATCCTGCATGGTGCTGCACTAGGAGAGTATAGAAGAGAAACAAGAGAAGCGACTCGGCATCCCTACAGATTTTGTAACCGGCTTAGAAAAGAAAATTGAAAGTGTATTGTGATTTTTAGGAGACTTTCTCTTCGGTTATTGATTTATTGTTTTTATGTGTTGTTTGTTTTCTCTCATAAGTTAAATAGTTTATTGGTGTTATTTTTCTAATATGAAGTCGGTACGACAGAGTAGCCAAGTAGTTAATCATTTATCTTGTCTTGGAAGAAATATATGTACTATGTTAATGGTTTATATGACTGACCCAATCCCAAACTTGTATTTGAATTTAACATGGTTTGTTAGATAATACTATATTTTTTGAAATGATGCGAGACTAGCTTGACAGTGGTTTACCGAAAGGAAAATCATAACAGTCAAGACTAATGTTTATGTCATCTCATGCCATGACAGCCACTGTTTGTTAAATGAGGTGATATTGTTGCCCAAAACGGTGCGTCATCCAGCATCATGGGTCAATGTGTCATTTAGTTTGCCAAAGTGCAGGGAGTTTGCACCTTAAACATCATGCGGCACATGTACAAATGCAACTTGGACTCGATAATACTATCAGTATTAGGTTGCTACATGACCATGATCGTTTTCTTAGTATGCTGTTCCCGGGCTTGGTTCCACCCTCATCCATCTGAAAGGTGGATGTCCTCTGGGGTCAGTTTGTTGATGCCCCGCAAAAGTTCAACAAATTGCTTCTGAGAGGTGAGGTTGTCATTTGTCTTACAGGGATTGGGATGGGAGAAACAGAGAAGGACAGGTGATTTCTACGGGAGCAGGAGGAGACCTTGCACACCCTCCCCTTCTCCCAAGCAACACCATTGAATCCCACGGGCAACAAAAAAATGGTCTTTTCTTGGAAACTCATCTAATTTTTTGTTGCTCTTGGGAGTTTTTGTTTCAATCAGATCGTGTATCTGCTAGAACCGAAGGTGATCTTGCTAAAATGGCGCTGAATCAGGGTAGTGTGTTCTTGGGAGTTTTTGTTCCAATCGGATCCTTTATATGCTAGAACCAAAGGTGATCTTGCTAACATGCTGCTGAATCAGGGTAGTATGTGGGATTTCCAGTAGAATAGTAGCTTCAGGAAGTGCCCTTCTCAGCTCGAGCCCGTGAACAGTAAAATCTGAAAAAACTGAAAAAAATCAAGAAATTCTTAATTTTTTATGTGGCAACATTTGACAAATGTTTTCATTGACTGCAAAGTTTCATCACTAAATAGCATTCGTGGAAGTTGTGGAAAAAACAAAATCAACGCTACAAAAATAGCTTTTTTGGAGCATCAATTTTTTTCCATGACTTACATGAATGTTATTTTACGATGAAATTTTGCAACCACTTAGAAAATTTGTCAAATGTTGGCACAAAAAATATTCAGAATATTCAGAATTTATTTTCATTTTTTTGTATTTTACTGTTCATCAAGCTCATATGAGCTTGGGCTCATTTTAACTATGTCCCTTCAGAGATAGTTCTTCTTGGCGCCGCTATCTCTTGTGGACGTCCTTGCCGTGCTCATGTCAGTGCAAGACGCAGTGTATGAGACTAATGTTATTGGGTACACCACATTGACTGGGTATTAACTGCTATGTCTTTTTGCTTATTCCTAAATGAATGGAGTATTAGAAAGTGTGCTGTCTAAGTATGCATCATGTCATACGAAAGAGTATTTAGAATGTTTCCAAGACAAAAGAGAGTATTCAAATTGGTTAGGTCGAAACATTTTATTAAATTTATCTGGTTTGTTTTTGTTTCTTTGAGGCTACAATCTTACAAATTGTTTAGAAAAGGATTCACATCGTGACTAATCTTCAAACAAATAGTATTAGTCGAGACGTGTGTTGCACGTGCATGTTTACTAGTTAAAATAAAGTTACAACATGACATTTGTAGAGGTTGCTCCGTAGATACTTAAACACATATCATTTGTTAGATTCTGTTTGGTATATTAAATCCTATGAAATTATCAAAGTAGGCTGTACCATGTTGGACAGATTTTTATGTTTGAATTTGGGTGAATATAACTAGACTTATACTCTCAGATTTTGTCATCGTTGATGATGTCAGGACTTATAATGTGGTGAAGTATATATGAGCTGGGGTCTTGTGCGTAGGAGAGACACTAAATTCTATTAGGAAAATTGCCCGTGCGTTGCAACGGGAGGAAAAAAACACACCCATGCCCCTGTGTTTCGCTATTGACAAAACAATAATTGCGATAAATCAAACGGCTAAAGACTCTATTGCCATGACACGTAAAAGTCTTGAGTTTTGGCGTCAATGGTTGACTATGCACTCATGAACTGGGTTCACCTGATGGCAATTTATTTATATTTACTTTGCTCAATGTACAAGCATATATGTTTTCGCCGTGTGTGCCCTAACATGTGTATAAATGTTAATACAATATTGTCTAATCCTGATTCATGTATGTATGGTGTTTGTTTCCTTTTTCAATTTTCTCGTCTACCCGGTCAGTAAGAGCTGTGAGGGACATAAACAGAGTCAAATTCAATTTTTATTTTAGATGATTCAGATTCAAACTTAAAACAAAGGAAAACACTTCTCAACAACCAGCCGATAATCATGCGCGCGTCCGTCGCCTAAGTTGTGTGACACACGTCTCCAGTGAACCCACCATCACACGTCTTCTGCAACGGCACACCTTCCTGGCTCCATCTCCTACCTTATTGTCATCTCTCTCGGTCCTTTTGTCCCGAATCAGTGCCGCAACGAAGTCGCTCGCCTGCATCATGTTCGCGCCAGTGCTCGCTGTCCTCCCGCTCCGGCGGCCATCATTCGTCGGTGAGGGAGGCCTTTGCCGCCTACTTCCTTCCCGCCTATTATTCTTCGCGGCCTCACTGGCCATCGGTTGGGCAGCGGTCGCCCCGCCGCTCACATCTGCCCTGACATCCGCGTTGCTCGGGCAACGTTGCAGCTGTGAGCGGCGTAGAGCACAACCTCTTTGTCGGCAATGTCGTTGAGGGAGCTCTCCCTGCTGGATTCGTCCCGGCCCTGCGTGCCATGTTTTCAAAACAAAGATCTTCTTGCATTAGTTAATGGGTGTTTCTGAAACAAAGCTTTTGTTGCAAAGAAGGATCATACACAGAGATGCTCTTTGCAACGTCATCAATGTTTTTTTTTTTTTTTTTTTTTTGCGGGGGTAAAAGGATTGTATTACTCAAGAGCACACGAATTCATCCCTACACAGACTAGGGACATTAGCAGGTCCAGAGCGGAGCCAGACCACAGTACGGTTCTCCGTTCGACCAAAGTTTGCTAACACATGACTAACATTATTTTGCTCTCTAGATATGTGAGTAACACAACACTCCCTTGTACCCATAAGACTCTTTACTTCTGAGACCATCATCGCATGCTGGGAACGATCCGGTCCTTTTGCCTTGATCATCTGCACGGCCTGCATACTGTCACACTCCAAGATAATCGGCAACTTCGTCCATTGTAATGCTAGGCCGAGTCCCTCCGTGCACCCGGCCAACTCAGCGTGCAATGGGTCCGGGCATGACCGAAGCAAACGGCATGCAGAGAAAATGATGGCACCGTCGTGCCCGCGCAAGATCATGCCGGCACCGGCGCTTCCATCCTCGTGTGAGAATGACCCATCCACGTTGAGCTTCGCCCAACCTTCCGGAGGCGGGCTCCACTTGCGATGAGACTTCCAGCTAACGTCCACATGCGATATTGGCTGCTCCGCTCCCTCTAGTTGGATGACCATCTTTCCTTTGTCCCAGTCCC
>LR738713.1:55445155-55634253 GCA_902687465.1 Secale cereale | reverse complement strand
AAGACTCTTGCGCAGAGACTCTCAGGGTTGACCAGCAATCTCCACGCTTGCCTTGCCAACAAGGCTTGATTGAACATCCTAAAATCCTTGAAACCCATCCCACCAGCAGCTTTTGGCCGCAACAAGTGATCCCAAGCCTTCCAGTGCGTCTTCCTCTTCCCTCTGTATGCGCCCCACCAGTAGCTACGGATCATGCGCGCAAGGTCATCGCATGTGCTTCTTGGGAACTTGAAAATGCTCATAAGGAACGTCGGAAGGGCTTGTGCTACGGCCTTGATAAGGACCTCTCTTCCTGCCTGAGACATGAGATCCCCCCATTGGATTATTCTCTTGGTAAGCTGCTGCTGAACGCTCTTCAATTTCCCTTTAGATAACCGGCCATTTGGAGTAGGAAAACCAAGGTACTTCTCTTCAAAGCTCGCATGGACAACCTCCAAAGTGTGCATCACCTCCTGTTTGTTCACCTCCGAACAGCTTGGCCCAAACATAATGGAACACTTGTTCGGGTTTACAATCTGGCCGGTCGCTGCTGCATACCTCCCAAGAACGGCCCTCACATGGGCAGCCTCCACTGCATTAGCTCGGAAGAACAAAAGTGTGTCGTCCGCGAATAAGAGGTGGGAGATGCCCGGGGCTTGAGGGCAAACACGCAGCGGCGAGACACGGGTAGCTTCAATCTCCTGTTTCAGTAAAGCATCCAAACCATCAGCAACAAAAAGGAATAGGAAAGGTGAGATGGGGTCTCCCTGTCGTAACCCACAGGACGGCGCAAACGAATCCGAGAGGGCTCCATTGATTTTCACATTATATCTCACCGAGGTGACACACTCCATTATCCACGACACCCACCGATGAGAGAAACCCAACTGTTGCATCATTCGCTCCAAGAACACCCAGTCCACTCTGTCATATGCCTTCGATAAATCCAACTTGTACGCACAAAAACTCCGCTCTGGATCCTTTTCTTGTTTTATAGCATGAAAACACTCAAAGGCAATTAAAGCGTTGTCGGTGATTAGCCTCCCTGGTACAAAGGCGCTCTGCACCGGGGATACGAGCTCATCCAGCAGAGGTCGTAGCCTGTTCACTAGGCACTTGGCAATGACCTTATAAATCACATTACAGAGGCTAATCGGTCTGAAATCTGTGAGCTGAGTTGGGGTGTCAACCTTTGGGATTAGTACAATGGTGGTGTTGTTCACTCCTTCAGGCATCACCCCTGTATCAAAAAACAGCTTAACAGCAGCTGTAATCTCAATCTTGAACACTGCCCAATGTCGCTGAAAAAATCTCGCTGGAAAACCATCGGGTCCGGGCGCTTTCAACGGCCCTATTTGGAACATAGCATTGGAAATCTCCTCGTCCGTGAACTCTCCACATAATTCGTCATTCATTGCGCTGGATACCTTGGGTTGAATGAGCTGTAACACATCTCCAGGATCAAGCAGAGGGTTAGCTGAAAATAAATTTTGGAAATAAGTATTACCGAGCTGTAGCATCATATGTTGTTCGGTGTGTACCACACCCTGCTCATCTGTTAGACTTTTTATTCTATTTTTCCTAGCTCTCCACACTGCCTTACGATGAAACATTCGAGTATTCCGGTCGCCCTCCTTTAACCACTGAATTCTCGATCTCTGAAGCCACAACATCTCCTCTCTATATAGTAATTCATTCATTTTATCCATTTCTGCTCTTATCTCCCGCCGGTCGGCGTTCATATGAGTGAGCTCCTCCAGCCGTGATCGTTATCTCCCGCCGAACGTCATCAATGTTTTTGAAACAAAGCTTTCGTTGCAATAATCACTGATGTATTTATGAAATGAAACTCTTGTTGTACATTGTTTCTGAAACAATACTCTTATTGCAAAAAAAGATCGTATATTAAGCAATCAAAATCGAACGGCTTGCGAAGCGGCCGATCTTTAAAAAAATATCCGCCGGCCTAGCACGCCCCTAAAACAGACGTGAGCATAGTTCGAAGACCAAACCATCGGTTGGGCTCATTCAATTTCCAGCACCGGCTGTCCCGGCGCACAAGTCCCTTTTTCTGTATCTTGCCGTCGGATCATTTTGGATTTCTTTCGCATCTTTCCTCTTTGATTTCTTTGGCATGGCATCTTTCTTCATTTCTTTAGGATAAAGATGACCTATATCTCATCCTCTTTTGCCGGCTTGTTGATTGTCGCAAGTCCGAGGTATATATGTTGCTAGGATTGCATGTAAAACGGCAGGGTGGGACTATTAATTGTAATCTGAAACTTGAGCGCAGGCAGAAGGAAACTATGTTTGCTGCAGTCGTAAGGAGGGGAGGGCCCATAACAAAAATTCTGGCCCGACACTTACGAAGCTGCAAACGACATACGGTGAAAATTATGGAAGCGATGACGACGGACGAAACTAACGGACGAAATTATTAGTACCACCTCGTTTATAAAGAAATTTTATCTATACAAATCGCAAAAGCGTATTATGATATGAGAAGAAAGCGTATTGTGACGGTGAACCCGACGGACTCGTTCCGTGCTTATGTGATGAGACCATTTTATAGTGATTGTGTTTTATGCTTGATACAGGTGTGGGTACTTCTGGTTCGAGATCATTTAACTGACACTTTCTGCCCGCGGTTGAGGCAAGTGCATGACGGGATAATGGCTTGCATAATCCCTACACTCCCTTTTATTTATGCTATTTTCCCATGTCAATGGTGTTTATTTTCCTTATTAGGTAAAGATATGCTTATGTGATGAGACCATTTTATAGTGATTGTGTTTTATGCTTGATACAGGTGTGGGTACTTCTGGTTCGAGATCATTTAACTGACACTTTCTGCCCGCGGTTGAGGCAAGTGCATGACGGGATAATGGCTTGCATAATCCCTACACTCCTTTTTATTTATGCTATTTTCCCATGTCAATGGTGTTTATTATGATGATGATGATAATGACGATGGTACATCGATTCATGTACTTTGCTTGCACCTGGATATCTGCACTCGTGATGAAAGTGAATGAAAGAGTGATCTACTTTGATATGCACACGGAGATCATCTCCAGCCGCGCCCCCAACAGGCCCCCAGCCACTTTTTCGGCGCCGGCGCCGAAAAAACGGCCCAGACGCGCCCCCAGGACACCGAAAATCGCCGGTTCAGACCTTTTTTTCACCCGGCGGTCACAGGCCGAACCCGGCGCGCTGGGGAGCAGTTGGGGGCTCCGGCGATAGGGAAAAGCGTGGCTGGCCCACACTGTCAGGGGAAAAGTCAAGGTTTTCTTCCCCGACTCGCCTCCCACCCCCCGCGCCCTCGGCTACCACTAGCTATATCTCAGCGCCGCCCGCCGCCCTACTCCGCTAGATAGCCATTCCCCGCCGGAAAATAGCAGCACTTCGCCGCGGCAGCCCCTCCAACAGCAGCTGGGCGTTTCCGGCCGCCGTTTCCGGCCGCGGAGGCGCGGTTTAGCGGCGGGTACACGCCCACCGAGCGCAAGGTGTTCGGCGATTTGCCTGCCTCGGCGATGGACTCGGATGACGAGGAAGCGCTCGCCGCGCTGCTGGAGGAGGAAGCCGAGGCCGACGTCCAGGAAGAAGAGCATCTCATGGTGATCGCCGCCCTCGCCCAGCTGCTGGCGAGCAATGAAAAGCCGCGGCGAGGTGGCTCGGCGCCTGGGCGGGTGAAAGCAAAAAACCGGCATCGTCTCGAAGGCTACTGCATGCTCTACTCCGACTACTTCGCCGATGCTCCACTTCACGGCGAGAAAACATTTCGGTGCCGTTATCGGATGAGCCGAAAGCTCTTCCTCAGGATTGTGAATTCCATTCGGGAGTTCGACAACTACTTCAAGTGCAAGATGGATTGCACCGGCGCTCTTGGATTCACCTCCATCCAGAAGTGCACGACAGCGATGAAGATGCTTGCATATGGAGCTCCCGGTGAATCACTCGACAACTATGGGCGCATGGCCGAGTCCACCAGCATAGAGTGTTTCTACAAGTTCTGTCGGGCAGTGGTGGCAGTGTTTGGACCACAATACTTGAGAACACCGAATGCGGAAGACACTGCTCGGATCCTAGCATAGAATGCAGCAAGAGGATTTCCTGGGATGCTTGGAAGCATCGACTGCATGCATTGGAAATGGAAGAATTGCCCATTTGGTTGGCAGGGGATGTACAAAGGCGCCAAAGGCGGTTGCAGTGTGGTGCTTGAGGCGGTGGCCACACAAGACCTCTGGATTTGGCACTCCTTCTTTAGTATGCCAGGAACTCACAATGACATCAACGTGCTGCAGTGCTCTCCTGTCTTTGCCAAGCTTGTTGAAGGTCATTCTCCTCCGGTGAACTTCGAGATCGATGGGCGGCACTACAACAAGGGGTACTATCTAGCTGACGGCATCTATCCGAGATGGTCGACATTTGTGAAGACGATCTCAAACCCTGCGGCAGGAGGCAAGAACGCCTGATTTGCGAAACTTCAGGAGGCTTGCAGGAAGGATGTCGAGCGGGCTTTTGGTGTGCTCCAATCTTGATTTGTTGTTGTTCGGTACCCCGCTCAGACCTGGTCCAAATATCAAATGTGGGAGATTATGACTTGCTGTGTCATCTTGCACAACATGATCATCGAGAGCGAGCAAGAAGACCCAGTGTTTGACACTGAACCATACTACAGGCAGGGTCCTCTAGCCGAAGTTGATCACCAGCTACCGGCAACTTGGATGCCTATCTCAGTATGCGTCAGGAGATCCGAGACCCACATGTGCATCATCAACTGCAGAAAGATCTGATTGAGCACCTATGGAGGCTCAAGGGGGACGCCGTGTGATGAAATACGAGTTTTTATTTGTTGAACTATATAATTTGTATTGAACTATTTTGTTGGAGTATTTAATTTTTCTGTGATGAAATATGTGACAAGAAATAATAGTGTTGGTAATTGAACGCCGAGACACGGCGAAACCACGCCGAATATGTGTTGGGGAACGTAGTAGAATTCAAAAAAATTCTACGCTGTCACCAAGATCCATCTAAGGAGACATCTAGCAACGAGCATATTAGAGTGCATCTACATACCGTTTTGTAGATCGCGAGCGGAAGCTTTCGAAGAAGCGTGGATGAAGTAGTCGTACTCTTCACGTTCTTCGTCACCGATGATCTAGCGCCGAACGGACGGCACCTCCGCGTTCAACACACGTCCGGTACAGCAACGTCACCTCCTTCTTGATCCAGCAAGGGGGGAGGAGAGGTCGTCGGAGATCCAGCAGCACGACGGCGTGGTGATGGATGCAGCGGGAAATCCTGCAGGGCTTCGCCGGCGCGCTGCGGAGAGGAGGAAGGTGTGACGGGAGGGGACGAGGCGCCAGCGGATTGGGTGCGGCTGCCCTCCCCCCACATATATATAGGGGGCCAGGGGGTGCGCCAGCCCCTGCAGATCCAATCTGCAAGGGGGGGCGGCGGCCAAGGCATAGGGGGCGCCTCCCTCCCCTAGGGTTTCAACCCTAGGCGCATGAGGGAGGGCCCAGTAGGGTGCGCCAGCCCACCAGGGGCTGCCCCCTTCCCCTTGCGGCCTAGGGGCCCCACCGGGATGGGTGGCCCCACCAGGTGGACCCCCGGGACCCCTCCGGTGGTCCCGGGACACTCCCGGTGACCCCCAGAGATCACCCGATGGCCGAAACTGGACTTCCTATATATCATTCTTTACCTCCGGATCATTCCGGAACTCCTCGTCACGTCCGGGATCTCATCCGGGACTCCGAAAAACTTTTGGGTTTCCACGTGCATGTATCTCTACAACCCTAGCGTTACCGAACCTTAAGTGTGTAGACCCTACGGGTTCGGGAGACACGTAGACATTACCGAGACCACTCTCCGGTCAATAACCAACAACAGGATCTGGATACCCATGTTGGTTCCCACGTGTTCCTCGATGATCTTCATCGGATGAACCACTGTGTCAAGGATTCACTCAATCCCGTACGTTATTCCCTTTGTCCATCGGTACGGTACTTGCCCGAGATTCGATCGTCGGTATTCCCGATACCTTGTTCAATCTCGTCATGGCAAGTCTCTTTACTCGATCCGTAATCCATCATCCCGTGACTAACTCCTTAGTCACCTTGAGCTCATTATGATGATGTCTTACCGAGTGGGCCCAGAGGTACCTCTCCGTCATACGGAGTGACAACATCCCAGTCTCGGTTCGTACCAACTCAACAGACACTTTCGGAGATACCCGATGCGTACCTTTATAGCCACCCAGTTACGTTGTGACGTTTGGCACACCCAAAGTATTCCTACGGCATCCGGGAGTTGCACAACCTCATGGTCTAAGGAATAAATACTTGACACCGAAAAGCTTATGCATTACGAACTATACGATCTCGTGCTATGCTCAGGATTGGGTCTTGTCCATCACATCATTCTCCTAATGATGTGATCCCGTTATCACTGACATCCTATGTCCATGGTCAGGAAACCGTGACCATCCATTGATCAACGAGCTGGTAACTAGAGGCCTACCAGGGACTCATTGTGGTCTATATATTCACACATGTATCGCTGTTTCCGTACAGTACAATTCAAGCATGAATAACAGTCGATTATCATGAACAAGGAAATATAATAATAATACTTTTATTATTGCCTCTAGGGCATATTTCCAACAATATGGGCCTATTCTCGCCCATATGGGCCCTTTATTCGTCGAAATGGGACTGCAAAGTGGGCCAATTTCGGCGCCAGGGGGCGACGACTGGGCGGAAAACCGTCCCCAGCGCCGATTGTATCGCCGGCTCGCCCCCAGGGGGCGATTTTTACGGGTCCTTGGGGGGCAAATGGCTAGAGATGCTCTGAGACCTTCATTGATGGGTTGTGACCTACTTTGGAGGCAATCTGCACATGTTGGAGTGAGTGGATGCCAACGGGTGTCCACTCAAGCTATACCGGTATATGCAATAAAATGAGATGAGCATGTAGGCATGTAGGACATGAATACATGTGTTGAGTGTTGATGAGGCCATGAGGGTATGGTGTTTAATAGAGATTTGGTATCTTGACCGGTGTAATGCTTATTATTCCTGCATGTACTTGCTGAGTCTTTGTACTCATGCTTGTTGTTTATATGTTTTTAGGTAAACCTTGAGGATGACATGCATGGGAGTCTTGGGAGTAGCATCATCACCATTTTCACTACACGAAACTCACATATATTGTCCCTTAGGACCGTGTTTTGAGAACCTAGTGTAGTTATACTTTACTATGCTTGATGGTTTGTCTTGAAGGTTGGGAGTTGCCCTTTCCATTTGTGTGGCTTAATCATCTCTCATTAAGACTAATGTTAGCGCCGATGTTCTCGGTTATGGTATTGTAGCTTTGAACTTTACACCTATGCTAGGTTTATTGTGATATATAACTTTACGAATTGTTGTGGATGTCCTTAGAAATAGAGGAAACTCTGCTGAAATTTCCTTTAAGGGCATGTTTTCTTTTCCAAGGTGTTATGTGGTAATATTCCAAGCGCCAGCGCGCTGTTCACATCCTATCCGTCAGATCGGCCCGTCCCGTCCCGAGCTGTTGGATCTATCCAACCAGGTCATCTTTTTCCTCTCGCGAGCGCATACGAGGAAAGGAACCCCAATCTCGCCGGCCGCACGCGTTCTCCCTCGTCGCCACCCCCTCGCCTGCCCTCCTTGTCTCTAGTCGCCGCCAACGCGGGCCGTCTTCGCCGATCGCCCTGGTCGCCGGTCCCAGCCCTTGGCGTCCGTGCTCGTCACCGACTTTGCCCATGCAACAGCCCACCCCTGCGGTTGTAGCTTCCGTGGCAACCATTGTAGGTTAGGTGGCGATGACCGGAGCTCACCGGTGTGCTCGCCGGCGCTCATCCCCCGCTTGCAACAAAAAATCGATCACCGGGGGAGATGCCCAGTGCTGCAACCGACGACGGAAAAAGCTACAATCACTGTCGAAGAAAGTTTCAACCGGCTATGAAAAAAGTTTCAACTCGTACGACGAAAAACTATGAACGGTCAAAGAAAACTTACAAACGGTGACAAAAAAGAATCATCTGGCGACGAAAAAAGCTTCATCCGACGATTAAAAAAGCTTCTAACTGTGGAGTCGTAAGCCATGGACGACAAACGAAAAGCTACAACCAGCGGTTATAAAAGCTACAACCGGCGGTTACAAAAACTACAACAGGCATTGAAAAAAGCTTCAAGCTTATCGTCTTAGCTGTGAACCCCGCGATGGCGATGACACTGTTTTGCTGCAACCATAGTTGGTTTTGCTACAACCGGCGTTGGAATTTGCTATAACCATTTTCACAATTACTTGCTGCTGCTCCGCCGAACTCCCACGCTCGCCCATGGCCATCGTTGTCGCAGTGCCGTTCCGGGAGGAAAAATGTTCAACAGTTGCAGCTCCGCGCGTGGTTGGTTGCAGCTTAGACGTGGTCGGGCCCGACGAGGAAGGCAAAACTCTGATGGCACAGATCTGAGCAGATCCGGCCGAGGACGATCGGATCGGCTGATTCCTGTGGCCGCGACGTACTGAGAGGCCTGCAGGCGGCGATGGTAACGACGGGGCCTGAGAACGAAGTAGAGAAGAAGAGAGACATGAGCGAAAAAAAGAAGTATATGAGGGAGGTTTACGTGCGAGCCTTTTGACCGCGTGACGCTTACGTGGACGCGTGACTGACGGAGCGTTCGGCTGGCGCACCCTTCGCAAACGTTTACCAGCTGAGAACGCCGGTTTCTTCTATCTGGCCGGTAGGAATTTGCCTCTTCTTTTTCCAACTGATATGGCCGATAGGAATTTGACTATGATTTTTCCAACTGATATGTCGATATAGAAAGATCTCCTTATTTCAAAACCGCGGGTTCTCGCGTCATTTTCTTTAAAAGATATTAGATCACCGTGGGAAACTTTCAAATGAGTAATGGTTACCAGTCCATTATTCAAACAAACCCTTCGATGACTTATCGGCTGCCTTGCTTGAGGAAGAGTGTCACTAAAATGGATCGAAAAAAAGAAAAAGAAGCAGAGATCGCCGCTCATCCATTCCCCTCCCCCCTGTGTCTCAAAAAAAAGAAAAAAAAAAGACATTCCTCTCCCCGACCCCGAGCGGCTGAGCGCCGCCTCCGCCGGCCGCCGTTGCTGCCGTCGTCGACCACCTCCTGGTGCTGCCGTCGCCGACCACCTCCTGGTGCTTCCGTTGGAGACCATCTCGCCATCGACCACGAAGCTATTGGACTCGAGGCAAGGAGAAGCTGAGGAGGAAGCGCCGCGTCTGCAGGTGCCCGCCGTTGAGTCAAGGATCTACCGCCGTCTCTACCTGCCCGTCGTCGACCACCTCCTCGCCGGATCGAAGCCTTCGACCAGAGACGGCCACAAAGCTGGAGGACGCGGGGGACGGAGCCGGTCCGGACGCGCCTGCGCCTGCACCTGCACGCCGTCTCCCCTGTTCTCTCCTCTGTTTGCTCCTATGCTCTCTGATGACTGACTGTTGAGTGCCAATTTTTTCAACAATTAGTACTGAATTTTCAGCAGTTAGTACTGATCTATTGAGTATTCAGTGTTGACCACGTAGACCCTGACTCTTGTGCATCTCAGAGCTGTTGCTACCGGGCAAGACCAATACATCTTCCGAGTGAAGTGCAATTGCTTAGAAACAACAAAGGTCTTGCCATGCAGAGATCTTGAAATTGCTGGCCAACATTCAAATTGCCACTGCCAACGCAGCTCTCTTCAAGGAGAAGAAGGGCAACCACGAGGCAAGCGTTGTAACAGCAATCTCAAATTGACAAAAAAAGGAGAAGAAGGGCAAGCTTTTGGATAGAGAACAGAAGGCTGAAGGTTGTTAACCTGAATGGTGACTCCACGGTGCTAGGAGCATTGCAAACTGAAGTCAGTGCCTTAGAGAGGCATACCCTGTCACTAGCCAAGGATTGCGTGCCTTCGAACAAACTAAAGAAAGAGGTATACAACTATGTTGTTTTGCATCTTCCCCATTTGTGTTCATGTTGGAGCATGATGCCAGTTTATTCAACTCATTTTGCTATACATGATTATGGTTGTTTCCCTTTAGTCCAGGACAAGAATTTGGCATGCATATATACAGCTAATAACTTGATTTCCAGTGACAAGCAGGAACAAAAACAATCACTGGTGTAATAGTAACACAGGAAAACTATCTGATAGTTTCTCGATGAATGCGGAAACAGTGTCTAATCCAAACAAGAATCTGGGTATAGTTGTAGTTACACACAAGTATCACATTGTTTGTCAACAAAACATCAGTCTAACACATCTCTTGTGTCTCAAGCAGAGTGCAGCCCAGGGGAACCGGCGACTCATCCACTTAGCGCCTCTGCTAAGCGTCGAACAAACTCCAGCCGGGGAGCAACGGCTCGACCACCGGCGACGAAGTACACAAGCTCCTGGTGGTCATCCCGGCTGCTCTTGAAGAACTCCAGTGGGGATATGAAGGTGGGCTCGTATCCCCAGCAGAAAACTAGCCCGGCTTTCTTCTGCCAGGAGCCAAGAACTGCTCCAAGGTCTTCTCCCCTTGCCCTCCCGTGGTCTTCGTATGTCAGCTTCCATGCAAGTGGGTCGCCCTCGCCGCTGCTCCTGGCATTCTGATAAAGCGCGGCTCCCCATCCCTCGAACCATATCATCAGCTTTGTGGGATGTGACTTCCATGCCCCGAGGACCCTTCCCTGGCAGGGAGCAGCAACGACAAAGATCTTCTCCCATCCTTGATCAAGCTTCAGCTGCCACAGTACAACGTCGGTGTTGGTGTCGGCCCGCGACGCTACACAGATGGAACCCGACAGCTGCATGAGGCCCGAGTGGAGAGCCTCAGGGGGGAGGTCCACCTTGATGCTGGTCTCCTCCTGGAGGTTGAAAACTGTCAACCGCCGGATCCGGTTGTCGTGCCCACCAGCCTCCAGCATGTAAACCAGGCTGTCTAGGCAAATAGAAGGATCAAGCTCTGTGATGTTGTCGGAGGGAAGGATGCTACGTGGCTGGGTGCCGAGGCTCTTGACCATTATAGTTCCGTTGTGCACCATCAGAATCTTGAAGTTCTTGGCAGATGGGTCATAGCCGAAGCCACAGAACCTGTGCCTGGAGTCGAATTCCATGAAGACTAGAGTAGCCTCGATCTTTGAAGCTGGGTTGACGAGGAGGCAGCCGCTAAACCTTTTGCTCACGAGATTTGAAACCTGAAGAGCAATCAAGCCATTGGCGGTTCCGAAGTAACGGTAGCCGAACTTGGTGCTGAGCCCATGACAGAAGCTAGAGGATGGAGTCTCGTCATGGAAAGAGAAACTCTGACGAACCCCCATGCTGATGGGATCCATGCAGTAGGCTATGTGTACATCGCTTGGCTGAGGTCGGCGAGATTTGATCCAGAAGGACGAACCCGATACAGCGGCCATCAGCTTCTTGGATGTGCTTGCGCAGCGGAAGGTGTCACGCGAGGGGAGACGAGCGAAGACCTCCAGTAGGAGATCATCGGAGAGCTCCTCCGACCCCTCCTCCTCCTCCTCCTCCTCCGATCTCTTTCTCTTCCTCCCGGCCTCCTCCTGGACAGCGGGTTTCTTCCCTGAATCCATGGCGAAACTGGCGAAACCTGGCGGTTGTCAGCTGTGACGAGATACAAATCCCCCTGCGCGGCTGGGCCTCGTGTATTTATAAGGACACGGAAAAGGTTTTCTTTCTTTTACCTCCGTTCCCAAATATATAAGTTTTTCTAGAGATTCCAACAAATGACTACATACGGAGCAAAATGAATGAATCTACACTCTAAAATATGTCTACATACATCCGTATGTTATACTTCACTAAAAAGGCTTATATTTAGGAAAGGAATGAAGGGAGTATTTAGTAGGGAATCAGGAAAGAAAAAGGTTCGGGGCTACTAGCCGTAGGACTACGTATTCTTTTCCATCCATTGGACTCCTCTTCCTTATTGTAAGGTTCACTCTCTATTCTGAACACGATCTAGAATTTCATGGCGAATTGAAGCTGTTCCTCCCAACCTCCTACATAGCCAATTCGAATTACAAGCCGAACCATGCGGGCCGAAGCCACCTTCCTTCCCAGCCAAGTAAGAACAATGAAGACGTCAGCTACTTATCCCCCGTTACAGTTCGGGCTTGCAAGCCACTAGACACAGTTCGGGCTTGCAAGCCACTAGACACGACCTCCCCCCTCGCGCGTCGCCCCCGTAGGAGATGGGGAGGGAACCCTAGCCGCCGCCAGGCAATCCCGCCTCCGCCCTCGCCGCCACATGGCACGACAAGGCGAAGCCCGGCCGGGGTGGGACTTTCTCGCCTCCTCGCGCATGGGTTGGTGCGTGCCAGTTCCGATGGGCCAGGACGCCGCATTCGGGCGAGGCGTGGCGGGGCCTTCTTGGCGTCGGTGTCAGGTGGTGGCTGCGGCGCGACAGGCTGCTTGACGAAGGAGCGCGAGATGCTGCTTCGGGCCTCCAGATCTAGCACCTGGTAGTTGATGGCGGCGCGGGCCAGCGACTGCCGTGGTGCTTGGCCAGTGGTGGTGGCTGACAGGGTGTGGTCATGGTGGCGTGGGTGCTAGCTGCCGGCAACTGCGGGCTCCGCCTCTTATTGCGGGCGCATGGGGCATGGGTAGTTGGTGGATGATGGCTCATGGTGGGTTACGGTGGGGGCTAGCATGGGTGTGGAGGCTTGGAGGTTGCGACAGCCGACGTTGCCGAGGCTGCTCCGTGACCGGATGCCGGGTCCTGGGCAGCTCCCCGTCGAGATCCGGAGTGACCAGATCTGACGGGAAGCTGGCTACTGCGTCCTCTGAAGTTGCTGCTGGCAGGTGGCTTGTGTTGGAAATATGCCCTAGAGGCAATAATATTGTATTATTATATTTCCATTATTCATAACTAATAGTTTATATTTCATGCTATAACTGCTATGATCCTGGAATATGCGATTCCGTGGAAAACTCATGTGGACGTGTGGAATGACTAACGGTAAAACAATAGGTTCCAGGTTCCGGACTGGCTCAAGTGTTGTTGGTGATCAAGTTTTCCAGATCTTATGATATCCTTAACTGTAACAATATTGCTAAAACAATATTGAGAGTATGCCGTTAGAAGAGCGATCATATTGTATCGATCCAAACTTATATGTTATACTTTGTGATCATATCGTCTAAAATCATTTGTTATAACACGGATTGTTAGCATGTGTTATAAAATACCTCTTACCATGAGAGTGTCTCGATTACTTCCTGCCAGGCGGTGGGCTTTGGGGTTGCTCAAACGTCATCTGTAACAAGGTGATCATAACGACAACTTTCAGATTCATAGGAAAGTTTGACAAGTGACCCAACGACTCGAGTGGGATTTGCTCCTCCTACGATGGAGAAATATTCTTAGGGCCCTCTCGGTGTGAAGGCATCCGTCATCGTCTAGCTAGACACATGTGACTATGTCGCGGGCATGCCGAAACATGTTAACAAGAAAGAAGAACAAATCTAGTAACGGGAGCAACGATATAGTGAGCATGGTGATAACTAAGGAGGATACCGATACACATCGGGTTTTGTAAAGTATCGCGAAGCAAAGGGAACGTGAGATGATAACCAAAGGTTCATTCGAATATCATTCGTGTAATCAGAGGGACCGATGTGGATGTCCATTGTTCCGCCATCGGTCATTGAACTAAGGAGATTCATTCATGTCTATGACTTACTGAACGTACGGGGTCACAAGTATCACGCCCAAGATGCGATTCTACCCCGATCACGTTATAACCTCGTGATTGGGGCACAGCCGCATTTCGGGCGCTTAGCAAGATTGATATCATTATATCATACCATTACATAAATAGATGGGGATACATATAAAGTCATACAATTGCCATATGAACACTACAAACATCATACATAAGAGACACATCCGACTACGTATGAAAACACATGAAAATCACAATGACATCCACCCTGCTAGCCCAGGCTGCCGACCAGGAACCCATTCCAAGATCGACGAAGAAGAAGAAGGAAGAACTCTAACACGAGTAAACATCGCTCTCACGTCATGTCATTGTTGGGAAACGTAGTATGCAATTTCAAAAAATTTCCTACACTCACGCAAGATATATCTAGGAGATGCATTGCAACGAGAGGGGTAGTGTATGTCTATGTACCCTCGTAGACCGAAAGCGGAAGCGTATGACCACGCGGTTGATGTAGTCGAACTTCTTCTAGCTCCGACCGATCAAGCACTGAACGTACGGTACCTCCGAGTTCTGCACACGTTCAGCTCGATGACGTCCCTCGTCCTCTTGATCCATCAAGATGTCGATGAAGTAGATGAGTTTTGTCAGCACGACGACGTGGTGACGGTGATGGTGATTGAGGGAGTCCTGGTTAGAGGGGTCCTCATGTGGCCGGACAAACTCCCGGTGGGCCGAACTGGTGGGCCATGAAGATTACTATAGAAGATCATCTCTCGTATCCGGATAGGACTCCTGAATTCCTGTAATGGCAAGTTTAGGCTCGGGTGTAGATTTTCCTTTCTCTGCAAGATAATATGTACAAACCCTAGGCACCTCTGGTGAGTATATAAACCGGGGGGTTTAGTCCATAAAGGATAATAGAAAATCATTCAATCCTCATAGGCTGAAACTTAGGGTTTTGGCCTTTACGATCTTGAGGTAGATCAACTCTTGTACACATATTCATCCATATTAATGTAGCAGGAAGTAGGGTTTTACCTCGATCAAGAGGGCCTAAACCTGGGTAAACATCGTGTCTCCTGCCTCCTGTTAATATCAATCTTCAGACGCATAGTTCGGGACCCCCTACCCGAGATCCGCCGGTTTTGACACCGACATTGGTGCTTTCATTGAGAGTTCCACTATATGTCATCGACGGAAGGATCGATGAATCACGTCGTCAACTGCAACGGCGGCGTCGAGGGGATTTTCCCTCCCGGCCAACTCTTCGTGTTCGGCGGCTTCGCGCTTCGGGCCAACGCTGAAGGCCACCTTGAGCAGATCGAGAGTTACGCCCCTGGCCATCATGTCAGATTCGGTAGCCTGAACTACGTTGCCGACGTCCGCGGAGACTTGATCTTCGCCGGATTCGAGCCAGCGGCAACCCCTCTCTGCCACCACGATGATCATGACTTAGCTCTCTCATCGGGTCAGGAAATAGCACCTGCAACAGTTCTGGCCCTAGATCCAGAACGCATCGCTCCACCCGAAGATGGGAAGCTCAACCCCATCATGGGAGCCGTAGACTCTACGGCGATGGAGCCGCACACAGACCCAGCTGATGGGATCTGTGTTACCAGAACCTCGGACTTAGCTCCGGTGTCTGATTCCGAACCGCGCGTAACTGCGCCCCTCAAATCTAATCAGGCGCCTATCGCCGAATTCTGTGTTGCAGATATTTTCCAACACTCACCACTTGGCGACATGTTAAGGTCGTTGAGATCACTCTCCTTGGACGAGAACACACAGCCGCACTATATCCGGTTCGAACTGGAGGCTGATGAACAGCCGCGCTATACCCAGGGGGATGAAGAATTTCGTTCCCTACCCACCACCCACTTGGTAGCCACGGTTGATCTACTCGACTATGCTTCAGAAGACTTCGACGGGATGGACCTCGAAGCTGAAGCAGATACAGATCAAAGCAGGCCCATAATAGGGCGGTGGAAAGCTACGTCTTCATATGACGTGTATATGGTGGACACACCCAAAGAGGCAGAAGGCAACGGTGAAAACAATCCGGTAGAGGATAAACCTGCCTAAGAACCTCCCAAGTGTCGGCGCCCAAAATGCCGAGCAAAATCCCATAAAGGAAAGGACAGCAACACCACAACTAATGACAGTGATATTCCGGAACAAGCCGAAGACCCCACAGACCCAGCGTAGAGCAGGATGAGCGAGAGGATGGCGGACAGAGTCCGAAGCCGCAGTCCGGTGACAGCGGCCGAAGACGGTGACTATGAGCCAATCTCCGAAGAAGAGGTTAGCCTGGACAACGACGAATATACCATTACAGAAGAACCCTCCGAACAAAAACGCTTCCATCGGCGGCTTATAGCCACCGCACGGAGCTTAAAGAAGCAACAGAGACAGCTTCGAGCTGCACAAGACATGCTCAATGATAGATGGAATGAGGTGCTAGATGCCAAACAAGTACATGGCTTTAATGGCCAAACCAAAGGCTATCCCAAGCGCAAGCTGCTGCCCGAATTCGATGACGAGGCTATTGCGCCCGTCCCACCGAAATATAACACCGCCGACAAGACAGACAGACCACCTCGCGGACGAGACAGAGTCACTAGCACTGGCGTAAACAAGCCCCCACTCCATAAAGGAAAGGAGGATGCAGCCCAAGTCCGAAAGCATGATCTGCGTGAGGACCTAAACAAAAAAGCTTGCAAGACCAGGTCTATATTCGGACCCAGAGATCGATCCCCCGCACGGGACGTCAGCTATCAAGCCAATCGCGCCGGTGATATACCAGTTCGGGGTCAATACCGAACACCACAACCATCGGACATACGCCACGATATAGCAAGATACAGAGGAGCTTCACACCCTCTATGATTTACCGACGAGGTACTGGGCCATGATTTCCCAGAAGGGTTTAAACCCGTGAAAATCGAAGCGTACGATGGAACGACGGCTACTGCCGTCTGGATAGAAGATTTTATTCTTCACATTCACATGGCTTGAGGAGATGATCTCCACGCCATCAAATATTTACCCCTAAAGCTGAGAGGACCAGCTCGGCACTGGCTAAACAGTCTTCCTGAAAAATCCATTGGGAGTTGGGAAGAACTTGAGGACGCTTTTCGGGCCAATTTTCAAGGGACGTATGTCCGCCCCCGGACGCTGACGATTTAAGTCACATCATACAACAACCCGAGGAATCAGCCAGCAAGCTTTGGAACCGGTTTCTCACTAAGAAGAACCAGATCGTTGACTGTCCGGACGCCAAAGCCTTAGCGGCATTCAAGCATAGTATCCGGGACGAGTGGCTAGCCAGACACCTTGAACAGGAAAAGCCGAGGACAATGGCAGCCTAACTACACTCATGACTCGCTTTTGCGCGGGTGAGGATAGCTGGTTAGCTCATAGCAGCACCAGCGACCGTGGAACATCTGAAGTCAGGGACGACAATGGGAAGCCGCGGCGCAATAAAAACAAGCGTCGAAACAATCCTGGAAGCCCAGATGATACATCGATAAACGCCGGATTCAGCGGCTCCAGACCCGATCAACGGAAGAAGCCATTTAAAGGCAACAAAGACGGTCCATCGAGTTTGGACAGAATATTAGACAGGCCCTGCCAAATCCATGGCACCCCAGAAAAACCTGCCAATCACACCAACCGTAACTGTTGAGTTTTCAAGCTGGCCGACAAGTTAAATGCCGAACACATGGGGAAGGAGCCTCAGAGCGAAGACGAGGATGAACCTCACCAGCCGAATATAGAGGGATAGAAGAAATTTCCACCGGAGGTCAAAACAGTGAACATGATATATGCCACTCATATCCCAAAAAAGGAGCACAAATGCGCACTCCGCGACGTCTATATCGTTCATCCTATCGCACCAAAATTCAACCCATGGTCAGCCTGTCTGATCACTTTCGATCGCAGGGATCATACGACTAGTATTCGTCACGGGGGTTCAGCTACCTTAGTGCTCGACCCAATAATAGATGGATACCATCTAACCCGAGTCCTTATGGACGGCGACAGTAGTCTCAATCTGATATATGAGGACACTGTCCGCAAGATGGGGATCGACCCATCAAGAATCAAGCCAAGTAGCACGACCTTTCAAGGAGTGATACCGGGCGTTGAAGCTCGCTGCACATGCTCCTTAACATTGGAGGTTGTATTCGGTTCTCCCGACAACTTTGAAGCAAAGAACTGATCTTCGACATAGCTCCATTCCGAAGTGGCTATCACGCCCTGCTCGGAAGAACGGCCTTCGCCCGCTTTAATGCAGTCCAGATGCCTGGACCACGTGGCATTATCATGGTCAATGGAAATATGGAGCGCTCTCTCCGTACGGAGGAAGATACTGCAGTCTTAGCAGCCGAAGTACAATGCGGCCTATTCAGGCCGGATAATATATCAATAGGAGACACAACTAAACGTGTCCGGCACACTCCTCAGTGCGGCAGCTCAGATGAACCTGAGCAAGATTGACGGCTATGCCCCCGTCGACCGCCCCACAAGGTGATAGCATATGTGCCTCAAGTAAATAATTATGCCCTAAAAATTCCTTGGGCGGCGATGAGGGGCACCCGCATACAGTCCGTAGTTCGGCTAGACCCTATCCGGACTTTAAACTTATCTTCTCTTGGTTCATTAAAATGAACCAGACTTACTTTGGCCACACTGGATCGACTTCTTCATTTCCAGGTTTTATTTCTTTTTTCTACAGATGGCCATCATACTCATACCTTCAAGGACACATTACAGAGGAGAAAACGACGCAGACGTGCAGCAGGGACCCGCACTAAGGTTTCTTTTTAGATTAAGACTCTGTGTAAACCTTTTTTTCTCTTTCTTGTTATATACCTTTTTGGCATGTAAAATGTCCAAAAAAGGTCGTTGGCATTATCTGTAAAGTTTGCGGCTTGCCTTACTATAGAGGGATATTAATAGAACAATTTCACTCATATCATATCCAGAGTTTTATTCAGTCACCATGGAATGTTCTCTTCTCGCATCAGATTGCCATATGTGCCTTGTCAATAACAGTTCATTACTAGGGGCTATCTTCAGCCCTGGTATATGTTGAAAAGACTGAACACCTATAGGGAGTGTTCGGCGTCCTGGATGTTTGGATTATATGCATCAGTTCCGAATCATGTCTTCGGTCAATAGTTGGGTTGCCCGGCTCCTGTGCTTACCCCTACGTTCCCGATTGTTCGGCTAGGGTGTAAAGGGAGCATTACTGCGATAGTACTTCTGGCTAGTCCGGCCAAGTACCTCAGTAGAGAAAGCCGAAAACTGACTGTCATGATAAGCGAGAACCTGGTCTGCAATCCGATGACTTAGTGTTATACTACGATCGATAGATATCCACCCTGTGTTATACGAAGGGTTGGTTTTTTCGCTCAGCCAAGTGCAACTGGATACTTCATCCGCACTAGGGGCTAGTACCTAGCCCCACTTGTCAAACTCCTACGACTAAGTGAAACAAATAACGCCGCATAGTCTGATTGCCTGGTTCGCTCCGCATACACCTCCTATACGGACCAAGACGTTGGATAAATAGTGTATTTGCATATGACCGAACACCCCAGTACTATGTACCTAGGGGCTGAAGCCGATGACTGAAAACTTTCAGATTTAAGATAAACAGTCACACAGGAGGAAAAAGGATGCTGATATGATAAATAGCGCAGAAGTTATATATATACATCGGATTCATAAGCTTAGTCTTTACATCCGGATACAATCATTCAAAAGCAACATCCTTCGAATACTGGCCTTCTACAAGGCGGGCGCCCTCGATGACGTCCTCGAAGTACTTCTCCGGCTTGCGGTGCTCCTTGCCTGCAGGTGGGCCAGCAGTGGCTATATGCACTGCGTTCATCTTCGCCCAGTGCATTTTGACGCGAGCGAAGGCCACTCGAGCAACTTCTATGCAGGCCGAACGTGTTAGTGCGTCGACCCGTGGACTCGCCTCGACGAGCCGCTTCACCAATCCGAAGTAACTACTTGGGATTGGCTCAGCGGGCCATAGCCGGACTATTAAGTCCTTCATGGCTGAACCCGCCATGTTGTGCAGCTCGACCAGCTGCTTCATCTGGTCGTTGAGGGGCATCCGATGTTTTGGCGCCTAGAACTGCGACCAAAACAGCTTCTTCGTGTTGTTCCCCTCCAAGGCACGGAAATACTGGGCGACGTCTGCGCTGCTCCTTGGAAGATCAGCAAACACGCCTGGAGAACTCCACAGTCGTGTCAGCCCAATATACTTCCGCCCTCCGAAGATGCTCTATAAGAGAAATATCTTACCAGATGCTATCTGCCGTGCTTGCGCGATCTCTTGACGAGCACTGCGCGCCTCGCCGCGCGCGTCCTGAGCAGACTTTATTGCCGCAGATAGCTCGGTCGCCTGTTCTGAAGCCTTCTTCTCCGATGCCACACACTTAAGGATGGCATCTTGAAGCTTGACCTCGACTTCGGACACCCAAGACTTGTGCTTCTCGCACTCTGCCTTTTCGGCCTCTAAATCTGCAGTCGCTTTATCAGCGGTCGCCTTGTTTGCCTTGGCCTCCTCCTTGGCCCTGGCAACCTCGCCCTTGTGGGCCTCGAGCTCAGCGGCGCCAACTGTGTAATACAGAATACAATGTTAGAGTTTGTACTCATACTTAATAACTTAAGTCTTATTGACATTTTTAAAAAATCTGCATACCTTGCGTTTCATCAAAACGCTGGCTGATGCGGTCAAGGTCCGCATTCGCCACCTCGAGCTTCCGATTTAGTTAGGCGACCTCTGCATCTCGTGCAGTCGCCGTAACTAAAGAAGCCTGCACGACAGTTCAGCTCTGTAAATATGCTTGGAAGATAAGTGGGTCCATCAACTCCAAGGGCATAGCTGAGTGCACGACAAACGACCTAGCGCACCTTACTCTTCTTCTGAAAAGTCTGCAACGTAACATGTTGCAGCCCGAAACGGGTCAGCACATGGAATATGCCGCCAAAATAACACAGTAGAGCAAGTAACAGAATAAAGGCTAACACTATATGCATATTTGGCTGGTGGAGGCTCTAAGGTTAAAGTTTTTGCAGAAAGCCATTTTTCCCTACAACAAAGGAATAACTTTTATTTTAATTATCATGGTAGTTGAAACATCATTGAGAAGGTACCTCCAACGCAAACCCAATTAAAGTAGTCATCATTAACCCAACAAATTAGTTTTAGAGTGTTGTGATCAACCAATAATTCAAGTACCAGATACTCAAGATGTCCATAACCGAGGACACGGCTAATCATGATTAGTTTGTACACACTTCAGAGGTTTGTGCACTTTTCCCCACAAGACTCGATCGCCTCCGTTGGATTTCTCGCACTGCATGTTGTTTGAGAAACGGATGATCGTGATACAGTCTTTCAGAAGCATTCACTCTTTACCCCGGGTGGACCCGTACACCCACTTTCCCCTACATCTGCTAGTCCACCACTGAAAGAGCTCACACAACATACTCAACTATGCCAGAGCCCATAATGGCATTGTGGATGCACACGGAAGTTTCTAGCATGAATAGTTTTATGATCCCTTTGAGCCTGGGTGGCTTTCCATAGGATAATCACACGGTTCCTCCGGGATTTCCTAGGACAACACTGGATTCTCCAAGTGCCCTGCAACCAATCCACCCAGATGTGTATTAAAGTAGCCACCTTAAGTTTAACCATTAATAAACAATCCCACATCTGCCATGGATACTCTCAAACCCAATCCACGTCTACGAGCAAGCATGGCAACCTAAGCATAACGTAGAAGTAACTCCCAGGGGTTTGAAAATAATGCAGGTAATAGGTTCTACCTCAATCTACTTCCCAGTCCCACAAGTTAAGAGATCCTACTCATGCAATGTGTGAGGGTTTGATCTATTGCTTAAAAACTGGGTAATAAAGGGTATGATCAAAGTGTTACTTGCCTTGCTGATGATTCACAAAACCTAGGGACTCGTAGTAGCACGCTTCGCACTCCGAGAATTCTATCGCAAGCAAACAATAGCATACATAAGCAACCAAGCAAAGATGCACATGTAAAACTCCAAATAGATGATCTAACCAGAAAGTTCAACTAAAGAACTCCGGTTTGCAAAAAGAATCAAATCAAACGGAGCACCGAAACTCAAACTACGAAAGGAACAAGATCCGTTTACTAGATTGAACCAAAGTCAAAATTTTACAGTACCAAAACTTTGTTCAAGTTGGTTAAATGGAAAGAGGGCTTCGATACGAAGATCTAGACGCTTGAATCGCCTGATTCCGACTTACGAGCGAAAAGAAAAACTAAAAAGAAGATCAGGGCAGAAATCACGATCGAAAATAATCACGGAAAAACCCTGAAAAAGAAAAACGGACGAACAGGCTAACGAACGAACGTTCGCTGGCTGTTACTAAAAGACGAAAAGCATTCATTAAAACAACGAACGGACGAACATCCGCTATTTAACTAAACCGAGAAAAATCGAACCGATCTAATAATAAAAAAATAGTAGGAGCCACTCCTACTGTTTCAGGTGTTAAAAAAAACAGATCTAGGGTTTCGAAAAAAAAACCGAGCAGTTCTTCTCGCGAAAATCGGAGGCGGCGGTTCGGGGAGGCGGCCACCTCGGCGACGGCGACGGTGGGCTCCGGCGAGGCGGCAGGTGACCGGCGCGGCGGCGGTGCTCCGGTGGGGCGGCGAGATGAGGCGGCGGCGTCGCGGCGAGATGCGGCGCGCGGGCGGCGGGAGGCGCTGGTGGCGGCGGGCGGCGCGGCGCTAGGGTTTCTGGCGGGGCTGGTGGCTTCGCGGGCCTCGGTCTTCTACTATGATCATCACGTGAGACGGACTAGTCATCAACGGTGAACATCTTCATGTTGATCGTATCTTCTATACGACTCATGTTCGACCTTTCGGTCTTCCGTGTTCCGAGGCCATGTCTGTACATGCTAGGCTCGTCAAGTCAACCCTAAGTGTATCGCGTGTGTAAATCTGGCTTACACCCGTTGTATGCGAACGTTAGAACCTATCACACCCGATCATCACGTGGTGCTTCGGAACAACGAACCTTAGCAACGGTGCACAGTTAGGGGGAACACAATTCTTGAAATTTTAGTGAGAGATCATCTTATTCACTACCGTCGTTTTTTAAGCAAATAAGATGTAAAACATGGTAAACATCACATGCAATCAAATAGTGACATGATATGGCCAATATCATTTTGCTCCTTTTGATCTTCATCTTCGGGGCTCCATGATCATCATCGTCACCGACATGACACCATGATCTCCATCATCATGATCTCCATCATCGTGTCTTCATAAAGTCGTCTCGCCAAACATTACTTCTACTACTATGGCTAACGTTTAGCAATAAAGTAAAGTAATTACATGGCATTATTCAGTGACACGCAGGTCATACAATAAATAAGACAACTCCTATGGCTCCTGCCGGTTGTCATTCTCATCGATATGCAAGTCGTGATTCCTATTACAAGAACATGATCAATCTCATACATCACATATAAATCATTCATCACATCCTTTTGGCCATATCACATCACACGGCACATGCTGCAAGAACAAGTTAGACGTCCTCTAATTGTTGTTGCAAGTTTTTACGTGGCTGCTAAAGGTTTCTAGCAAGAACGTTTCTTACCTACGCCAAAACCACAACGTGATATGCCAATTTCTATTTACCCTTCATAAGGACCCTTTTCATCGAATCCGATCCGACTAAAGTGGGAGAGACAGACACCCGCTAGCCACCTTATGCAACTAGTGCATGTCAGTTGGTGGAACCTGTCTCACGTAAGAGTACGTGTAAGGTCGGTCCGGGCCGCTTCATCCCACGATGCCGCCGAATCAAGATAAGACTAGTAACGGCAAGAGAATTGACATGATCTACGCCCACAACTACTTTGTGTTCTACTCGTGCAAGATACTACGCATAGACCTAGCTCTGATACCACTGTTGGGGATCGTAGCAGAAAATCAAAATTTTTCCTACGCGTCACCAAGATCTATCTATGGAGTAATCTAGCAACGAGCATAAAGGAGAGTGGATCTACATACCCTTGTAGATCGCGATGCGGAAGCGTTGCAAGAACGCGGATGAAGGAGTCGTACTCGCTGCGATTCAGATCGCGGTTGATTCTGATCTAAGCGCCGAACAACGGCGCCTCCGCGTTCAACACACGTGCAGCCCGGTGACGTCTCCCACGCCTTGATCCAGCAAGGAGAGAGGGAGAGGTTGGGGAAGACTCCATTCAACAGCAGCACGACGGCGTGGTGGTGGTGGAGGAGCGCGGGACTCCAGCAGGGCTTCGCCAAGCACTGCAAGAGACGAGGAGGGAGAGGGGTAGGGCTGCGCCAAGAGGGAGACGTTCTCGTGTGTCTAGCAGCCCCAAAACCCCCACTATATATAGGGGAAGGGGAGGGGCTGCGCCCCCATCTAGGGTTCCCTCCCTAGGGGTGGCGGCAGCCCCCAAAACCCATCTAGGGTGCGGCCAAGGGGGGGGAGAGAGAGGGGGCGCCCTAGGGTGGGCCTTAAGGCCCATCTGGACCTAGGGTTTGCCCCCTTCCCACTCTCCATGCGCCTTGGGCCTTGGTGGGGGGGCGCACCAGCCCACCTGGGGCTGGTCCCCTCCCACACTTGGCCCACGCAGCCTTCTGGGGCTGGTGGCCCCACCTGGTGGACCCCCGGGACCCTCCCGGTGGTCCCGGTACGTTACCGATAGCGCCCGAAACTTTTCCGGTGACCAAAACGGGACTTCCCATATATGAATCTTTACCTCCGGACCATTCCGGAACTCCTCGTGACGTCCGGGATCTCATCCGGGACTCCGAACAACATTCGGTAACCGCGTACATACTTTCCCTATAACCCTAGCGTCATCGAACCTTAAGTGTGTAGACCCTACGGGCTCGGGAACCATGTAGTCATGACCGAGACAACTCTCCGGCCAATAACCAACAGCGGGATCTGGATACCCATGTTGGCTCCCACATGTTCCATGATGATCTCATCGGATGAACCAGGATGTCAAGGATTCAATCAATCCCGTATACGATTCCCTTTGTCTATCGGTATAGCACTTGCCCGAGATTCGATCGTCGGTATACCGATACCTTGCTCAATCTCGTTACCGGCAAGTCTCTTTACTCGTTCCGTAACACATCATCCCGTGATCAACTCCTTGATCACATATTGTGCACATTATGATGATGTCCTACCGAGTGGGCCCAGAGATACCTCTCCGTCATACGGAGTGACAAATCCCAGTCTCGATTCGTGCCAACCCAACAGACACTTTCGGAGCTACCTGTAGTGCACCTTTATAGCCACCCAGTTACGTTGTGACGTTTGGTACACCCAAAGCATTCCTACGGTATCCGGGAGTTGCACAATCTCATGGTCTAAGGAAAATATACTTGACATATAGAAAAGCTTTAGCATACGAACTACACGATCTGTGCTAGGCTTAGGATTGGGTCTTGTCCATCACATCATTCTCCTAATGATGTGATCCCGTTATCAACGACATCCAATGTCCATGGTTAGGAAACCGTAACCATCTATTGATCAACGAGCTAGTTGTCTAGAGGCTCACTAGGGACATGGTGTTTGTCTATGTATCCACACATGTATCTGAGTTTCCTATCAATACAATTTTAGCATGGATAATAAACAATTATCATGAACAAGGAAATATAATAATAACCAATTTATTATTGCCTCTAGGGCATATTTCCAACAATTAAAGGTTGCCACCATCAACTGTATGCTCATCTCATCATTCAGCCCTTCCATAAACTTCTCCTGCTTCGCGGCATCTGTGGCCACATCATCAGGGGCATAACGAGGTAGAGTACTAAACTCATCTACATACTGAGCCACATTACGATTTCCTTGGAGCAAGTTATGAAACTCTCGCTTCTTCATGCTCATGGCTCCAGTTGAAACATGGGCAGTGCGAAAATCTTGCTGAAACTGATCCCAAGTGACATTGGCTATAGGGAAAGTGGCTGTGTAATTCTCCCACCATGCTGCTGCTGGTCCAGCCAATTGATGTGCGACAAAATGCACCTTCTTAGCATCCATGCAATTTGCGGTGGTCAACTCCCTTCCTATCTTGCGCAGCCAGTCATCAGCAACTATTGGTTCAATGCTACTAGAAAACACCGGTAGTTGCAACCTTAGGAAACGTGTCAGGTTGTCCACGGGTGGTGGTGATGGAGGGTTGCTATTGTGGTTCTGATTGTTCTGGTTGTTCTGGTTGTTCTGGACAAGAAGTTGCATCAAAGTGTTCTGCTGCTGGATCAACTGAGTGAGCTCAGGGGGAAACTGAAATCCGGGCTCACGTCTCGAAGGCATCTGATGGGTGTAGAGGGAAGAGATTAGAATAGATATGAGGTCTAGGGGAAAATTCACTACCCATATGCACATGAGACAAACACAAAGATATCACACCAATCAATTTCAAGCAAGGGCATACAAAGATCCTAACTAACGTTACAAAAGTGCTCTAAATTCTAATTTATGGGGGAAAAACTACTGGTCATAGGGTGGTCATCTAGAAATTTTGATCGGCGGAAGATTCCATGATATCTGCTCCAACTTCATCTTCATAGTCATCATCGCTATTATCTGGGTCTTAATTGGTGTCGTCGATGATGATGTAGTCCTAAAAACGAACCTCCTTGGGTTCTTCTTCTTCTTCTCCTCCTGGTGTTGGATCTCCCATGAATACTCCTAGCTTCCTTGTCAAGTCATCATTCTTGTCCACAAGTATTATCATCTCCTCCTCGTATCCGTCGCGTGTAGACTTGAGTTCCTCTTCTAGCTCCAAGTTCCTGGTTAACGCCTTCTTCAACTCTATCATGCTTGCGCACATCTAGTGCTCCTATCGTCGAATGTGCTGGTTTAAATCCTGGATGAACGCTGCGATGGACCTGTCCTTCCGGGTACTGATCATGTCCCATTGCTCATCTCGGTGTCCACATACCTGGTAGTGTCCTACAATCAGCGTGTGCTCTGATACCATCTTGTAGCGACCATGATCCGAATGGACCTAAGTCTCTGTGTTCTGTGTCATCCCTGGATCGGTAATGCTGACACACACAGTACTTGAAGGATTTATAACAGAGTGGCAATCACACACTTATTACATCGAACGTCTCAAAAGAGAACTTATTACAAAAGTATATGGTATAAGGCCATCTAACACGATAACAACGGAAGGCTTGGAAGATAAGTGAGTCCATCAACTCCAACGGCATAGCCGAGTGCATGACAAACGACCTAGAGCACCTTACTCTTCTTCTGAAAAGTCTGCAACATAACATGTTGCAGCCCGAAACGGGTCAGCACATGGAATATGCTGGCAAGATAACACAGTAGAGCAAGTAACAGAATAAAGGCTAACACTATATGCATATTTGGCTGGTGGAGGCTCTAAGGTTAAAGTTTTTGCACAAAGCCAATTTTTCTCTACAACAAAGGAATAACTTTTATTTCAACTATCATGGTAGTTGAAACATCATTAAGAAGGTACCTCCAACTCAATCCCAATTAAAGTAGTCATCATTAACCTAGCAAATTAGTTTTAGAGTGTTGAGATCAACCAATAATTCAAGTACCAGATACTCAAGATGTCCATAGCCGGGGACACGGCTAATCATGATTAGTTTGTACACTCTGCAGATGTCCATAACCAGATACTCAAGATGTCCATAACCGTTGGATTTCTCGCACTGCATGTTGTTTAAGAAACGGATGACCAAGACACAATCTTTCAGAAGCATTCACTGTTTACCCCGGGTGGACCCGTACACCTACTTTCCCCTACATCTGCTAGTCCACCACTGAAAGAGCTCACACAACATAATCAACTATGCCAGAGCCCATAATGGCATTGTGGATGCACACGAAAGCTTCTAGCATGAATAGTTTTATGATCCCTTTGAGCCTGGGTGGCATTCCATAGGATAATCACATGGTTCCTCCGGGATTTCCTAGGACAACACTGGATTCTCCAGGTGCCCTGCAACCAATCCACCCAGATGTGTATTAAAGTAGCCACCTTAAGTTGAACCATTAATTAACAATCTCACATCTCTCATGGATACTCTCAAACCCAATCCACGTCTACGAGCATAGCATGGCAACCTAAGCATAACGTAGAAGTAACTCCGAGGGGTTTGAAAATAATGCATGTAATAGGTTCTACCTCAATCTACTTCCCAGTCCCACAAGTTAAGAGATCCTACTCATGCAATGTGTGAGGGTTTGATCTATTGCATAAAAACTAGGTAATAAAGGTTATGATCAAAGTGTTACTTGCATTGCTGATGATTCGCAAAACCTAGGGACTCGTAGTAGCACGCTTCGCACTCCGGGAATTCTGTCGCAAGCAAACAATAGAATACATAAGCAACCAAGCAAAGATGCACATGTAAAACTCCAAATAGAAGATCTAACCAGAAAGTTCAACTGAAGAACTCCGGTTTGCAAAAAGAATCAAATCAAATGGAGCAACGAAACTCAAACTACGAAAGGAACAAGATCCGTTTACTAGATTGAACTAAAGTCAAATTTTTACAGTACCATAACTTTGTTTAAGTTGGCTAAACGGAAAGAGGGTTTCGAGGCGAAGATCTAGGCGCTTCAATCGCCCGATTCCGACTTACGAGCGAAAAGAAAAACTAAAAAGAAGATTATGGCAGAAATCACGATCGAAAATAATCGCGGAAAAACCCTGAAAAAGAAAAACAGACGAACGGGCTAACGAACGAACGTTCGCTGTCTGTTACTATCAGCAGTCGCCGCCGCCGCTAGCAGCTCCGCCGCCGCCGACGCCGCCCCGCCCACCGCCGACGCCCCCCCCCACGCCGGAGTCCGACGAGGTAGCCGCGCCGCCCGCCGGTTTTCGGAAGAAAACCGACCCGTTTTTTAAACCCTAGTTCGTTTTATTTAGATTAGATCATTTTTTAGGTTTAGCAGTTTAGCGAGCGTTCACCCGTTCGTTCATTTTAATGAACGAATTCGTCGTTTAGTTCCAGTTAACGAACGTCCGTTCGTTAAGCTGTTCATCAGTTTTTCTTTTTCTCGGATTTTCTCGGTTATTTTCTGATCGCGATTTCTGATCCGATCTTCGTTCTAGTTTATCTTTTCACTCGTTTATTGGAATCAGGCGATTCAAGCTCCTGGAGTTTTGTCTTGAAACCCTCTTCCCGTTTAACCTAGTCAACCAAGCTTTTGCTTCTGAAAAATTTGGACTTAGGTCCAGATTGGTAGCGTAGTCGGTTCTTTTCGTCGTTGGACTTTCGTTGTTCCGTTTGGTTTGTTTCTTTTTGCAAACCGGAGTTCTTAAGTTGAACTTTCTGGTTAGATCTCTTTGAGTTTTACCCGTGCATTAGTTGAGTACTTATTGTATGCTTGTTTGTTTGCGATAGAGTACCTGGAGTGCGCCGCTTGCTACTTTGAATCTCTAGGTTTTGCGGATCATCAGCAAGGCAAGTAACACTTTGATCATACTCTCCAATACCTAGTTTTCATTGCATTAGTATTACCCTCAAACACATTGCATGAGTAGGATCTATTAACATGTTGGACTGGGAAGTAGATGTGGTAGTACCTATTACCTGCATTATATTCAAACCCTTGGGAGCTACTTCTACGTTTGCTGTTATGCCATGCTATGCTAGTAGACGTGGATTGGGTGAGTGTCACTACAATAAATATGGTGAATTATGACTCCCCATTTCGGTCATTAATTCATCATTGTTTTCGTTTATTGACCTTTTTTTGACCAAATTTGGAAGGTCAACAGTTGACCGTCAAGAACGAACAAACGTGACCTTTTCTAGAATTTTGGTCATGGCCGCCCTTGACCAAAATTTTGGTCGTTAAATCTTTGACCAAAATTATGGTCATTGCTAATGAGCCTAGACCACGTAGGATCTGATGTGTCCGAGCCAATGTGGCACATGCGATGACATGGATGCCATGTAGGATCGGTCCAAATCAGTTGTTTAATTGGGCTGAGCCCAATAATTCAGCCCACTTTTAGATTTACTTTTGGGCCACAAGCATGGGCCAATCGAAACAGATCAGTTCTTGGGCTGAGGCGTGCAAACCATTTATTTAATCAATCATTAATTGCGCCAGCCCTTTTATCTACCCAACAAAAACATTTTGATTTTTCTGTCCAAAAAAACTACATTGGGCCTTGAAGCGGTCCAGCCCATTCACACAATTTAGTATTTTCAGGCCAGCCCTTATTGAAGGGTGACCAACAACAACCAACAGTATCTCAAAAAGAAAAATAAGTTGCACAATTTGGCAGTGGGCCAACACATGAGAATATACTGATAATAATAATATAATTCTCCAGGATTTCAATAAGTTAGGCCCAGCAGTATCATTACACCACAGGTTCATAAGATGTACCAACCAAAATAACACAACTAGTAGCTTAGTATCATTACGCCATGTTCATAAGATGGCACATGTCCATAATGTGCACTGGACCAGTTACATAAGATGGCACCAACCAAAACAACACAACCAGTGAGGGAATGTGCTGGAGGCACATTCTTTAGTGAGAAAAGGTCAGCAGCAACAACAACATCACTCTTTGGTTCTCCACCTTCTGGTACCTCGTGCTCCATAGCACTTTCCATGTTAGCCTGACATTTAAAGAAAGATGTACACATGAGCAGAGTACTATGTCCATCAAATATAATGCAGTTGGTTCTGAATGACTAGGAAACTTTATAAGCAAACTATTCAAGAATAGATGTCCTAGTAGCAGCCATTTAAGAAGCTAACATCATGATACTAATACAACACCTGACATTTTGAAAGAAAGATGGGAAAATCGAAACTGCACACGACGCACACCTGCGTCTCGGGCGGCAGCTGCTGCGCGAGGCTAGCTACAATGCGTGCACTATTTGCTCAATACAGACTAGCAGTGATTGCTACATGGGATGGACATCACATGCTTTTGTATATATCTGTGGAATACAATGTTGAGAAAATAATAATCTAGTCTATATGCTACTAATTAACTAGTAGTTATTGGAAAACTTTGTAGTAGGCAAGCAGAACAAATCAAGCTTGGCAATTACATTTTTTTGCAAGTTACTATTAGCTACATGAAATAAGCATGGCACCAAGTTTACTAAACAGGAAAGCATGCAAAACAATCCATTGTTGACATTTAAATCGGGCACGTAGCTTAAATGGGAACATGTAGCAGACAAGAATGTAGTACATTTCAGGAGCACATATGTTGTTTCTTTAATACAATATACAGTATCAGATAAATCCAGTGCCGCAAGTCCTAATCATTTCATTCAGATCATATATGAAATGACACGAGTTTCTCCATTCTAAAAGCTAGGAAGATAGATGCTTCAGGCAATCAATAGACAAATAATCAGAGAGTATACAACGCTGTCTCTTAACTACCAGTGTTCAACGACAAAGCAATGCCTGTTGGACTGCAACAAGAACTGAAATTGCCTGAATACTGTCAAATTTCAAGTACCAAAAATGAATGTGCAATGCGATTAGGAAAGGAAACATAACAGCCATGAAACAGAGGACTGAGACAAACAAACAAATTATAACAAAACATGAATCATACACTCTACTACTTTGAACGAACCATCTCTATCAGATCCTCGAGCAGAAATCGTATAACACAATCAAGTGTAGCAAGGACGAGATAAACAAGCTACACCAACACGGTAGAGAATACTAGAAACTTACTATCGCTTTAGCTGGCCCCTCCGCTTGGAGAGGACGACGATCTGGTTGTTGAGCATCTTTCTGGATGCGTCCTTGAAGAGAGGGCAGTGGCAGGCGCGGCCACAGACATGGACATTGGCTGCACCCATGACCCTTGTACACTCTCACCACTAGAGAGGAGGTGCATTGCATACAGACTCCTTCAGGTCTACGAGAGCTAGAGCGAGGTGGGGGTCAGTAAACATCAAGGATGATGCTGTTCTGGGTCAAGCTAAGTAAAAAAATCAAGGGCATAACAGATTCAAGTCAACAAAAATTAATATGTGCACATCTTGCGCAAACTATCATCATTTATAAAAATACAAAACAAAATATACAAACAGTTGTACAATGGTTAAGTGCTCATACTTATATAATACTATCAAGCAATGGTATTTAGCAACAGTGATGATCAACTACACTATTCACATATCATCAATAGTTAATCCTCAAAATGTGGAACACTTATTTACAATTGGTTGGATTTTACAATTTGTCATCTTTAAGCATCACACAAGCAGATGATAGGAAAGATCACATGAAATAGGATTGCCCTGACTAAGTATACTATAAGCATCAAAACAGTCAAACAAGCTCATTGTGCATTTTATTTTGCAGTGTGAGACACAATAAGCATAAGTAACCACTAGGAAAGTAACTTGCTATCTACCGGCCCTATTATCGGCAACAATAACATTAGGCAATGAAGAACAATATATTTCCAATGCACACTCTTCCACTCGCATCAGATGTAGCCTAGCTCACACTACTCTGCGCAGTCATCGACGCCAACTATGCATTCACCGCCGATGTCACTCGCTGCTTTTGCTGGCCTCCCGTTGCATATGGGGCTGCCATAAAGTGCTACACATTTGTCAGTCTCCAATGCAGAGTAGTAGCAACCGAAATCTGCAACTAAACTAACCTAATTAATCACAACTACGTGGCATGTATAGAAATACGCAACTAAACTAAGAACTTTGAATTAAAAGAGGAGAAGAAAAGGTTCAGGAATCAGTTGCTCCCCTACCGACGCGTTGGCTGTCGAGGTCGAGGAGGTCATGTCCATGGCCACGCCGTCGACCTGAGCTCCAAACCAGCATCCACCGCAGACCCGTCTTGGTGCCCGAATGAGACGACCGCTACAGACCCCTCCTGGCTCCCCTCTGACGGTGGGCTCCTCCACCCTCATCCGCGATGCTATGGCTTCGCGGTGGCAGGCCAGGCCGTCCCTTGTTGCTGGGTGCCGTCGTCCACGACCAGATCTAGCCACTCCATGGCGTCCGGGCAGGGAAGGAAGCGGCCATCGCATCCATGGCGCCCTGGTGCTCAAGCGACGATGGTTCTGAGAGTTAGAGGGGACGTGGTGAGGAGGAGAAGGAAGGAGGGATGTGACGAGGGAAGAGAGGGGGACTGAGTAACCGGAGCAATGCTAGAGCCACACCGGGGACGCGATGGCTCAAACCCTAGTGGATGGAGAGGGACGCGTATGGTCGCAGGAGGACGCGCCCATCGGGTCTGTTCGGATGAGATGGAGGCGCGGAGTGAGGGGATCACATGGGTGTGCTGGGAGCTACCGACGGCCGCCGGAATCGGCCGGGATCGGCCGCGGCGGTGAGCAATCTCGTGGGGGAGAGGGACAGAGGAGGTGACGAGGGGTTGGGTGCGGTGCTCGGGGGATGGATGGATTGCTTTAGTTCTTAATTTCTTTAGAATAGATGGACGGATGGATGTGGGTTTGCTGGGCATGGATGGCATGATGTTTGCCACGTCATCGATCCATGTCACAAGTGAGTAACCAATGAGAATTAAGCTTGTGTAATTCTGTGAGAAATGGGTATTTTTTGTGAACAACCTAACAAGTATTTTTTTGCAAAATTTGACCGTACCATTTTAGAAAAATATTAGATCGCATTTTATGTGCAATTAACGAAAAATTTGTGTGTCAAAACCTTTCATCCACCTCTCGTTAAAGTGACAAACTTCGGCCAATTTAATAAAAAGTGGGTCAAATTTGAACGACGAGTGTTTGATAGTTTGCTCATTATTTTTGTCACAAAAAATAGGTACCCAAACAACTATTTCATCATTGATCCACCAAAAGACAGTCACAGAAGGAAGACCATCAACATTGATCCCATCATTGCGCCCTCCAGTTTCCTGTGCTTTATTAACATTTTCTAGATTCTAATTGGCATGTTTTTTCAAATGCTTGATTTTTAAAAACATGATCAACTTTTTCACACACATTGTATATTTTATGTATACATGATAAACATTTTCTTTATACACATGTAACATATGCTTGGTTAACTTTTTTTTTTCAAATGTTTACGTGAAGTCTTTCTTATAATATATTTATTTAGAATATTTGGAAGTATAAATGAAAGTAAAGAAAAGAACGGACGATCAAACAGACAAAAAAATGAGCCGCTGCCCAGGAGCTGGCCCACTAGGCGCATGAAAAATGTTAAAAGGAGAAAAACGTGCTCTCGTTCCACTAAGGAACAAGCCAACTCGGATCTCTATGCTAAATACGACTTGGGCGCATAAGTGATTGTAGCTACCATGCGATCTCGTGGTTTGGCTCTGTACGGGAGAGCGGGGGTTTGTGAGTTCAAGTCCCCAAGCTGCCATTTTTTTGCTGCTTTATTCACCCATTCGCCCATTTGACAGCGTGGCCGCTTGTCAGCGCAAGGCACATGATAGTCCCACATGTCATTGTACCTTCACAAATTTCTTTGATATTTTTTTAATTTGTAGCATCCGCAAGTTAGTTTAGTCAACAAGTCAGTACGCTGGGTGGTCAAACCAACCGGTACAATTGACACATACGCAAAAAAAAAAAAACACGACACGTAAGCAAAATTGATGACATGGGCATCCAGTCATATAATTGCATATACGCCCATTTGACATCGTGGCCCGCTTGTCAGCACATGGCACATGATAGTTTGTGGGAAGGGTCCCACATGTCATTGGTACAAAGTTAGTTGGTCCCGTAGCCTCAAGTTTTTTTGATAATTTGTTACCTCCACAAGTTAGTTTAGTCAACAAGTTAATACGTGGGCGTCGAACCAACCGGTACAATTTACATATAAGCAAAAATGACAAGACACATATGCAAAATTCATGACGTGGACGTCCAGTCATATAATTGCATCAATGTTACAACATCATGACCATCTAGATTGGTCGTAATCAGCTGTCGGCCACTAATGTCTGCTTTATGACCATTTCGTGTAAGATAATTATGACTTTTTGACTAAAATGGTCGTTATAGTTTAGCGTTTGGACCCTCATAAACAGCCTACGACCAATTGGTTCAAAATGGTCATATATTTATGACCATTTCTTCCACGGTCACTGGTAGAAGGTCACAATCTAGCATATTTCTTGTAGTGTGTATCCATGACAGATGTGAGGTTGTTAACTTAATGGTTCAACTTAAGGTGGCTACTTAAATACACATCTGGGGTGGATTGAGGCACCTGTGTATTCCAGCAATTGCCTGTTTTCTTTATGGACCGTCACCCAGGCTCAAAGTGATAATGAGGTTATTCATACTAGAAACTTCCGTGTGCAGCCACAAGCTATTATGGGCTCTAGCATAGTTGACTAAGTTGCGCGAACTTTTACAGTGGTAGACTAGCAGATGTAGGGAATGTAGGTAGGTACTGTCTACCCGATCGTAATGTGCTAGTGTTTCTGAAAGACTATGTCCGGGTCATCCGTTTCTCAAACAACATGTAGTGCGAGAATCCCAACGGAGGAGATCGAGTCTTATGGGGAAAAGTGCACAAACCTCTGCAGAGTGTACAAACTAATCATGATTAGCCGTGTCCCCGGTTATGGACGTTTTGAGTATCTAGTACTTGGATTATCATGTGTATCTCAACACTCTAAAAGTTAATTTGTTGGGTTAATGTTTACTTTAATTGGGATTGAGTTGGGTGAACCTTCTCAATGATGTTTCAACTACCATGATAGTTAATTAAAATTCTATTCCTTTGCAGTAGGGAAAACTGGCTTTATGCAAAACTTTAACCATAGAGCATTCCACCAGCCATATTTGCATGTAGTATAGCTTTATTTCTTCATTACTCTCTATGTGTTACTTTGCCAGCATATTCCATGTGCTGACCCGTTTTCGGTATGCAACGTTCATGTTGCACACTTTTCAGACGACGAGTAAGGTGCCTTTAGGTCGTGGTTCTATACTTAGTGATGCCGTTGGAGTTGATGGACTCACTTATCTTCCAAGCCTTGCGCTGTTATCGTTGTTAGATGGCCTTAAGCCATTTTTATTGTAATAAGTTCATCTTTGGAACTTTCGATGTAATAAGTGTGTGATTGCCACTCTGTTATAATTCCTTCAAGTACCGTGCGTGTCAGCATTACTGATCTAGGGATGACACCGTGCACAGAGATCAGACTGTTTGAGGTCTGGTCGCTACAAGATGGTATCAAAGCACACGCTGACTGTAGGACACGACCACTAAGCTAAAACCCTATAGCACTATTCACTCTTCACATTTCTGACTCCTCATCTTTTCTACTCTTTTAGGATGGCGGATGCAAGAACAAGTTCACGCAACCTGATGAAGATACACCGTTCGGACGACACCTGAAGGAAGTCGCTAGATATCTGAACATCGGACTACCAAGCTTCACCGGAACCTACAACGCCACTTTACCTGAAGAGGAGCGCTGGTTGATTCAAGCTCAAGTTCCAGGAAGGACGTTCATGCCCGTCACCGCACCCATAGAGTTTTCCTTTAATGCGCCCACCTGGAGCCTAGGCAAGAGTATGGCAGCCCACATCACTATGGGAAGGATTGGAGAAGTCTACAAGCAGGAGCTGAAGGACACTATCTACCAGATTTGTGGACGCCGAGATGAGCGGTGGGACATGATCAACACCCGGAAGGACAGATCCATTGTCGCGTTCATTCAAGAGTTAAACCAGCACATTCGTCGCCAGGAACACCAGATGTGTGCAGGGATGATAGACTTAAAGAAAGCACTAACCCGAAACTTGGAGCTAGAGGAGGAACTCAAGTCAACACACGACGGATACGAGGAGAAGATGTTAATACTTGTGGAGAAGAATGATGATTTGACACGGAAGCTACGAGTATTCATGGGAGATCCAGCACCAGGAGGGGAAGAAGAGGAAGAAGAACCCAAGGAGATTTGTCCTGAAGACTACATCATCCTCGACGACACGGACTCAGACCCCGATGATAGTGATGATGAGGACTACGAAGATGAAGCTGGAGCAGACATCATGGAATCCTCTGCCGATCAAAATTTCTAGAAGACCACCCTATGACTAGTAGTTTTTCCCATATAGTAGACTTAGAGCACTTTTGTAACGTTAGATCTGTGTAAGCCCTTGTTTTGAAATTGATCTTGGTGTGATATGTTTGTGTTCATCTCATGTGCATTTGGGTAGTGATTTTTCCCTTAGACCTTTTTTCCATTCTAATCTCTTCCCTCTACACCATCAGATGCCTCCAAGACGTGAGCCAGAATTCCAGTTTCCCCCTGAGCTCACTCAGTTGATTCAGCAGCAGAACACTTTGATGCAACTTCTTGTCCAGAACACTCAGAACAACCAGAACAACAATAACCCTCCACCACCACCACCCGTGGATAACCTGACCCGTTTCCTAAGGTTACAACCACCGGTGTTTGCTAGCAGCATTGAACCAATAGTCGCTAATGACTGGCTGCGTAAGATTGGAAGGGATTTGACCACTGCTAACTGCTCAAATGCTGAGAACGTGCGATTTGCCGCACATTAGTTGTCTGGACCAGCCGCAGCGTGGTGGGAGAACTACACATCCACCTTCCCCATAGCCAATGTTACTTGGGATTAGACCTGGCCATTTTCCGGGCTGGGCCGGGCTTCAGGCCGGGCCTACCAAGGCCCGTCGCAAAAACCCCAGGCCCAAGCCCGGCCCGGCCCGACTGTTGGGCCTAAAAATTGGGCCCGAGCCCGGCCCATCACACAAAAAGCCCGACGGGCCTCGGGCCACGGGCCGAGCCTCTTCGTTAATGCGCGGATATGCCGGGCCCGGGCTCGGCCCGACCCGGTCGTCGGGCTTGAATTCTAGGCCCGAGCCCGGCCCGTGGACACGGTCGGGTCGGGCCGGGTCGGGCTTTTTCGGGCCGGGCCGGGTCGAGCCGACCGGGCCGGGCTGCCCATGGCCAAGTCTAATTGGGATCAGTTTCAGCAAGCTTTCCGTACTGCCCATGTCTCAACTGGAGCTATGAGCATGAAGAAGCGGGAGTTTCGTAACTTGCGCCAAAGAAATCATACTGTGGCTCAGTACGTAGATGAGTTTAGTACTCTATCTCGTTATGCCCCAGATGATGTGGCCACAGATGCCGCTAAGAAGGAAAGATTTATGGAAGGGCTGAATGATGAGATGAGCGTACAGTTGATGGTAGCAAGCTTCAACAACTACCAGGAATTGGTTGATCGAGCTCTAATGATTGAAGGGAAGCATCAACAGATTGAAAACCGCAAGAGGAAGTATGGACCAGGAAAGTACAATTCTGGAGCTCAACAGAAGCCACGTTTTACCCCTAAACCGGTAGGACAATTTCAACATACCCATGGAGGAGGTAGCACGCGCAATCATAGTGGCCCCAAGAATGGTAATGGGAATGGAGGAAGCAACCGGACAGAACCGTACCAACCCATCAACACCAGTCAAGCGAGACCTGAGTCAAGTCACTTGCTATAAGTGCCAGAAGACGGGACATTACGCCAGTGAATGTCCAGAAGCCCAGAATGGAAATGGCAATGTAAGCTCTGGGAAGAAGCCGAACCCTTTTAATAGGGGAGAAGTGAACCACGTTAGCGTGGAGGAGGTTGAAGCTTAGCCAGATGCAGTAATAGGTAAGTTTTTAGTTAAGTCCTTTACTGCACTCGTTCTTTTTGATACTGGTGCATCGCATTCATATATTTCAAGCGGATTTGTGGATAAATATAAGCTGCCAACCCAAGCCCTTAGGCCACCCATGTTAGTAACCTCGCTTGGAGCAGAGTATATGGCCAGATTATGGTGTGATCAGTTGCCTTTAAGGATTGGTAACTACACATTCCCTTCGGACCTAATAGTATTGGAATCTCAAGGATTGGATGTGATATTAGGCATGTATTGGTTATCTAAGTACGGAGGGAACATTGAATGCGCCAGTAAGTCCATTTTGCTTACTACGCCAGAAGGAAGAAGGATCAAGTATGTATCCCGGCATGTGTCGAAGAGGAACAGAGTAAATTCCTTATCAGGAGTTGTTCATGAGGAAGTACTAGTGGTGAAAGATTTCCCTGACGTATTTCCAGAGGAGCTGCCAGGCATGCCACCAGATAGAGATATTGAGTTTTTGATCGAGCTTTTGCCAGGCACAGGGCCAATATATAAGAGACCATACAGGATGCCCGCAAAGGATTTGGAGGAGATTAAGAAACATATTAAGGAGTTACTGGATAAAGGTTACAATCGCCCAAGTTCTTCGCCTTGGGGATCGATAGTACTTCTAGTGGAGAAGAAGGACGGATCGTTAAGAATGGTGGTTGATTATCAAGGATTGAATGAAGTAACAATCAAGAACAAGTACCCACTGCCGATGATCAATGGTATGTTCGATAGATTGCAAGGAGCTAAGGTATTTTTCCAACATCGACCTGCGATCAGGATACCATCAATTGAAGATTCGAGAGCAGGATATACCTAAGACGACCTTTACCACCAGGTATGGGTGGTATGAGTATACCGTTATGTCTTTTGTTCTGACTAACGCACCGGCATATTTTAAGAACTTGATGAACAAGGTGTTTATGGAGTTCCTGGATAAGTTCGTCGTAGTGTTCATAGATGATATATTGATCTTCTCAAAGGATGAAGAGGAACATAAGGAGCATTTGCGTTTGGTACTTGAGAAGCTCAGAGAACATCAGTTATACGCCAAGTTCAGCAAATGTGAGTTTTGGTTGAAGGAAGTTGGATTCCTCGGACATGTTATATCCGGAGAAGGAATAGCAGTAGATCCCGCCAAGGTTGACACTGTGACAAATTGGGAAGCACCGACAACAGTTGGAGAGATCCGGAGTTTTCTTGGACTTGCAGGATACTACCGGAGATTCATTGAGAATTTCTCAAGGATTGCAAAGCCTATGACGGAGTTGTTAAAGAAGGATACCAAGTTCTATTGGACAGAAGAATGTGAGGCCAGTTTCTAGGAATTAAAGAAACGTTTGGTCTCATCACCTGTGTTGCTTCTGCCAGATCAACATAAGGACTATGAGGTGTACTGTGACGCTTCACGTGGAGGACTTGGAGCAGTTCTTATGCAGGAAGGAAGAGTTGTTTCGTATGCTTCACGACAACTGAAACCTCATGAGTTGAACTATGCCACTCATGATTTGGAGTTAGCAGCCGTAGTTCATGCATTGAAGACTTGGAGATATTTCCTCATTGGAAACCATTGTGAAGTATATACGGATCACAAGAGTTTGAAGTATATATTCACTCAGAAGGAGCTAAATCTCAGGCAAAGGAGATGGTTGGAACTCATCAAGGATTATGACATGAGATTGCATTATCATCCCGGAAAGGCTAACGTGGCAACCAATGCGCTAAGCCGTAAGAGCCATGTCAATACACTAACGACGGAGGATTTACCGAAAGAGTTAGCCGAGGACCTACGTGAGCTATGTTTGGAGATAGTTTCGAGAGGCTATGTAGCAACACTGGAGATTCAGTATACCTTGATGGATAAAATCAGAGAAGCTCAGAAAACTGACGAGGAGGTTGCCTCTATAAAGGAGAAGATGAGCAAAGGAAAGGTTAAAGGATTTCGTGAGGATGAGCACGACGCCCTATGGTTTGAGGACCGCGTATATGTGCCTAACGACCCAGGGATTAGGAAGTTGATTCTGCAAGAGGCCCATGATTCACCATACTCGATTCACCCAGGAAATACCAAGATGTACTTGGACTTGAAGGATACTTTCTGGTGGACCGGTATGAAGAAGGATATTGCGGAGTATGTAGCAGTTTGTGATGTATGTCAGAGAGTGAAGGCAGAGCATCAGAAGCCGGCAGGATTGTTACAACCATTGCCAATACCAGAATGGAAGTGGGATAAGCTAGGCATGGATTTTATTACGGGATTACCCAAAACTCGTTCAGGCTATGACTCGATTTGGGTTGTAGTCGATCGTTTGACGAACGTAGCTCATTTCATCCCAGTGAAGACTACTTACACCAGTGCCAAGTTGGCAAAGATATACATGATTAGGATCGTATGCATGCATGGAGTTCCGAGGAGCATCATATCAGATAGAGGAACCCAGTTTACCTCAAAGTTCTGGAATCAGTTACACGAAACTTTGGGTACCAGGCTAGAGTTTAGTACAGCTTTTCATCCGCAGACAGATGGACAGACTGAGAGAGTCAATCAGATTTTGGAGGATATGCTGAGAGCTTGTGCGCTAGATTATGGATCTAGTTGGGACGCCAATTTGCCTTATGCAGAGTTCTCTTACAACAATAGTTATCAATCCAGTCTGAGGATGGCCCCTTTCGAAGCATTATACGGAAGGAGGTGCAGGACCCCGTTGTCTTGGGACGAAGTTGGAGACCGCCAGTTGTTTGGACCAGATTTGATCAAGGAGTCAGAACAGAAGGTAAATTTGATTCGCGATAGGCTCAAGGTAGCCCAGTCCAGGCAGAAGATCTACGCGGATTCAAAACACAAAGAGATAGTTTACGAAGTCGGAGATCGAGTTTATCTTCGAGTATCTCCGCTTTAAGGAGTTAAGCGCTTTGGAGTTAAGGGAAAGCTAGCGCCCTGTTTTGTAGGACCATACAAAATTTTGGAGCGTATGGGAGAAGTAGCCTACAGGTTGAAATTGCCCGAAGGATTGTCAGGAGTTCATGATGTATTCTACGTTTCCCAGTTGAAGAACTGCCACGCTGAGATGGCTGAGATACCGCTGAGGGATACAGTGCCATTAGAAGCAATTCAGCTGGACAGTGATTTGACCTATGAAGAAAAACCAATCAAGATTCTTGAGTATGCCAGCCGAGTCACCCGCAGCAAGGTTATCAAGTTTTGCGAAGTTCAGTGGAGCCACCACACCGAGGATGAAGCAACCTGGGAACGAGATGAAGACCTGCGGAAGGACCACCCTCACCTATTTTCTAGCCAACCCAAATCTCGAGGGCGAAATTCATCTTAAGGGGGTAGGTTTGTAACATCCCAAATTTTTAATTTGGAATGTTATACATTAGATCATCCATGCATATCATATTTTCTTGCTTTTGGTGGATCCTAAAAATTCTACGCAACTCAAGGACCCTCGGAGAGAGTTGGGGATTTCGTTATTTTCATATTTGAGGTTTCTCAAATTTTGAAAATAGGATCATTGATTTTATTTATTTTATCTTCAAGTATTTCTAATATGAAAATATGAGAGATGGAGTAAAATGACTCTCCCAAAAATAAAGAAATACTGAGGATTTAATAGAAAAATAAAATAAGTTTTATTTTGGAGTTTTTGCTATTTTATTTGAATTTAGGAAAAATTGCATGTTTTCAAAACTGCATTTAGGGCCAAGAAAAATCTTCATCTTGTTCTAATTATTTCATTTAGGCGGTGAAATTTTATTTTGGCATTTTTAGAATTTTATTTTATTTTCTAGAATTTTTCGTAGATTCGGCGTAAAAAAAAGAGAGTTCCCGTGCCCGACTGGGCCGAAGGCCCAGCCGAGCGAGGCCCGCGCCGCGCCACCGCCTTCCCCGCCGCGCCGGAATCGTGTCCGAGCCGGACACCGCGCCGCTGGCTTGCCCCCTCCTCCAAGCCGCAGCACCCCTCCCTCCTATAAATGCCGTCGCCCCGCCGCCTCCTCACCCCTCGCCTCGCCCCGCCCCGCCGCCGCTGCCGCGTATAGCCGCCGCCGCCGCCGCTTGCAACAGCAGCAGCCGCCGCCACTAGCAGCTCCGCCGCCGCCGACGCCACCCCCGCCGGAATCCGACGAGGTAGCCGCGCCGCCCGCCGGTTTTCAGAAGAAAACCGACCCGTTTTTTAAACCCTAGTTCGTTTTTTAGATTATATCGGTTTTTTTAGTTTAGCTGTTTAGCGAGCGTTGACCCGTTCGTTCGTTTTAACAAACGAATTCGTCGTTTAGTTCCAGTTAACAAACGTCCGTTCGTTCAGCTGTTCATCAGTTTTTCTTTTTTTCTGATTTTCGCGGTTATTTTCTGATCGCGATTTCTGATCCGATCTTTGTTCTAGTTTATCTTTTCGCTCGTTTATTGGAATCAGGCGATTCAAGCGCCTGGAGTTTCGTCTCGAAACCCTCTTTCCATTTAACCTAGTAAACCAAGCTTTTGCTTCTGAAAAATTTGGACTTAGGTCCAGATTGGTAGCGTAGTCGGTTCTTTTCGTCGTTTGACTTTCGTTGTATCGTTTGGTTTGTTTCTTTTTGCAAACCGGAGTTCTTAAGTTGGACTTTCTGGTTAGATCTCTTATTTGAATTTTACCCATGCATTAGTTGAGTACTTATTGTATGCTTGTTTGTTTGCGATAGAGTACCCGGAGTGCGCCGCTTGCTACTTTGAATCTCTAGGTTTTGCGGATCATCAGCAAGGCAAGTAACACTTTGATCATACTCTCCAATACCCAGTTTTCATTGCATTAGTATTATCCTCAAACACATTGCATGAGTAGGATCTATTAACATGTGGGACTGGGAAGTAGATGAGGTAGTACCTATTACCTGCATTATATTCAAACCCTTGGGAACTACTTCTACGTTTGCTGTCATGCCATGCTATGCTAGTAGACGTGGATTGGGTGAGTGTATCCATGACAGATGTGAGATTTTTAACTTAATGCTTCAACTTAAGGTGGCTACTTAAATACACATCTGGGTGGATTGAGGCACCTGGGTATTCCAGCGATTGCCTGTTTTCTTTATGGACCGCCACCCAGGCTCAAAGGGATCATGAGGTTATTCATACTAGAAACTTTCGTGTGCAGCCACAAGCTATTATGGGCTCTAGCATAGTTGACTAAGTTGCGCGAACTCTTACAGTGGTAGACTAGCAGATGTAGGGGATGTAGGTTGGTACTGTCTACCTGATCGTAAGGTGCTAGTGTTTCTGAAAGACTATGTATCGGTCATCCGTTTCTCAAACAACATGTAGTGCGAGAATCCAATGGAAGAGATCGAGTATTGTTGGGAAAAGTGCACAAACCTCTGCAGAGTGTACAAACTAATCATGATTAGCCGTGTCCCCGGTTATGGACGTTTTGAGTATCTAGTACTTGGATTATCATGTGTATCTCACCACTCTAAAAGCTAATTTGTTGGGTTAATGTTTACATTAATTGGGATTGAGTTGGGTGAACCTTCTCAATGATGTTTCAACTACCATGATAGTTAATTAAAATTCTATTCCTTTGTAGTAGGGAAAAACTGGCTTTATGCAAAACTATAACCATAGAGCATTCCAACAGCCATATTTGCATGTAGTATAGCTTTATTTCTTCATTACTCTCTATGTGTTACTTTGCCAGCATATTCCATGTGCTGACCCGTTTTCGGGCTGCAACATTCATGTTGCACACTTTTCAGATGACGAGTAAGGTGCCTTTAGGTCGTGGTTCTATACTCAGTGATGCCGTTGGAGTCGATGGACTCACTTATCTTCCAAGCCTTCCGCTGTTATCGATGTTAGATGGCCTTAAGCCATTTTTATTGTAATAATTCATTTTTGGAACTTTCGATGTAATAAGTGTGTGATTGCCACTCTGTTATAATTTCTTCAAGTACTGTGCGTGTCAGCATTACTGATCTAGGGATGACACTGATGCACAGAGATTAGACTGTTTGAGGTCTGGTCGCTACAGTTCATGTTCATGCTCAGGTACACAACGTCTAATGATACCATCTACTCCTTCTTTATAAAGATGTGGGTCATCCCAGAAGTAATGTCTCAAATCATAGAAGAACTTTTTCTTTTGCTAGTATGTGAAGCTAGGAGGTATAAACTTAGCAACAATGTAATTAGCATAATCAGCATACCATGGAGCAGTACGAGAAGTATTTATGACAGCTAATTGTTCATCGGGAAAGCTATCATCGATAGGTTGTTGGTCATCAAGTATATTCTCTAACCTAGACAAGTTATCTGCTATGTGGTCCACAGCCCCCTTTCTATCAATAATATGCAAGTCAAATTCTTGCAGCAAGAGAACCCATCTAATAAGTCTAGGTTTAGCATCTTTCTTTTCCATAAGTTATTTGATAGCAGCATGATCAGTGTGAATAGTTACTTTAGAATCCACGATATAGGGTCTAAACTTATCACAAGAAAATACAACTACTAAAATTTCTTTCTTAGTAGTTGCATAATTTCTTTGGGCACCATCTAGAGTTTTACTAGCATACTGGATAACATTCAATTTCTTATCAACTCTTTGCCCTAAAACAGCTCCTACAGCATAATCACTAGCATCACACATAATCTCAAAGGGTAAATTCCAGTCAGGAGGCTAGACAATAGGTGCAGAGATCAATGCTTTCTTAAGTATTTCAAATGCTTCTAGACAATCATCATCAAAGACAAAATGAATATTTTTTTGTAAGAGATTAGTCAGAGGCCTGGAGATTTTGGAGAAGTCCTTTATGAACCTCCTATAAAACCCGGCGTGACCAAGGAAACTTCGTATACCTTTGATGTGCTTAGGGCATGGCATTTTTTCAATAGCATCAACTTTAGCTTTGTTAACTTTAATACCTCTTTTGGAAATTTTATGTCCCAAGACAATGCCTTCATTAACCATAAAGTGACACTTCTCCCAATTCAAGACAAGGTTAGTGTCTTCACATCCCTGCAAAACTCGATCAAGGTTGCTTAAGAAATCATCAAAAGAAGTTCCGTAAACGAAGAAATCATCCATGAAAACCTCAACAATCTTTTCACAAAAATCAGATAATATAGCCATCATGCATCTTCGAAAGGTAGCAGGTGCATTACATAAACCAAAAGGCATACGTCTATAAGCAAAGGTACCGAAAGGACAAGTAAAAGTGGTCTTTTCTTGATCCCCTTTTGACACAAGTATTTGAGAGAAACCAGAATAACCATCTAGGAAGCAGAAATGAGTATGTTTGGATAACCTTTCTAGCATTTGATCAATAAATGGCAAGGGGTAATGATCTTTATTAGTAGCTTTATTTAACTTACGGAAATCAATTACCATCCTATAACCTGTAACTATTCTTTGTGGGATCAATTCATCTTTATCATTAGGAACAACAGTCATACCTCCTTTCTTATGGACACAATGGACAAGACTTACCCACTGGCTATTAGCAACTGGATAGATAATACCTGCCTCTAGGAGGTTTAGTATTTCCTTCCTTACCACTTCTTTCATCTTAGGATTTAATCGTCGCTGATGATCAATAACTGGTTTAGCATTTTCTTCCAATTTTATCTTGTGTTGGCATATAGTGGGACTAATGCCCTTAAGATCATCCAGAGTATATCCAATAGCAGCTCGGTTCTTCTTCAGAGTTTTCAATAGTTTTTCTTCTTCCTACTCTGAAAGGTTAGCACTAATAATAACAGTATATATCTTCTTTTCATCAAGATAAACATATTTAAGATTATCAGGTAAAGGTTTAAGTTCAAACACGGGATCACCCTTGGGTGGAGGAGGATCCCCTAGGATTTCAACAGGCAAGTTGTTTTTCAATACGGGTCCCTATTTAAGGAATATTTCATCTATTTCCCTTCTCTCATTCATATGCATATCATTTTCATGGTCTAGCAGGTATTGTTGTAAAGGATCATTAGGTGGCACGACAATAGAAGCAAGACCAATAATTTCATCCTTATTAGGTGGTGCCTTTTCAAGGGGTTGTCCACGGAATTGAGCAAAGTTAAAATCATGAGACATATCTCCTAACCCCACAGTGACAATATCTTTCACGCAGTCTATCTTGGCATTAACAGTATTCAAGAAGGGTCTATCTTGGCATCACTGGAGGCATTACATTGAAAACAACATTGGTTTAATGTGTCCTTACTTTTAACAGTGCGATTGCTACATTTTACCAGTGGCATTACATAAGAGCGGCTCGGGGCAACAAACATCAGAAGAGGATATATGGGTTGGTCCCATTTTTGTTCGCTATATAGCCACCTTATACTGTGTGAGGCTAGCAAATCTAGTGCTGGACTTACTCAGTTGACTTTTCCCCCAGTCCCCACTTTCTTTCCTTCTTCAACCAATAGATCGGGTTTATATTGAGTTTGTATTGTGTTCCCTTTATTTCCCTATTAGACCTAGAGACCAGTTGGATAGCCAGTCTCTGCTACTTTTCGCCCCCATTATTTCCTCTTTCGACCAAGTCCTAGATTCAACTAACAAATCTTCCCCCACCCCCACCCCCTTTTTTGTTTGAACCAAGTACTACTAGATTCGAGTGCATGAACTAGTTTTACCTCTTAACAGTAAAAAATTAGGTGGTTTTCGAACAACCGATCGATCCTATCTACAAGAGGGGGCCTGAGAAATAGTAAAAGATACAAATGCAGCGATGTCAGGAGCTCGGGAAGTAGAGCAAGGCCGGTTTCAAAGGAAGTTATACTCGAGGGTTGCCGGGATGTCGCTAGGTGGGCGGCGGGAGGCCGGATCTACCCACACTACGGCAACGAGGAAGAAGGGGTGGGAGGCCCTCCCTCGCCAGTGATGCTTGGGAGAGAACGACAAGACACGCTGATTGGGATGCGCCGGCAGTGGCTAAGAGCCGTCGCCGAGGTCGAGCGCGTGAACGTTGCACCTTCTCACCTTCCTCGGTGGAGAGGATCCGACTAGATCTGTGACCAACTGTGAGTAGAGAAAGAGAGTGTCTGGCCACCGCTGTCGTGTTTAGATCTGGAGAGGACGAGACAGTGTGAAGAGAGCAACACTACCAAGCAAGCACGGAGGCTCCTGCCTATATAGTGGAGTACTATTTTTCTTTTGTCTACCGGCCAGAGCTGGCTTGACCTCGGCAATGACCTTTGAGAAGTCTTCATGCACGTGCCCCGGAGGCGCAGTTGTCATCATTTTGATCTGAAGCACCGGATTATAACATATAACATGAAAAAATGCCACATGACAAGAAATCATAACCTCACTGCCCAAAGGAGACAAGATGAATCCCGACGGACAAACTAGACGAGGATCAAAGCTCAAATTAAAGATAAACTCGTAGAAAAGGGTTCCATCGATAGATGTCCTAATTAACATAGCCGGCTTGACCTAGATGGCAGCCGAGTAGTCTTCATGCATGTGCCCCCAATGACTAGCCCAACTCAGTTGTCGCTGTTTAACCCTCGCAGTGATCCGAAGCACAGGACACCTAATTTTGCGAGATGACAAGAAACCTTTTTTTAGATTTCTCACGAGAACTACAGCCCTGTACAACATGGCCTGCATGATATGTAGATGATAGCCAATCCAGGCGTGTCTGCTGGAGTCTAGTCACATGCATGGACGAAGTGATCTTCCATGTCTTGCAGGGATCGTCCAGGTACCAACGTATGTACTTCTATTAACTCATCCGACTTGCGGGGCCGGGGAGTGTGCCTATGGTCGGTTCTCAATTACGGTCCCACATGTGTGTGCCAAAGCAATATGACTTGCGTTCCTTTCGGAGAGCGGCGTGCCAGACCGATCGACCGTCTGGGGTGCAACGCGAATGCGATGGGCGTGTTGTATACTCCGTACATGTGTACCTCCGTTTTCTTGAGGCTTTGCTCCATGGCGCAATCCATGGATACAAAATTAGTATACTTTACTATTTAAAATTTGAGCGCGGGGCTTTTCTCGCGCGGTAGGCGGGGCAGTTCCGCCTAGTCGTTTTGACAGAGACGCGAGAAGATGAGGGAGTAGGCTGCTGCAAACGTAGGGTTGTGTGATCTGACAGTGAGTTACTGCTGGACAGGTGGGGCCCGGTGATTTGACTTGCCATTATCATTTTAACTGCCAAGCCGAATTCCTGACCACCTCCCTATAGGTGCCTCTCCCGATGCTCCACCATGTAGAGGCTGGCTCTTGCTTGAGAGCCCACTCCTCCACTTTTTCCTTGCCTCTTTCCCCCACATATGCAAAAATTCCATGTAAAGCGGGCTTATAGCCCACTATTGTACTTGATCCTACAGGTGCTAAGCCTGCCACATAGGCCTAAAGTCTGATGTGGCAAGTTAATTAAGAAGAGAGAGACTAGTTTGGTGACCCCAGGAAGAAATGGTGATAAGCGCGTGTACCTAGATGAAGCAAGCTTAGCAACAAAAAACTAAGCAACTATGCATTGGGGACTTGAGTTGCTAAGCCATTTAATGCCCATAGCACCACATCTAAGCACCATTTCATTGGAAGAGGTCACTCCTTGGCAAATGCAATAAATACTACGAAGAAAGAGATAGAGAGAAGTAAACAAAAAAAATACTCTTATAGCCAACCTTATAGCTAACCTTGTTGTATGAGTGACTCAGTGATGACTATGTATGACATGCCAACATCAGATAGCCTAACGCACCGTGTTAAATCTCCAAGGGCGCTACCACGCGAGCGAGCCGATGGTCGTGGTAGGCGCGACCATGAGTCGGGCTGCTGGCAGCCCTTGGATCTGAGATCGAAGAATCGCATGCTAAGTTGCTGAAAATTTGCAGAATAACCCTCCAAGATAGGATATTCACCCATAGGTCTAGAATCACGCCATGCAACCATTCGATCTCAGATCCCAGGGCTCTCGGAAGCCCGTATCATGGGAGAATGGAAAGCTTCGTATCACCTGTAATTTTCCTGACGCTTGACATGACATCGAAAGCCATTTAATTAGGCGTCGAGTAGACATGACATCTAATTGGGCCCCCATACTACTGTGCATGAATCCATTTATCCACCAGGCAAGCCACTACCATGCCATTCACACGCGCCCCCCACTCGACATTTTTACAATCGATAAACCGCTCCTAGTCGTCCATCCTTTCACATTACGGCAGTTCCACTAATCCTAACCCTCCTCCCAAATCCATTGCATCCCAAATCTCCTTAATCGGCGGTGAGTACAATGTTAGAACCATCACCGGCGATGAGTTCGATGTCATCTACACCCGTTCTTCCGCAACGGTGAAAGAATGCCTTGCTCACTTCAAACGCATGTTCGAAAACTCAAATGATGAGTGGGTCACTGGGATAGATGTTGAGTACACCATAGTCCTGGGAAGTGAGAAGAAACTAAAGTAGGCAGAGAAGAAAAAGCCCGCTGTGATCCAGGTTTGCGTGCATGACTAATGCTTGGTCTACCACATATGCCATGCCAACGTTGAGTGCGAGGAATTTAAGAGCTTCCTCAAGGGCGGCCGAGTCAAATTTGTTACTGTAAACTTTATGAACGACAATGAAATCCTGGTTCAGACAGGACTCGTTGTAGGCGACCCCTTCGACCTCCAAAAGGAAGGGCTGGTGCCGTCCCTTGATCAGCCTTCAATGTTGTCCCTATCAGGAACCATGCTTCATCCTATGTATGGTGAACTGAAGAAAGATCCACACACGTTTCATCGTGCATGGCAGTGGACTATACTAGATATAGACCACATCCACTACGTTGCAATGGATGGCTACCTTTGTTTCAATATCTACAAGGGTTGGATGAAGAGCAAGAGCCAAGTGTGCGGTTCAAGCAAAGAAGTATCACCCAAGAGGAAGAGGGACAAGGACGAAGTCGAGGACGTGGATGAGGACTCCGAGTAAGGTGGAAGTGTCGTTGCTCATGGTGGTTCTAATGCAGTGTCTACCGGATTAGTTGCTTAGTTTAATTTCTGGTGTGCTTAGTTTTATTTGAGGGGTGTGTTGTGCTGAGCCCCCAACAGAAATGTGTTATGTTTCTTCTCGTTATATTTCGTACATTTCATCTTTTAGTTGGTATAGTACTACCACTCATTTCTTGACATTATATATGTACAATATATATGGCCAACATCATATCTATACTCCTATATAGTGTACGAGTAGCACTTCGTAAGAACCGTTGGATCTTTTCAATCAAACGGCTCATATTTAATGGCTTGTGATAGAGGACTACGTGGCCACATAAACATCGTTGGATATATCTATCTGACGGACCATGTTGCAAGGATTCGCTGTGAGCTCCATCCCCGTCCTGCCTATCACTCTTGCATGCAATTTGTACTACGCACGTGATTCTGCCATCGCTGTCCAGAAATTTCCGGCGAACTCCCGTAACATGCAGAGTAGAGCAGTGCTAGCAAGCTAGCTAAGGCATCATGATGAGAGAGTGGGAAAAAGCTGCAATTGTGCAGTCACAACAATTTAACTGGCCTGAAAATAATAAATAAATAGAAACACAATACGTGTTACAGTTGAATAGATTTTACTTTCTCTCATGTTCGTATTAGAAATAGCATTACCTTTTCCTTTTTGTTTACCAACATTTTTTGCGAACAACTCTGATCAACCAAACCGACCTAATCAAGGCTTGAGTAATTATTTGGGGACTCTACTCATCATATTTTAAATTATATAGATGTGTGCCAAGCGAAAACAACCGCTTCTCATGTGTATCGGCCATACTTGAAAGAGTAACGGAATAAATGTTGACAATATAATTATATTAATGAATACAATTAATTTCCTTAAGTGCCCCCCTCCCCCCAACATGCGGCATTTCTTTTTTTTGCAAGGCATTTCACAATAATTTAAAATTATACACGTGCATGGCACGTGCTATTTACTAGTAGCCAACAGTTTAGTTGTCAAAGAATTTCAGGGTGCTTAGTTTTGTCAAAGAATTCCAGGGTGCTTAGTTTGATTTGAGCGGTGTGTTGTGCTGGATACCATTAACTTATCATTGTGAGAATCGGCTTATTTTTTTCATGTAACATGGTCAACGGGTTTGATGTGAAAATAATAATGTCTAATGGCATTTCTGAGCAAACGCCCAACTTAACGATGGCATTTTTCATATATCTAATTGCATTTTTGAGCAGGCATCTCACGGATCAATGGCATTTTTTTAGTAGTTGTAACTTCTAATGGAAAAACTGAGTAGTGATACACAACTAGTGGCATAAATAATGAACCCAAGAATTAAGTAGGGCTAATTTCTTTATTTCTTTATTTATTTATACCTTTGTGTGCGAAACAATATATGCTGCCTCCCGCCAGATTTTCTTTACAGAGGCAACATAGAACTATATGAGCGACCTGTTAAATTTTGGAATTATTCCGGGTTCGTTTGGCCTTTTTTATACATTAATTGAGTTTCTGGTCATTTAATGTGCATAATTCAAATTTGAATTAAAAGCACATCCTCCCGTGCACCAAAGTTGACAGAAAAATCACATGTGTGTCCTCGGGGTGAATTTCTAGGTCCCATGCAAAAAATGAGAATGAAATTCAAACATCTGGGCATCGTGGTTCGGCCGAGAACAGTGCGAAGCTTGGTTTTAAAATTCTTGTAAATCCAAAACACGCGTGAAAATCATGAAACTTGGCATGGTGTCATGTCATGGTACTACCATGCTGTGGTAAAAAAATGCAGAATAAGAGCAAGTTTTTGGTATAAGTTTCTTGCAAACCAGTGGTATACTCAAGTTTTCCACCAGAGTACGACGGAGGAGCACGAAACACGGCAGCCCAGTGCCATATCCTCTACTCTCTACTCTTATTATATATTACTAGCAAGAGGCATTGTTCTATTGGCGATAAAGAATGATCTAATTTGCTAGTCATCTCATTTTTAGCATTCTTCTATTCATGCCTCGCAGAGAAGGTGACACGTGCGGCGAAACACCCGAAGCAAAATAAGAAACACAGGAGAAAAAGAAGAAGGAGGATTATCACCCCAAAAAAATAAGGAAGACACACACACAAGTCTGGGGCGATGCTCTCACTACATGAAGGGTTGTTGGCCGCGGAGTCGTAACTGCTTCTTCATCGCCTCCACGACCTCCATCTCCTTGCACGCCTCCTCCGCCATCTTCATCATTGTGTCCATGAAGCGGGATTTCTTGATGCGAGCTTCATCATCTGTTCCACGACCGCATTACGTACCTTGACAGTAGCCGGGTGCTCGATGTAGAGCTTCGCCAACTCCTCCTTCTATTCCATGACGAGGGCCTGCAACATCTTCATCGAGGAACTATTATTCTCATGCAGCTTCTTCCAGCCGGCGTTCTCCTCCTTCAGCAGGTCGAGCTCGTGGCAGAGCTTCATCTTGTCCTCCTGAAGTTGCAGGATTTTGCCAGTCGCATTCTTCTCCGAGGCAATGCTCTTCTTCAGAAGCATCACCAAGCCGATGGTCAACCCCCCTGCTCATTGAGCTTAGCGGGCATGTCGTCGAGGCTCTCCTTCAGCAGCTCCACCAAGCTGTGGATGAACTCCTTCTGCTTATTGAGTTTCTTATTGAGCTGATTGGGCATGCCGTCGAGGGATAACAACTCCAGCGCTGCCAGCTCGGCATGTTCGCCTCCGCGTCTAGGGCGCTCCTGGGAGCCATAGCCTGCCCGTGAGAGATCTTTCGAGGTCTCTGCGTGGCGGCGAGCCCTCTTTTTTTCCCGCAGCCATGGTTACCACTCCCTTGTTACGAGTGGTTCTGGAACTAGAGCTCTGCAAACCGTCCATGGCAAGGACGGACGAAGGAGGAGGACTTATGAGGAGGAAGGTAGAGTAATTTTCGGTTAGGTAGTTCCTCTTTCTATAACCTAAGTACTAACACTAGTAATAAAACCTGCATGAAACACATTCAGGTTTGGTACGTACTGGTAGGTGTGAGCAGGCTTGCACCTAATTGTAGCACTAGTACTTTCGAATGTGATGGGAACAAGGTAAAGATTAATTGATGGTTTTTGGTTTCGAGGCCCGAAACGGCTCCCGATGAGTTTAGTGGAACATAAATTTCAAGTAGACTACATTGCTCAGATGCGTAAATATTATGTTACTGTCAAAAATTGGCACAAAATACGAAGGAGACCAATGGAAGTACTACTAGTAACCCATGATTTAACTACTCGCATGCGCGCAGTGGAGTAGTAATGTCTTTCTTCCGCCCTCACGTCCACTCAATTTGCATGCGCTGTATTAATTGACCTTCAATGAAGTGAAGGACTTTACACGCGTCAAATTATCACATGGGGTGGATCTTGGTACAAAATTGCGTCTGCCCGTGTACCCGCTTGTGCGTGCAAGGGAATGAGTGCGGGCGTGGCGTGCGTGCACATCTTCGCTTCGTGCATGTACCACCAGTGCGGCTCAGGGAGGATGAGTACATTCTTCTGGAACCAGCAACACGTCACTATGATCAATCCACACATGGATGTCGCAACAACGCCTCCACATATGCCACGTGGATTCACGAACTGTAAGAGAGACACTGTGTAGCATGCCATTGTGTTTTGCACATACTCGAAGTACTAGTAAGGTACACGTGCATTGCACGCATCAGATTTTGCAACCAAATTACGAATAAATACCACACTGTAGCATGTAAGCTCTGAGTCATATATGCCTGATGTAGACCTTCATTTAATTCTTATAGTTCATCTCATTGAAAATCAATTAGTTTTTATAAAAAACCTAGGGCCTCTTTGATTCGTAGGATTTCCAAAATCCGGGAATAGGAAGAACATGGGATTAGAGTGGAATGTCGTCTTGAATCCTACAGGATGGTACGAGTGTTTGATTGTGCATAGAAAAAACACGGAATTCTTTCAAAGAGGCTTGAGTGGATGGGATGTTTCCTATAAAATCTAGTTCAAATGAATCATATGAAAAAATTCCTATGGTTTACAATCCTACGAATCAAACAACCAAGATAGGAAAAATTCCTAAGGATTAGAATCCTCCAAAATTCCTTCAAGAATCCTTTGAATCAAAGAAGCCCTTAATCTATTTTATGATTCATGGAATTGTGTGTTGTAAAGCATAAAGTAAAAACAAATAATGGCAGTTCAACTAGAAAAAAAGTTTAGGCAATTATGATATGGAAGATTCTAGAACAAAGGAGAACCATTGTTGTTTTGAGATTTGTGCATTATGCTTAAGTTCAACCATAGAGTTTGCTAGATTGTACATGTGGCAAAGTCCGGTGGGGGGCTAGAAGATGGTGCAAGGGGCTGAGTGGAGGGAGACTATGAAGAAGTGCACAACTGCGAGATCGATATTTAGAGAGAGGGGGCGAGAACGTGCGCTGTTGCACGCAGTGGCGGAGCCATGAAAAATGTCCCATGAGCTAGGGGGCAAGCATTGCTAATCCTTTACGATGAGGGCCAATTCATCAACTTAAACCATTTTTACCAGCAATTGGCTAATGATCACATTCATATTAGCCTCAATATATAGTGATGTTAGGGGGGGGGGGGCAGGGCCCTTGCTGCCCCATGTCTTCGCCATTGTGCGCGCATGTGAGAGATGAAGCGGAAGCCATGGATGATGATAGGGGGCATTGGATATATAAATAATGTGGGTGTATTAGCCATATATGTAATCCTATATAGAGAGGTATAGATTGATCGATGTGGACGTGGGAAAGAGGGTGAGACCTCACTAGATATATAGATTGGTCGGTTTATGTGGAAAACTATGAAAGACCTATATATATATACACACACACACATAGAGGAACATCGATCGTTGCCCATGCACGTGAGATATAAAGAATGCCCGATATGATGGAGAGGGGGATGTGTGTGTGTGTGTGCCTTCATGGGAGACCGACCTGAAGAAAAAGATTGCATGTGTGCGATGGATAATGCTGACTGGTAGTGTGTGTGCATGCATGCACGAGAGAAAGTTAGTGGTACAATTATAAAGAGAAGACCAATGTGTGGGTGGAAAATACTAGGTGAGGTCATAATCAATGTAAAGTTGAATTCAAATATTTGAATAAGAGATCATGATGTTTAAAACCCATGCATGCATGAATATAACAGAGATCTGCGTGGTGTGGTTTGGAAACAAGCATGTTGCAATGTATACACATTGAACAAGGTCAGATTGGTTTGAATTTGAGATACCGATGATAGACATCGTTTGGCCACATTGCATCCGTGGATGGACACACTATTCTAATTGGAGATGATGGGTGGCTTTCGCATCACATATCTATATCTATACCCCTATATATATTGTATTTTATATAGTGTGTGGATAACTTTAACTTTTAAAGATGGTCGTTGGATGAGGCCAATCCGATGGTGCAGAGATGGCAAATTTGAGCACTACTGGCCGTTGGATATCATCTAGATTCCACCAAATTTTGCCACATGTACAATCTAGAAGACTCTACGGTTGAACTTAAGCATAATGCACAAACCTCAAAACACAATCACTTCTTCTTTGTTCTAGAATCTTCCATATCAGAATTGCCCAAATGTTTTTCTAGATGATTTGTTTTTACTTTATGCCTTAAAACGCACAATTCCATGAATCTTAACATAGATTACCTTTCTTATAAAAACTAGATTATTTTGAATGAAACGAACATCTACATCATGCATATATGACTCAAAGCTTACATGCCATAATGTGGGATTTATTCATAATTTGGTTGCCAAATCTCATGCGTGTAATGCACGTGTACCTTACTAGTCTAAATGGTGTCTCTGTGTGTGTTGTGCGTGTTAAACACATTGTACGCATTATATCATACTAGTCTAAATTGTCTTTTTTGGTACACGTTAAGCTTGTTCTCCCGAAATTTCAAGCCGCTCCTTGTTATGCCGAAATTTCAAGCTAGCGTCTCTATCTATCGTGCTGCGAAACTCCCGCCTCTTCAACCCGCACCTTGTTAGCCCGAAATATCTAAGATATATCTTTGTCTCGCTGTGCTCGGACAACTCCCTCCATCTCAACCCGCGCCTTGCTATTCCAAGATTACAACGCGTGCGAAAACTCCCACCTCTTGTGAAATCCCGACACGCGAAATGCCCGTGATACCCCTGAACCAAAAGAACCGCCTCAAATTGGTGGGGCTACTTTTGTAACTTACCCCACATTTTGGACAAGCGTGTCCCTAAGCCATGGTTCCCCACTCCCATCCCATCCACCCACCCATTCGTACACCGAGGCCGGCAAAACCCGTGAAGCCCCACAACCTCCTCCGTCCGCCACCCAACCGGAGCCTCTTCCCCGATGACGTCGTCGACAGCAACACCTTGACGTCCCTCGTCCACCGTATCGAATGAGGATCCGTCGTTGATCTGGTCGTCCCGCCGGTTCAGCCACCCCGTCCTCCACCCCCAAGGAGATGACGCGATGTTCCCATCATCTTTCGCGCCACCTTCATTCCCACACCACCGTCTTCACCTGCACCACCGGAAGAGCATCATCATCACCGTTTCCTCGGATGGAGCTGCGGCCTAATCGGCGCCACCAAAGAGGTTGTACATTAATCGCCACATTTTCTTCTTGATTCGATCTCACGGTGCTGCCGGCGCTCGGTCCCGAGCCGACACGGTGCGGCTCCATCCACAACGGCGTCGCCGGCCACTTCCTCCACAGCGTCGCTCCCTCTGTGATGACGTCCATAGCAGTAGGAGCTGCTACTGCTTTAGCTCTCGCTCGTGCTGCTGCTCTGCTCTTGCTCTCAGTCCCCTGCCTGGTCTGCTCTTGCTCTTGCTCTTGCTCGCACTCTGCTCTCGCTCTTGCTCTTGCTTGCGATGCTGCTCCGATTTAGGTACACTTCAGTCGACTGAATCAACTTTTGGGCTAGTCAATTTTCAGGGGGTGGGGGGCTCGCCGGAGTTAAGGAAGAACCAGCCGCAGCGGGGAGGGGGGCCCACCGGAGAGGTACCCCACTATCTATCTTAGGGTTCAGGGTAGGGACAGTGGTCGCCGGCGGTGGTGGGGCGGTGGCGTGGGTATTGCCGGAGAAAAAGCTCGGCACAGGGGGGCCTACAGGGATGACTGGGGCGGCGGCGGACTGGCGGTGGGGAGTGTTTTCGGGGCAGGCGGGGCGGCGCACCGCCGGCGGCGGCGGGCGGCTGTTTGGCCGGTGGTGGCTGGAGGCTCAGGGGGTGGAGGTTGAAGATGAATTGCAGACCCTTGATTTCGTATCCAACGGCTGCAAAATCGACTAACTAGAGATGAAAAAGTTAGTCGACTGACTTGTAGCCTCACCTCTAGTGCGTTCAGTTTTGATAGTAAAATTCAGTTTCGACAGCAAAATTCAGTTTTGACAGTTAAGTTCAGTTTCGACAGTTAAATTCAGTTTCGACAGTTAAGTTCAGAGATGAGCGGCTGATGTATACATCTAGCACTTTGTGGTTATGTATTCTACGTCATCTATTGGAGATGCTATTAGAATTCCACTCAGATTAACGTTGTCTCTCTTGTCCTGCTTCAGCCTTGGCGTCGTACAACTCACCGGAGCTCCATCTCCAGACGCCTAAGATCTTCTTCCCCTCCTCCAACAGCCAAGTCAGCCGGAGCATCATCACCGGCCAACCCAATCACGCTGAGATTGACATGGCTTTGCCAAAGAGGTTGTACACTTTTTGTGGTTTGACTTAATTTCACCATGCTTCTTTGCATCATGTTATCTTCCAATTCTTGTGAACCAAACACCTAGATTGGCAGAAATCTTGTGTTTTTAAATTCTCTGTTTTGCACGTGCATTCCTATCATATTCCTGTCTATTTCCTATCCCTGCATTGTTAGAGTCCTCAAATTCAAACAAGCCCTTACACAATTACTTCTGTTACAGACATGTGTCAAAGAAAACCTTGTGTGGTTTTTCCTGCTCCTGCGGTGCTGTGTTCCACCCCAGCTCAGCTGCTCCAACGACGGAAGGGTTCACCATAACAGGGATCCACTCTCCAGACTGTCTTTCGCCGCCTCAGATCTTCTTCCCCGCCGCTGGCAGCCATGACAACTGCATTACCATCATCAACTGAGCAGATGATCTTGAGGACTACACGGGTCTGCAAGAGAGGTCGCACTCTTCCGTGTCTGCTTACGTTATGCATCGCTTAATATGGTGACATGCTACTTTATCGTCGTGTTCACCTATTAGACTCCGACTCAGGTCCAAACTTATGCTGAAACTTGAGTTTTTAAATGGTTGTGGGGTACATATTGGGGCAACAATCAATACTATTTGTCTACTATCTGGTTAATCTTGGGTGTCTACTATGAGTTTCATGTTGGGTGCAAACAAACATTAAAGGATCTATTATCTGTATTTTTTAACTAAAGCTATTATCTGCCTGCTATCATTGGTTTTGGGTCTATCCATAGTTTGCTACCTTCACTCTGGATTTGTGCATGCACTCCTTACAGAATCTCACTATGTTTTATTCCTATGCATGTCAGTTATTGTACATAATGGAACTGAACATGTAGAGTAAAGGAGACGAGCCTTGAATGGCAATAAAATTTCATGCAGACGTTGCTCCATGGTGGGCGCAAAGGCAGCCCCCCTCCACCCATTTTTGATTGTAATCAAGAGGAAGATAATTGTTCTGAGGGGGATTCAGAAGCAGAAGACCACTCCTATTTATCCCATGAGGTCTTCGCTCTAACTTGGCATACTGATGTTGGTGATATCATGCATATGGTGCCTTGCATTGCTTACTGTATACACTAAAGATGCCATCTGCTTAGTTTAGACATGCTTTGTGTCAATGCCATCTGTTTAGTTTCTTTATCGTATATTTGAATCATGCAATGCCATCTTGTTGTAGGGTGGAACCCTAGGTGGAGATCTTTCACGAATTGGAGGGGAATCCCCAAGAACAAGAAGGACACAAGGGAAGAACACAAGAGAAACACTCAAGAACAAGTCCAATCACACATCCACTAGACTCACAAACACATGAGATCCACAAGGTACACGAAGAATCAAAGGGAAATAAGATACATGGTAGAGTTCATCCCAATCCTATGAGGAGAGAGGTCTTGACAATCCACGAGGATTCTTCTCCCGTGGGAGGTCTCGACAATCCACAAGGATTCTTCTCCCGTGGGAGGTCTTGCATCCACTAGGGATCTTCTCCAAGGTGGAGGTAGTCTCACTCTCTCAAGAGGAGAAGGTAGGAGCAAAGCTCACATACAAATGAGCTATCATATTCGCTAACCCTAGAAAGGAGGTGGAGGTGGTCTATTTATAGTCTGAGCCACGAAGGGGTAAGTGGCGAGGGATACAAGGCCAAAGGCCCACGGCTGCGCACAGGCAGGGCGGTAGTACCGGACCTCGGGCGGTAGTACCGCTTGGGAGCGGTAGTACCGCATGTAGGCGGTAGTACCGCTTGTAGGCGGTAGTACCGCCCGTTCCGGACTGGACAGGCTCTTCTTCTTCCGTCTTCGCTTCCACGCTTCCCTCGCAGATGGTGTAGGCGTTCCTTGGCGCTTGCGCTCCTCCTTGTCGTCCGTGAAGCTCCGACAACACCTATGCATGCACACAAGTGGAGTGTCAAGTAGTATACCATCCTCGAAGGGGTCAAGTGAACACGTGTAAAGAAGAAGATTCACCTTTATGTATGAGAAGTAGATGGCGCACGTGTCACTTGCCACATGGGCTCTTGACATGGAGATGTCCGTAGGATGCTCCGCATCATCCCCTCCCCCTTGGGAAAGATCCGACCTCGGATCGAGAACCAAATCACCATGGGAAAGAGATGGTGTCGTCGTGTAGAAGCGGATGATCACCAAGTACTCATCATCTTGAAGCTCAAAGAAATAAGCATGCATCACAAGTAAGTTGTCGAAGTCTCCAAGATCAATAATCATAGCATGGTTGCACTCAAGGTATGTGGATATGAGGGATGCACCAAATTGAGACAAGTGACAATGATCAATGTATATCATGTGAAAGGCATGAACATATATGTCATCAACCCAAGAAAGCAAGTAAGAGTGGAACATGGGTGATGCAACATAGCGAGCAATCATGGTGATCAAGTCAAACATGCTAGTAGTGCGAAGATGCAATGTACTAGAGGTAATCATGGCAAGCATGTCATGTGTGCAAATAGTGAGCATACGTGATGGACATGGCATAGCACAAGCATGAAAGCAAGATATGAGCAAAATAGCATCAATGTGTTGATGAGAGGCCATATGGAAATAGCAATGGGATATCATGACTCTCCCAACACAAGAATCAACAATAGCATGGGGCACCAAGAAATCTTGGCAATAGCTACTAGTATCTCCTCCAAGCATGCAAATACACATAGAAGTGGCATAATAGTGAATCATGTGTAAAGGCAAACAAGGGTCACAATTGCATGGCAAAGTCATAGCAAGAGGCATAACATGCAAAGTGAACACGATAGTATGGGCATAAGGTGACAAGTGGTAAATAACCCATAGCCGTGTGAGAGCCAAGTAAAAGAGATGCGCGTAGTCGTTGCGCAAAGAGAACGGTGGTAGGCACAATCCACGGGATCCCAAAGCGTCGTCGCTCTCAAGAGCTCGTTTTGTCAACTCGTGGGATTGTGAGGTTGACAAATGTTCATGAGTACCTACACAAAACAAAGACAAAGGAAAAATCGTGTGTGCGTGGTATATGTACACATCATCCATCATGATGCGCACGTGCATGTGTTCGTTAGCACAAAGTAACCAATGCTCAAATAAATGAGATGCGTGATATAGAAACATGCCATCCATCATGAGAGGTTTGTTATTATGTATAGCATGATGTGGATGCAAATTGAGCATACGATTATATGGCACATCTATAGCATGTTCATTCATGGGGAGCATATTGTGCACACAAGCATGGGGATCATGCAAAGGATTGGGTGGATCAAAATCTCCGAAAATGTATGAGGAAACTATGGGGGTCTCCTCATGAGCAATATCGGAAGCATAATGTGGAGAAGTGGAACAACATCCAAAACAATGCATGTCTGAGGCTAGGTAATCATGGCATGGCATATGATGGATATGATGCAAAGGAAGCATGTCAATATCATCACAAGAAAAACAAATGCCAATAACCATGGGCTTGTCATCTATGCCATATGTGCAAATTGGGTTTATCTTAATGGCATATGCATAGTTACAATGAAGAGATTGCAAATATGACATATGATTGATCTCATGCATAGCATATGACAAGTCAAGTGGATTATCAAACATGATGTGACCTAAAGAATGATCACAAGAGATCCTATGCAACATGGCATCACAACTAATTGACTCCACATGGCAATCATCATACACATCATAAATGGGTAAATCATCGCATGGGGAAATCATACTAGCACGAAGCATGGCAATAGGTGGATCAACATCATGCAAGCAATCAATGTCGACATGGTCCACTAGTGGGACGAGAGCATCACCTTCACCTTTGTTACCTTTCTCATTCCACTCATGTGGTGTAGGTGAGGTGGGAAAGACCAAATGGTGGTCATCATGTTCATCTTGATGGAACCATGTGGGAGGTGCATCATATTCCGCCATGGCCATCATCTTGTCCAAAGGAAGGACGAAGTCGTCGAGGATCGGCGCGTCATCATATATGGGACCTAGCACCAAATGAGAAGACACAATAGAGGTAGATGTCAAGTCGTTAGTGTTGAAAGTGGCCTCACATGACCTATCAACTATCTCACTCTCTCTATGTGGTGGCTCACTCACTCCCTCAAGGTAGGTGCACTCATGGTCACATATGGTGGAGTCACTCATCTCACTCAAGTGGTGGTTGTGGTGGCTCTCCTCACATGGGAATTGGGGCAACTCGTCATATATGGGGCTAGTAGTGAACTCACTCTCACTCTCCATATGGTGGCAAAAGTCACTCAAGTCATCATATGTCGCCATGGTCGAAGGGAAAATCCCATGCTCAACCATCTCGTAATCGTCGCCATGGATGAAGGCCGAAGATGGCACATCATCACTCTCGCCTCCAAAGATGGAAGCATCATCCGTGCTCGTCGTCGTGTCGTGCGCCTCCAAAGCGTGGTCCTCGAATGGCTCCGTAGTCGTAGTCGTCGCGGCGCCATCTTGAAAAAGAGTCGAAGTAGACTCGGCATCAATAATGCCACGAAGAGGGATGGCGGTGGAGTCGAACTTGGGAGCGTCATCTTGGAGCTCGTTGGGCTTGGACATCGTGGTTGTACTAGCCTCATGCTCGCCATCTTGGAGCTTGGTCTTCGAGAAGTGTGCTTGCGGTGGATAAGCCTTGGCCTTCATGAGTTCTTGTTCCGCCTTGAGAGCACCGATGTAGTTGTCGTCGAGGGACTTGTAGTTCTCGAGGAAGATAGTCTTGGAGATGTCGTTGTCCAATCCCATCATGAAGTAAAACTTCATCCAAATGGGGTCGTCCACGCCGGCTCGTTGCAAGACATTCTTCATGTCGTTGAAGTACGCGTCGATGGACTTGGATCCTTGTATGGTGTTCTCCAATTGGCGTAGAAGTTGTTCCGTGTAGGTGGGAGGCACGAACTCTCGCCGCATAGCTCTCTTCATCTTGGGCCAATTCACGTTGAAGCTCGTCGAAGGTGTGTGAAGCCACCATGTTGATGCATTGTCGTGGAAGTTTCTTGTGGCGCACTTCACTTGATCTTCATAGGGAACTTGATGTAGCTTGAGGTAGTTGTCCATCTTGCGCTCCCACTCGAGATACTCCTCGAGGTCTTGAGTCCCATAGAAAGGAATCGCGTGGTCGTTGTCGAGGTCGTAGTAGCTCGTGGACGTCGCGGACTTGAGCTTGGGGAGCTTCTCTTGAGGTGCGGGTCGGCGAAGATGCCGCAAGTCCGAAGGCGAAGATGCCTTGAAGTCACTTGGCGAAGATGCCAAGGTAGATGGTGAAGTCATTGAGCGGTTGTTGATGTTGAGCTCGTGACCTTCACGTTCTTGTCGGTGATGGTGTCGATGCCGATGTGATCTAGTCATGGCACCGAACTCGTCGTTGTTGTTGTAGACCGGAGATGAAGTGCTTTGCCTATCCATCACAAGACTCGAGTAGAGGGTGAGTAGGAAATGAGATAAACAATACCAATATACCTTTTCCCAACGTTGAGGATGTATCGCGTTTCACTCAATGTGAAATGAAAGAATAGTGGAATTGGTACCGGACTTGTTCACTCACACCTACAAATTAAAGCTTATGGTGGAGCTTGGTGAGGATAGTGGCACAAAAAAAAGGATGCAAAATGTTAGCAAGAGTCAATAATGTTGAAAGAGATTCACAAATTCGCAAATGTAACAAGTAGACCAATAGCAATATGTGGCACACGGAAACACACACACGGATAGATATATGGGGTCGTGCAACCAAGGAATGAGCACAAAATGTGGAATCCACGGAAAACGCTCGTGTTGCACAACTCAAGAGAGACGCTAGCATGATTGCTCAATAGGCGGATACGACACTTGTGCACAACCTATAAGATGCAAAATGTATGAACTTGTTATCCCAAGTATGCTATGTGTATGATGTTCCGGTGTTTCGCACACGATGATCCAAGATGATCAATATGGTAGTATGATATGCAATGTGGCGATGCTATGGCTATTGCTTACAAGCTCTTTGCTCTCTCTCTTTTTGCTTAAAAGCTTTTTTTTATATGGCCACTATGCACAAACCAAGATAGCAATTGTGTATATGCGGGAGCAATCTTGTGACACAAGGGATGGTACTATGATAGCAAGATGACACCAATATGATATGGTATATATGCAATGGATGGTGTATATCGATGACCGCTAATGTGCACAAGTAACGTTGCCGGCAATACTCAAATGGCTAGTCTCGATGGGCAAGTGACGCAAAATGGGCTAGGGGTTAACAATGCAATTGCAAGGGGAACATACAACGGTGTCGTCGAGGTTACCGTCCGATGATGATGATGAGAGGCGGTGTTGTCGATGGCGACCCGTTCCTAATTAGCCGAAACACCTTAGGAAACGGAAAAACCACAACTCAAAATCTCAAAGGCGAAAGTCAAATGGTGGTAGCGGAAAGCGGTGGTGGTGGTGTCGAAGATGACAATGCGGAAGTGGTGGTGGTGGTTGATGAAGAAGCACTCGTCCCTAAGTAGCCGAAACACCTTAGGAGACTCAAGTCACAACTCAAATAACCACAAATGCTATGGGAAACAAAATGGTTAGGTTGCGGAAGTCGGTGGTGGTATAACAGATGATGTGGTGGAGGGCCAAGGCAAAGATGCCAAATTTGAAAAAAATTGATGGAGTCAAATGGTGGTAAAACCAAGATGAGCAGCTCGGGCACGTCGCTAGCTTTCCAATGAGCCAAAGAACACTCAAATCGAAGTTCGGGAGTGAAAGTTATGGTCAAAACGGTGAAACTCGGAAGGCTGAAAAAGTGCGGGGCGGTAGTACCGCTTTGGTTGAGCGGAACTAAAAAATTACTACCGCTTGTAGGGCGGTAGTACCGCTTGGATGAGCGGTAGTACCGCTGGTGTCGGGAAAAACTTCGCAGATCGCGATCGGGGCGAATTTGGGGCGGAAATGGATGATTTCGGGGGCGAAATTGGATGGATTTCGTGGATGGAAAGTGGTGAAACTTGGGGAGATGCTAGATCCACTCGAAATCAAGCAAATCCATGGATCAAATCCAACAAAACATCATCAAACCAACAAATCACAAAAAAAATTGGGGCTATTTTTGGTGGGGATTTTCGAAATTGGGCAAGAACACAACAAAACAAGGCTAGAAAACACGAAGGGGGGCTCCAATTTCGTGAGAAACCATAGCTCTAGATACCATGATGTTGTAGGGTGGAACCCTAGGTGGATATCTTTCACGAATTGGAGGGGAATCCCCAAGAACAAGAAGGACACAAGGGAAGAACACAAGAGAAACACTCAAGAACAAGTCCAATCACACATCCACTAGACTCACAAACACATGAGATCCACAAGGTACACGAAGAATCAAAGGGAAATAAGATACATGGTAGAGTTCATCCCAATCCTATGAGGAGAGAGGTCTTGACAATCCACGAGGATTCTTCTCCCGTGGGAGGTCTCGACAATCCACAAGGATTCTTCTCCCGTGGGAGGTCTTGCATCCACTAGGGATCTTCTCCAAGGTGGAGGTAGTCTCACTCTCTCAAGAGGAGAAGGTAGGAGCAAAGCTCACATACAAATGAGCTATCATATTCGCTAACCCTAGAAAGGAGGTGGAGGTGGTCTATTTATAGTCTGAGCCACGAAGGGGTAAGTGGCGAGGGATACAAGGCCAAAGGCCCACGGCTGCGCACAGGCAGGGCGGTAGTACCGGACCTCGGGCGGTAGTACCGCTTGGGAGCGGTAGTACCGCATGTAGGCGGTAGTACCGCTTGTAGGCGGTAGTACCGCCCGTTCCGGACTGGACAGGCTCTTCTTCTTCCGTCTTCGCTTCCACGCTTCCCTCGCAGATGGTGTAGGCGTTCCTTGGCGCTTGCGCTCCTCCTTGTCGTCCGTGAAGCTCCGACAACACCTATGCATGCACACAAGTGGAGTGTCAAGTAGTATACCATCCTCGAAGGGGTCAAGTGAACACGTGTAAAGGAGAAGATTCACCTTTATGTATGAGAAGTAGATGGCGCACGTGTCACTTGCCACATGGGCTCTTGACATGGAGATGTCCGTAGGATGCTCCGCATCACATCTTGTTTAGCCAGGCATCATATATGTGAATTTTGCAATGCCACCCTGGTTCGCTAGTCATCTTATATGTGAATTATATCATGACATCATTTTTTTATTACGTGTTAAATTTGTCAACAATTTTAGTACATTCAATTACTCTTCCTGTGCATCAGCCATTCGGCATGGTCATGGAAAAATCTGGAGTGGAAACAAGGTCTTCAGAGTAGACAATGCTATCTGACGAAGCACAGGCCTTGCTGGTTATAGATAGCTCCTCAGAGGAGGATCCAGAGACAGATGACCAGTCCTATCCCCCCCGAGGTGCATGCTCTAACTTGGCAGGGTTATGATGCTCATATCGTGCGTATGGTATCTTGCATTGCTATGTCATTTGCTTAGTTTAGACATGCTTTGTGTGAATGCCACCTGTTTAGTGTCTAATTACCATATATGTGAATTATGCAATGCCATCTTGTTGCAAGACATTATATATGTGAATTATGCAATGCTATCTTGTTGCAAGGCATTATATATGTGAATTATGCAATGCCATGTTGTTTAGCCAAGCGTCATATATGTGAATTATATCATGCCATCCTTTTTTGTATTTCTCATTGCTTTTGCCGACAATTTTTTGTATATTCAACTGCTCTTCCTGTGCATCAACCATTTGAATTGATGATGGAGAAATCTGGAGTGAAAACAAGGTCTTCAGATTAGACAATGCTACCTGGTGAAGCAGATATCTTGCTGGTTACAGATAGCTCTTCAGAGGAGGATCCAGAGGGAGATGACTAGTACTATTGCCCCCCTGAGGTGTACGCTCAAACTTGGCAGGGTTATATTACTCATATCATGCATATGTTGTGTTGCAATGCTTAGTTTTTACATCATATACACGATATTGAATGCCATCTCCTTAGTTGACACATCATATATGCGATTGCCCTCTGCTCACTTCCTTAGTATACAAATCACATATTTGAATTATATCATGCCATGGTGTTTACATAGACAACATGTATCTGAATTATGGCATGCCAACCCATTTTCTAAAGACATAATATAGTTATATCATCTATTCATGTTCACATAGTCATCATATTTTGAATTATGTCATTCTATCCATGAATTATATCATGCCATCATGTTTCCATCGACGGCATGTTTGTGATTTATGGCATGCCAAGCACTTTAATAGACACATCATATAGTTATATCATGTCATCTTGTTTACATAGTCATTGATATGTCTCCAACGTATCTATAATTTTTGATTGTTCCATGCTATTATTTATAATGTTTTGGATGTTTAATGGGCTTTGTTATACACTTTTATATTATTTTTTGGACTAACCTACTAACCCAAAGGCCTAGTCCAGATTGCTATTTTTTGCCTATTTCAGGGTTTTACAAAAAAGGAATATCAAATGGAGTCCAAACGGAATGAAACTTCGGGTGAGATATTTTTGGAGCAAAATACGCACAGGAGACTTGAGAACCACGGAGTAGGGCTGACGTGGCGGCCATTAGGGTGGGGGCGCCCCCCCCTATAGGGCGCACCCCCTGCCTCGTGGGCACCCCGTCTGGCCTCCGGTGCCCTCCTTCCTCCTATATATACCTACATACTCTGAAACCATCAGAACAACAGAGAAAACCCTAGTTTCACCGCCGTAACCTTCTGTTCCCGTGAGATCCCATCTTGGGGCCTGTTCCGGAGCTCCGCCGGAGCGGGGATCTTCCATGGAGTGCTTCTACAACATCGTCATCGCCTCACCATGAGTAGTGAGTAGTCTACCACAGACCTTCGGGTCCATAGCTAGTATCTAGATGGCTTCTTCTCTCTCTTTGGATCTCAATACCAAGTTCTCCTCGGTCTTCGAGGAGATCTATTAGATGTAATCTCTTTTTGCGGTGTGTTTGTCGAGATTCGATGAATAGTGGGTTTATGATCAAGATTATCTATGAGAAATATTTGGTTCTTTTCTTAACTCTTTATGTATGATTATAATATCCTTGCAAGTCTTTTCGAATTATTGGTTTGGTTTGGCCTACTAGATCTATAGTTCTTGCAACGGGAGAAGTGCTTGGCTTTGGGTTCAATCTTGCGGTGTCCTTTCCCAGTGACAGTAGTGGCAGCAAGGCACGTATTGTATTGTTGCCATCGAGGATAAAAAGATGGTGTTTATATCACTATGTTTGAGTTTATCCCTCTATATCACGTCATCTTGCTTAAGGCGTTACTCTGTTCTTGTGAACTTAATACTCTAGATGCAGGCTAGATAGCGGTCGATGTGTGGAGCAATAGTAGTAGATGCAAAATCGTTTCGGTCAACTTGTCTCGGACGTGATACCTATATATAATGATCATGCCTACATAGTCTCATAATTATTCACTTTTCTATCAATTGCTCGACATTAATTTGTTTACCGGCCGTAGAATGTCGCTATCATGAGAGAAGCCACTAGAGAAAACTATGGCCCCCGGGTCTATTCTCAACATATCAATCTACAATCTACTTTACTTTTCCGCTTTTACTTTCTACTCTTATATCCAAAAATACCAAAAATATCAAACTATCATCTCTATCAGATCACACTTTCGTAAGTGATCGTAAAGGGGTTGACAACCCCTTATCGCGTTGGCCGCGAAGTTCTTATTTTTTTGTGCAGGTGCGAGGGACTCGCGCGTGGTCTCCTACTGGATTGATACCTTGGTTCTCAAAAACTGAGGGAAATACTTACGTTATTGTGCTGCATCACCCTTTCCTCTTTGAGGGAATACAACGCAAGCTCGAGAAGTAGCAAGAAAAATTTCTGGCGCCGTTGCCGGGGAGGCTTACGCAAAAGTCATATACCAAGTACCTATCACAAACCTTATCCTTCGCATTACATTTTTGCCTGTCGTTTTCCTCTCCCCCACTTCACCCTTGCCATTTTATTTGCCCTTCTTCTGCCGTGTGTTTATCGTTCGCTTGCTTCTTGTTTGCTTGTGTGTTGGATTGCCTGCTTGTCACTATGGCTCTCCTGATCAGTGTTGACCCTCACCTCAAGAGGCTGGAGGAGATTGAAAACAATGTTAGACACTTTATGACTGTGCAATTTGAGCACAATGATTTCTTCAGAAACGAGCTTAAAGAACAGAATTCTTTTATGGAATATATGAATAAAGACATTGATGACATGTCTATGGAATTTTATGGTTTGAAATCTGAGTTTGCTCATCTTGAGAACTTAATAGCCCAAATTTCGGATAAATAGTCCACCTTAGTAAATAAGATGGCTGCTAAACCGAAAGAGCATGAAAATAAAGATGAAGATCTGAAAGTTATTGATGTGTCTCCTATTTGATCCTTGTTTTCTAGTATGAATATTGATAAAGATAGGATTGGAGATGAGTCTACTTTAAGGTGTCCCAATGATTCAGAGTTTTTAGATCTTGCTGCTAAAATTGTTGAAAGTGGGAGTTAAGAGATTAAAACTTTGCATAGTGATGAACCCACTACTTTGGATTTCAAGGGATTCAATTATGATAATTGCTCTTTGATTGATTGTATTTCCTTGTTGCAATCCGTACTAAACTCTCCGATTTCTTATAGTCAAAATAAAGCTTGTACCAAACACATAGTTGATGCTTTGATGCAATCCTATGAAGAAAAACTTGAATTAAAAGTTTCTATCCCTAGAAAGCTTTATGATGAGTGGGAACCTACAATTAAAATTAAAATAAAGATCATGAGTGCTTTGCTTTATGTGATTTGGGTGCAAGTGTTTCCACTATCCCAAAGACTTTGTGTGATTTGCTAGGGTTCCATGAGCTTGATGATTGTTCTTTAAATTTGCATATTTCTGATTCCACTATTAAGAAACCTATGGGAAGGATTGATGTTCTTATTGTTGCCAATAGGAATTATGTGCCCGTAGATTTCATTGTTCTTGATATAGATTGCAATCCTTCATGTCCTATTATTCTTGGTAGACCTTCCCTTAGAACGATTGGTGCAATTATTGATATGAAGGAAGGAAATATTAGATTCCAATTTCCGTTAAGGAAAGGCATGGAACACTTTCCTAGAAAGAAAATCAAATTACCATATGAATCTATTATGAGAGCCACTTATGGATTGCCTTCCAAAGATGGCAATACCTAGATCTATCCATGTATCGTGCCTAGCTAGGGACATAAAACGATAGTGCTTGTTGGGAGGCAACCCAATTTTATATTTTTTGTTTTTGCTATTTTTAGGAATAAATATTGCATCTAGCTTCTGTTTAGATGTGGTTTTGTGTTTTAATTAGTGTTTGTGCCAAGTAGAACCTTTGGGAAGACTTGTGTGAAGTTTATATGATCTTGCTGTGAAAAACAGAATCGTTAGCGCTCGCTAGACTTGTCACCAGATTTTACTGGAGTGTGCTATTTAGTTGATTCTTTTTGCAGATGATTAATAGAAAAATTCCTCACATTTACCAATTTATTTCCTTTTTTTGGAGTTACAGAAGTATGTGAAAGCTACAGATTACTACAGACTGTTCTGTTTTGGACAGATTCTGTTTTTCGTGTGCTGTTTGCTTTTTTCGATGCATCTATGAGTAGTATTGGAGGATATGAATCATAGAGAAGTTGGAATACAGTAGGTTTAACACCAATATAAACAAAGAATGAATTCATTGCAGTACCTTTGAGTAGTAGTTTGTTTTCTTATACTAACGGAACTCACGAGATTTTTGTCTAAGTTTTGTGCTGTGAAGTTTTCAAGTTTTGAGTATTGCTTTGATGGACTATGGAACAAAGACTTGCAAGAGCCTAAGCTTGGGGATGCCCAAGGCACCCCAAGGTAAAATTCAAGGACAACCAAGAGCCTAAGGTTGGGGATGCCCCAGGAAAGCATCCCCTCTTTCGTCTTCATCTATCGGTAACTATACTCGGAGCTACATTTTTATTCACCACATGATATGTGTTTTACTTGGAGCGTCATGTATAATTTGCGTATTTGCTTGTTAGTTTGCCACAATTATCCTTGCTGGACACATCTTTTTGAGAGAGTTAAATATGACCTAGGAATTGTAAGAACACTCTATGTGCTTCACTTATATCTTTTGAGTTGAATAGTTTTTTGCTCTAGTGCTTCACTTATATCTTTTAGAGCATGGTGGTAATTATATTTTGTAGAAATTGTTGATCTCTCATGCTTCACTTATATCCTTTTTGAGAGTCTATTAAAATAGCATGGTAATCTGCTTTGGCTATAAAACTAGGCTTCACATGATAGACATCCAAGATCAATGTTGTAAAAACTTTCACACTAAGTGCATTGAATATGATGAGAAGTTGGATGCTTGATAATTGTTTTGAGATATGAGGATAGTGATATTAGAGTCATGCTAGTGGAGTTATTATGAAATTGAAAAATGCTTGTGTTAAATTTAGTGATTCACGTAGCATGCACATATGGTGAACCGCTATGTGACGAAGTTAGAGCATGAGGTATTTGTAGAGTGTCATCATTTGTGTGGAGGTCGAGGCCGCGCGATGGTTAACTCCTACCAACCTCCCCCCTAGGAGCATGCGCTGATTGCTTTGTTTTGATGACTCATAAATTTTTGCAATAAGTATATGAGTTCTTATGACTAATGTTGAGTCCATGGATATTACACACTCTCACCCTTCCACCATTGCTAGCCTCTCTTGTACCGCGCAACTTTCGCCGGTACCATACACCCAATATATATCCTTCCTCAAAACAGCAACCATATATCTTCCTCAAAATAGCCACCATACCTACCTATCATGGCATTTCCATAGCCATTCCGAGATATATTACCATGCAACTTTCCACCGTTCCGTTCATATGACACGCTTCATATTGTCATATTGCCATGCATGATCATGTAGTTGACATTGTATTTGTGGCTAGGCCACCATGCATAATTCTTCATACATGTAACTCTTGATTCATTGCACATCCCCGTACACCGCCGGAGGCATTCATATAGGTCATACTTTGTTCTAGTATCGAGTTGTAATATAGAGTTGTAATTCAACAGTGTAATGATCATCATTATTAGAGCATTGTCCCATTTGAGGAAAGCCTAAATATATAAAGCCCCTCCAAAAAAAGAAAAAAAAGAAAAAGGCCAAAGAAAAAAAAGAAAGGCCCAAAAAAAAGGCCGATTGCTACTATCTTTTTCCACACTTGTGCTTCAAAGTAGCACCATGTTCTTCATGATAGAGAGTCTCATGTTTAGTCACCTGCATATACTAGTGGGAATTTTCATTATAGAACTTAGGTTTTATATTCCAACGATGGGCTTCATCAAATGCCCTAGGTCTTCGTGAGCAAGCAAGTTGGATGCATACCCACTTAGTTTCTTTTGTTGAGCTTTCATACATTTTTAGCTCTAGTGCATCCGTTGCATGGCAATCCCTACTCACTCACATTGATATCTATTGATGGGCATCTCCATAGCCCGTTGATACGCCTAGTTGATGTGAGACTATCTCCCTCCTTTTTGTCTTCTCCACAACCACCACTCTATTCCACATAGTGCTATGTCCATGGCTCACGCTCATGTATTGCGTGAAAGTTGAAAGGTTTGAAAGAATAGAGTATGAACAAAAGTGCTTGGCTCAAACCGGGGTTGTGCATGATATGAATATTTTGTGTGATGAAGGGGAGCATAGCCAGACTATATGATTTTGTAGGGATAACTTTCTTTAGCCATAGTATTTTGAGAAGACATGTTGCTTTGTTAGTATGCTTGAAGTATTATTATTTCTTATGTCAATATAGACTTCTGTCTTGAACCTTTCAGATCTTAACATTCATGCCACAATTAAGAGAATTACATTGAAAAACTATGTTGGTTAGCATTCCACATCAAAAAAATTGTTTTTATCATTTACCTACTCGAGGACGAGCAGGAATTAAGATTGGGGATGCTTGATACGTCTCCAACGTATCTATAATTTTTTATTGTTCCATGCTATTATTTATGATGTTTTGGATGTTTACTGGGCTTTGTTATACACTTTTATATTATTTTTTGGACTAACCTACCAACCCTAAGGCCCAGTCCAGATTGCTGTTTTTTTGCCTATTTCAGGGTTTTACAGAAAAGGAATATCAAATGGAGTCCAAACGGAATGAAACTTCGGGAGAGATATTTTTGGAGCAAAATACGCACGGGAGACTTGAGAACCATGGAGCAGGGCTGACGTGGCATCCACGAGGATGGGGGGCGCCCCCCTATAGGGCGCGCCCCCTGCCTCGTGGGCACCCCGTCTGGCCGCCGGTGCCCTCCTTCCTCCTATATATACCTACGTACCCCGAAACCATCAGAACAACAGAGAAAACCCTAGTTCCACCGCCGTAACCTTCGGTTCTCGTGAGATCCCATCTTGGGGCCTGTTCCGGAGCTCCGTTGGAGCGGGGATCTTCCACGGAGTGCTTCTACATCATCATCATCGCCTCACCATGAGTTGTGAGTAGTCTACCACAGACCTTCGGGTCCATAACTAGTATCTAGATGGCTTCTTCTCTCTCTTTGGATCTCAATACCAAGTTATCCTCGGTCTTCGAGGAGATCTATTCAATGTAATCTCTTTTTGCGGTGTGTTTGTCGAGATCCGATGAATTGTGGCTTTATGATCAAGATTATCTATGAGAAATATTTGGTTCTTTTCTGAACTCTTTATGTATGATTATAATATCCTTGCAAGTCTCTTCGAATTATTGGTTTGGTTTGGCCTACTAGATCTATAGTTCTTGCAATGGGAGAAGTGCTTGGCTTTGGGTTCAATCTTGCGGTGTCCAAGTGACAGTAGGGGCAGCAAGGCATGTATTGTATTGTTGCCATCGAGGATAAAAAGATGGGGTTTATATCACTATGTTTGAGTTTATCCCTCTACATCATGTCATCTTGCTTAAGGCGTTACTCTGTTCTTGTGAACTTAATACTCTAGATGCATGCTGGATAGCGGTCGATGTGTGGAGTAATAGTAGTAGATGCAACATCGTTTCGGTCTACTTGTCTCGGACATGATGCCTATATATAATGATCATGCCTAGATAGTCTCATAATTATTTGCTTTTATATCAATTGCTCGACAGTAATTTGTTTACCCGCCATGGAATATTGCTATCATGAGAGAAGCCACTAGAGAAAACTATGGCCCCCGGGTCTATTCTCAACATATCAATCTACAATCTACTTTACTTTTCTGCTTTTACTTTCTGTTCTTATATCAAAAAATACTAAAAATATCAAACTATTATCTCTATCAGATCTCACTTTCGTAAGTGACCGTAGAGGGATTAACAACCCCTTATCGCGTTAGCTGCGAAGTTCTTATTTGTTTGTGCAGGTGCTAGGGACTCACGCGTGGTCTCCTACTGGATTGATACCTTGGTTCTCAAAAACTGAGGGAAATACTTATACTACTGTGCTTCATCACCCTTTCCTCTTCGAGGGAATACAACACAAGCTCGATAAGTAGCAGTCATCATATTTTGAAGTATGCCATTCTATCATGTTTAGTTAGCCATCATACATGTGAGATTGTGTCATGCTATCCTGTTTAATTAGCCATCATATATGTGAAATTATGTCCTGCTATTCTGTTTGGTTAGACAACATAAATGAGAATTATTTCATGCCCTGTTTTTCTTCCCTACTATGCATTGCACCTGTCTATCTTACAACGTATATACATTCAATTACACGGTTGTACTTGCCCAAGAACCAGCCCCACCACACATAACCCAGACTCACACAGATTGTACCCCTACTAGTTGGACAGAGAACCACCTACACCACTTCTAACCCTAACCCCAGCAGATAGTAACCCAGTTCCCATTGACACAACACCTTCTCCACCATAGAGCACCCAAACACGAGCAGATAGTAAGGCAACTACAGTGCTCAAAGCACGAGGACCACCACTCTGAACCCCAAGTCAACGCTTAAAGCAGAAGAAGAATTGTTCTCAGGTCAGATTCCGTAGCTATGGTTCATACTAGTTTGCTCTTGCATCACTGTATTTACTCATACCAACTAATTTCAAATTTGAAGGATGCAATTGAAACTCCAATGGCGCAACAGGTATGTTTTTAACCCGTCTCTTTAACATGTTTGCTGTTGTAACTTGCTTTAAGTTGATTTCAGTTTCAATTGAATAAACAGTTATATTCTCATGCCATGCACCTTACAAGTGTTGTTATTGCCGTGTAGTTTCCCACACTTATATTCTGTCTAAGCTGCTTTGTCTTAAATATATATGATTCAAAATGTATCTATCTTGATTTGGCAGCATAAACTAGAATGATATAGACCATACAATGACCATACTACATAGATATATGTTTGTTTCATGCTGTTACCCTGTCCACCTTACTACTGAACTGGTTTACCAAAATGAGTTTCATATACTACATTGTAAACCTGTGATGTGTTTTTTGTTTCTCTTTTAGAATGCGGATAAAATATTGGAGAAGAGTACCCCGTTATGCAATGGTACAGGAAGTAATGCGGATAAGGTTCAAGATAGTGAGACATCCATGTTGGTCTCCAAGAAAGCTGATAAAAACTATATTGAAGACACTAAGACAACCCCAAAGTCCTGTCTTGATGTAGTGTTCGAGTTACTGGCTACTACTGCAGGCACCAGCTCTTCGAACTCGCTGCCTGAATCGGTTCGGCTTCTTGAGTCTCAACTTCAAGTTGAAAGACATCGATCAGATATTATGCGGCCGGAAGCCGAAGGACTAAGGAAGTCCCTGTAAAATTCAGATGCATACTTTCAGGTGCAACAGCAAGTGCTGGATGATTTAAGCGCCAAACAAGAGAAAGTTAATAAGCTTGCTAAGCATCTTGCCAGCATTATGGGTACCCAGGATATTGTTTCTTGAGCTCTTCCGAAGTGGTTTCAGTTCTAGACTTGTTTTGTTGCGGCATTTATATGCTGCTTTGTTCCCTATATTTGCACTGGTGGCGAACTTTGATGTCCAGTGGATGTAATATGTGTAATAGCCGTGATAGCCTAGCATAAGTTGCTTGCCTATTTATTTCCTTATTGTCTTGTTGATTTGTTTTCTTGTAGTCAGTGTAGTTCTTCTTCCGCAGTTTGCTAGTGGCCGCAATAGCCTATTTTTAAAAACGAGGCCACATTAACCATGGGCTACATATTTACTGTAGTTAACATGTGCCTCTTATGGGCCGTAGAAACAATGGGTCTTCTAAGGGCCGTAGAAACAATGGGCCTTCTACGAGGCGTAGAAACAATGGGCCTTATATGAGCCGTAGACACAATGGGCGTTCTACGGGCCGTATCATCAATGGGCCTTCTACGGGCCGTATGATCGATTGGCCAAACATGGGCCAATAACAGACCACATTATGCCCGTAAATGGACTAGAGTTGAAATCGTCCGTTCATGGGCCGACCATAATGGGCCGTCGTTAATAGGCCGTATTTGATGACGCTATGAAGACGGCCCAACCTATTAACGGGCCACAAACGGGCCGACTGTAACCACGGGATGAATTTGGCCCACAAGCAGAAAATCACAGTAACGGGCCGAAAGTAAACCAATGCTGGAAATGAGCCCAAGCATAAATGGGCCCTGAGAAGGCCAAAAGATAACATGGACTGGAAACGGCCCAACGGAATAATGGGCCGTTAATGGGCATAAAGTGATACACTGTTCATTACGGGCCAGTTTAACCACTGGTCGTTAATGGGCCGAGGATTACTAAGGGCCTCATATGGGCCGAAAGACATCATGGGCCATACATGGGCCGGAAGTTAAAACGGGCTGGAATTATATTGGACGGCACAGATGACACTACCGGGCCTAATTCGGATAGGCCGTAAACGGGCCCTGGGTTAGCTGGTTGTAAATGGGCTATATGCGAACAGGCCGTTCACAGGCTTGCCGTGGGCCAGCCCGCCACCTTTTGACCAAGTCAAGCAGGCCGGCCTTTACACAGGAATGGGCCTCTGTTGGGCCGTGCCACGTGTCGACGTATCATAGGCGCTTTGGGTCCAATGAGTGTATGACATATGTCCCAATGGTAAGCCGACACGTGTTTCCTCCAGCCAATGATGATTTTACACATGGAAAATCCCTATTGGTTGGGGCTGTTAATGGGTTATCGGATCCAAAACCGGACCCGATAGCTTAACGGCGTTCCGTTACGGTGGATGCCACGTGTCGGTCACCCTTGACGAAAGCACTTCTGTGACGCGCGATTTATCGTCATGGAAGTGGACACTTCCGTGATGATAATTTTGGTAATGTCATGGAACACTTCTACGACAACACATATATGACTATCTTGATTCTGTCATAAATTTCTCATGGATGTACATGCATGACAGAAAACGTGACCTACTATGAAAACCACGTATTGTCACGGAAGTGTATTTTTTTGTAGTGTGGAGTTCTCCTGCACGTGCATCAGCCAAGACCTCACATTTTGTTTGAGTGCCAAAGGGAAGTAATTGGCGAACACCTTATCGTCTCTTCCGCCGGCAGCTTAAACATCATTGGTGTAGATGCTCAAGAACTCTGTCGGGTTCAATCTTCCATCGTACTTCTCTGGTATCTCTGGCTTGAATGTGCAAGTTGATGGCCAACGGACTTGATGCAGTTCGCGGGTGAAAGCGGGGAACCCAACCTCCAAAGGCAGGTACCCATTCTCGTCAGGCGCGGACTCATGAACATCGGTGCCATGGCGGCTATGAGACTAGTAGTGGGTTCCACGGTGTCGCTCGATAGTGACGCGCGCGTCTCCTCCCCCGCCTATCCTCTAGGGCTTGGCACTGGTCTTGACGTGCTCGAGGATCAGATGAAGACTTCGATAAATCCTCATGTGCTTGGTCACGTGCCTCTGGCTGCGATCTTTGCGTTGGCTACCATGGAGGGGATTGCACCCTAGGTGTGGCGCCCTCAGTACGGCCAGCAGCTCGGGTCGTTGTTGCCGCCTACGAAGGCCGTGACGGGCCCGCTCGCTGTGATCCTCCCGCATCGCTGAAGCCAATCAAACTCTCAATGGTGGCTCGCCACTCATCCATTTGATCGGCCGGCGGCGGAAATCTCAATAGTAGTTGGGCCCGAGCCATGGCCTCTGAAGCAGTGCTTGGCATGGATGACAACGTAGACCGCAACGTCGCCTGCCTTCTAACGGTGCCGACATTGGCAGCGTCGTGCTCTTGCCGTCATGAGGTGATCACCAAGGTGGCGTGGTGACGAGGCGAATGCGCTTGGGGTTAGACGGCTCTGTTCGGTGCATCGGGTCACTCTGCTTGCCCCAGGGGCGGCGCGTGCCCTGCGGCTGCACCCACAGCGGGGGCAGCCAGAGGGTCATGGTTTGCCCTAGAGTGAGCGTCGCCGCTATGGCTACGTCCTTTGGTGGGATGGAGAGGTGGAGACTGGATAATATCTCCACCTGCATTCTGTGGAGTGTGGCCGCTAGGGTGCCGTTGGAGATGTCCTTCTCCGGTGCCTCCTGCTTCTGCTTCAGCCGCAGGGGAGGTGGCGACGCCGCCGCCTAAGCCGGCCACATCCCCCATGGCGTCCATGTGCCCGTGCGCCCCTGCTACTTCTTGAGCTTGCATTGTATTCCCTCGAAGAGGAAAGGGAGATGCAGCACAGTAGCGTAAGTATTTCCCTCAGTTTTGAGAACCAAGATATCAATCCAGTAGGAGACCATGCGCGAGTCCCTCGCACCTGCACAAACAAATAAGAACTTCGGAGCCAACGCGATAAGGGGTTGTCAATCCCTTTACAGTCACTTACGAAAGTGAAATCTGATAGAGATGATAGTTTATATTTTTGGTATTTTAGTTTATAACAACAGCAAATAAAAGCGGTAAAAGTAAAGTAGATGTAGATTGTTATGTTGAGAATAGACCCGGGGGCCATAGTTTTCTCTAGTACCTTCTCATGATAGCGATATTCTACGGCGGGTAAACAAATTACTGTCGAGCAATTGATAGAAAAGTGAATAATTATGAGACTATCTAGGCATGATCATTGTATATAGGCATCATGTTCGAGACAAGTAGACCGACTCCTACCTGCATCTACTACTATTACTCCACACATCGACCGCTATCCAGCATGCATCTAGTGTATTGAGTTCATAAGAACAGAGTAACGCCTTAAGCAAGATGACATGATGTAGAGGGATAAACTCAACCAATATGATATAAACCCCATCTTTTTATCCTCGTTGGCAACAATACAATACGTGCCTTGCTGCCCCGACTGTCACTGGGAAAGGACACCACATGATTGAACCCAAAGCCAAGCACTTCTCCCATTGCAAGAACTATAGATCTAGTAGGCCAAACCAAACCAATAATTCGAAGAGACTTGCAAGGATATTATGAGCACACATAAAAAGTTCAGAGAAGAACCAAATATCTTTCATAGATAAACTTGATCATAAACTCACAATTCATCGGATCTCGACAAACACACCTCAAAAAGAGATTACATCGAATAGATCTCCTCGAAGACCGAGGAGAACTTTGTATTGAGATCCAGAGAGAGAGAAGCAGCCCTCTAGATACTAGCTATGGACTCGAAGGTCTGTGGTAAACTAATCACAACTCATGGTGAGGGTGATGATGATGATGATGATGAAGAACTCCATGATGGAGCCCCCTCCGGTGGAGCTCCGGAATAGGCTCCAAGATGGGATCTTCATGGGAACAGAAGGTACGGTGGTGGAATTAGGGTTTTCTCTCTCTTCACAGAGTTTCTGGGGTACGTAGACTTATATAGGAAGAAGGAGGGCACCGGGGGACACTCGAGGGGGCCACGAGGCAAGGGGCGCGCCCCCCACCCTCGTGGGCCACCCTTTGGTCCACTGACGTGGTTCTCAAGCTCCGCGTGCGTGATTTTCTCCAAAAATATCTCTTGCGAAGGTTTCATTCCGTTTGGACTCCGTTTGATATTCTTTTTCTGCAAAACCCTGAAACCGGCAAAAAAAACAATCTGGACTAGGCCTTTGGGTTAGTACGTGAGTCCCAAATATGTTATAAAAGTGAATGATAAAGCCCATTAAACATCCAAGATACTTTGGAGACATATCAAGCATCCCCAAGCTTAATTCCTGCTCGTCCTCGAGTAGGTAAATGATAAAGAAAGAATTTTTGATGTGGAATGCTAACCAATATAGTTTTTGAATGTAATTCTCTTAATTGTGGCATGAATGTTCAGATCCGAAAGATTCAAGATAAAAGTCTATATTGACATAAGAAATAATAATACTTCAAGCATAGTAACAAAGCAATTATGTCTTCTCAAAATACTATGGCTAAAGAAAGTTATCCCTACAAAATCATATAGTCTGGCTATGCTCCCTCTTCATCACACAAAATATTCATATCATGCACAACCCCGATTTCAGCCAAGCATTTGTTTTCATACTCTATCTTTTCAAACCTTTCAATTTTCACGCAATACATGAGCGTGAGCCATGGATATAGCACTATGGGTGGAATAGAGGTGATTGTGGAGAAGACAAAAAGGAGGGAGATAGTCTCACATCGACTAGGCGTATCAATGGGCTATGGAGATGCCCATCAATAGATATCAATGTGAGTGAGTAGGGATTGCCATGCAACGGATGCACTAGAGCTAAATATAATGAAAGCTCAACAAAAGAAACTAGTGGGTGTGCATCCATCTTGCTTGCTCACGAAGACCTAGGGCATTTGAGGAAGCCCATCATTGTAATATACAAGCCATGTTTTATAATGAAAATTCCCACTAGTATATGAAACTGACTAAGCATGAGACTCTCTACAATGAAGAACATGGTGCTACTTTGAAGCACAAGTGTGGAAAAAATATAGTCGCAATTGTCCCTTCTCTCTTTTCTCTCATTTTTTTGGAGGGGCTTTCTCCTTTTTTTTATTAGCCCCTCTCTATTTTTTGGGCCATCTCTTTTTTTATTGGCCTTTCCTCACATGGGACAATGATCTAATAATGATGATCATCACACTTTTCATTACAACTCGAAATTACAACTCGATACTACAACAAGTATGACTCTACATGAATGCCTCTGGCGGTGTACCGGGATTTGCAATGAATCAAGAGTGACATATATGAAAAAATATGCATGGTAGCTTTGCCACAACTACGATGTCAACTACATGATCATGCATGGCAATATGACAATATGATGCGTGTCATATGAACTGAACAGTGGAAAGTTGCATGGCAATATATCTCGGAATGGCTATGGAAATGCCATGATAGGTAGGTATGGTGGCTGTTTGGAGGAACAATATGGTGGCTGTTTTGAGGAAGGATATATAGTGGGTTTATGGCACTGGCGAAAGTTGCGCGGTACAAGAGAGGCTAGCAATGGCGGAAGGGTGAGAGTGCGTATAATCCATGGACTCAACATTAGTCATAAGAACTCATGTACTTATTGCAAAAATCTACGAGTCATCAAAACAAAGCAATCAACGCATGCTCCTAGGGGGGAGGTTGGTAGGAGTTAACCATCGCGCGCCCCCGACCTCCACACAAAGGTTGGCACTCTGCAAATACCTCATGCTCTATCTTCGTCACATAGCGGTTCACCATACGTGCATGATACGGGAATCACTAACCTTAACACAAGTATTTCTCAATTTCATAATAACTCCAGTAGCATGACTCTAATATCACTATCCTCACGTCTCAAAACAATTATCAAGCATCCAACATCTCATTCTATTCAATGCACTTGGTGTGATTTTTTTACTACATTGACATTGGATGTTTATCATGTGAAGACTAGTTTCTTTAGCCTAAACACATTACCATGCTGTTTTAATAGACTCTCAAAAGGATATAAGTGAAGCATGAGAGTTCAACAATTTCTACAAAATATTACCACCACCGTTCTCTAAAAGATATAAGTGAAGCACTAGAGCAAAAACTATTCAACTCAAAAGATATAAGTGAAGCACATAGAGCGTTCTAACAATTTCTAGGCCATATTTAACTCTCTCAAATAGGTGTGTCCAGCAAGGATGATTGTGGCAAACTAACAAGCAAAGACTCAAATTATACAAGACGCTCCAAGCAAAACACATATCATGTTGCGAATAAAAATATAGCTCCAAGTATAGTTACCGATGGATGAAGACGAAAGAGGGGATGCCTTCCCGGGGCATCCCCAAGCTTAGGCTTTTGATTATCTTGAATTTAATTGGGGTGCCATGTGCATCCCGAAGCTTAGGCCTTTGCTACTCCCTGTTCCATATTCCATCAAAGCAATACTCAAAACTTGAAAACTTCACAACACAAAACTTAGACAAAAATTCTCGTGAGCTCCGTTAGTATAAGAAAGCAAACCACTACTCAAAGGTGCAGCAATGAATTAATTCTTTGTTTATATTGGTGTTAAACCTACTGTATTCCAACTTCTCTATGGTTCATATCCTCCAATACCACTCATAGATGCATCGGAATAAGCAAACAACACACGAAAAACAGAATCTGTCAAAAACAGAACAGTCTGTAGTAATCTACAGGTTTCGCCTACTTATGGAACTCCAAAAGATTCAAACTAAATTGGTAAATTTGCGGAATTTCTCTAAAAATCATCTGCAAAAATAATCAACTAAAAATCACTCTCTAGTAAAATCTGAAGACTACTTTAGCGAGCGCTAATGATTCTGTTTTTCACAGCAAGATCACATAAACTTCGCACAAGTCTTCCCAAAGGTTCTAGTTGGCACAAACACTAAAAAAAACATGAAACCACATCTAATCAAAGGCTAGATGCAATATTTATTCCCTAACAGCAACAAAAACAAAAAACATAAAATTGGGTTGCGTCCCAACAAGCGCTATCGTTTTACGCCCCTAGCTAGGCACGATTTAATTTTGCTCACATGAAAGATAAGACTTGAAGCACAAAAAGGAGCATCATATAGCATGTGACAAACACAACTAAGTCTAACATATTTCCTATGCATAGGCATTTTATACGCAAACAAATTACTAAGACAAGCAAGATCTAGCATATGCAAAGAAGAAGAAAGAGCCAATAGCAATCTCAACATAACGAGAGGTAATTTAGTAACATGAAAATTCCTACAACCATATTTTCCTCTCTCATAATAATTGCATGTAGGATCATAAGAAAATTCAACAATATAGCTATCACATAACATATTCTCAACATGATCCACATGCATACGAAGTTGACATTCTTCCAAAATAGTGGGAGTAACATTAACTAAAATCATGACCTCTCCAAACCCACTCTTATCAAAATTTTCATAAGATTGATCATACTCCAAATACGCGGGATCTAAAGTTGACACTCTTCCAAACCCACTTTCAATATTATTGCAAACATTATTATCAATCTCATATTCATCATGGGGTTGAAATAAATTTTCAAGATCGTAAGAAGCATCACCCCAATCATGATCATTGGAACAAGTAGTGGACATAGCAATACTAGCATCCCCAAGCTTAGGGTTTTGCGTATCATTAACACAATTGACAATAATAGAATTTATAATAACATCATTGCAATCATGCTTTTTACTCAAGGAGCTATCATGAATCAATTTATGTTTTTCTTTCAATACTTCGTCACAATTTCTAGATTCACAAATTTCAAGCAGAACCCCTTTGTGGAAAACATGACCACTCTATGGGGCCATCAGCCCCTTTGTGGTTCCGCAAAGTGGGAAGAGCATGTTGCACAAAGAGAGGAGGGCGCAGAGCCGCACGATAGCAATCACACGTGTAGTTTTACCCTGCTTCAGGCCGTCGCGAGGCGTAAAACCCTACTCCTACTTTAGTGGATTAATGGAGGGGACCGTAGAGGAGACGCAGCGCTCTAGCCCGGCAAGGTTGCCTAGAGGCAAGAGCAACTACGCGCGTATGAGTATACAATTATCTGAATCCCTTCTATGTTTGCCACGACCCTCCTTTTATAGATCAAGGGGTCCCCACAATGGCAAATCGGTCATTGTGTATTGATTAGATAGCAAATAGTGCTATCATACCCAACTCTGCAGACATGACAGGGCACATTAAATGCGCCGCTTAGTGTCACATCATGGCATAGCCCGGCAAGCCTTACCAGGCCGATCGGCCACCTTCTCGCCTGCCTGCATGACACGTCACTGGACGGGTGTCATTTGGAGGTTATTCCCTTCGGAGGTGGCCGCCACATACTGAATTACTGCTACTTAGTCACCCGAGGGATTGACACAGCATCGATTAATGACTAGCATCACTGTAAGGTGGAGCGATGGAGCCTAGGTGGGGTATACCCACTCTCCGCATCCCTGGTAGGCCTGTCGAGATATTCTTGGAATTTGTCTTTGGGACAACCTCGTCCTCGCCTGTGATGCCCCGAGACCGATGCGCCAGGTGTCAGCCAGTTATTCGTCGCCGTTGCCATGTTATCTTCTTGCGTGTTGCACTTTGCCTTGTCATCAGCTTGTTTTCAAAACTTGCATCCGTTCATAGCTGCCCGTCCTCTCCGTTGTCCGTTCTGAACCCAGACACACTCGCACATGCCCGCGGCATCTCTGAATATTTATTTTATAAGTGGCCGGAAAATGTTCTCCGAATGGGATGAAAATTGGCGTGTGGTCTTATTATAGTGTAGACAGACCGCCTGTCAAGTTTCATCGCGTTCGGAGCTCGTTTGATAGCCCAACCGTTAAACTATAGCGGCACTAGTAGCCGGCTTATTCGTCGGACGTTTCGGTCTCCGAAACGATGTGTCGGGCCTCTTTCTCTTCTCTCCCCTCAGCCTGAAGCCCTTCTAACACAGCCCACTACCACCCTAGGCCCAACCTAGAATCCCCTCGCGATCGGATCCGTCGGATCGAGATCGAAGGGCTCTGAAAGCCCCCTAGACTCAAAACCCTAGCCCTCCTACTATAAACGGACCTCCCCTGGTCCATTTTTGGAACCCTAGTCATCCTCTAGCTCCAGCGATCTCTCCCCACCTCATTTTTCGTGCCGCTCGCTCCAGATCTGCCACTTCGTGAGCCTCCAATGGCTGCGCCGCCACCTGAGTCACCTGCGCCGCCGCCCTCGTCCACCCAGAGCGTGCCACCTGGCCTCCCCACTCCCCCTAGCCGCTGCGGCCCGCCACAGCCCGCAGCTGGCCCGCCCCGGGCCCGATCTGGGCCTCGGGCCCGAGCCCCGCGCCCGTCGCTCGCTACCTCCGAGCGCTTGCAGCCGCCGCGCCGGCTCCCGCTCGTCCCCGACCCCGTCCCATCGGACCTCGCCTCCCCCTCCGCCCGCCGGAGCCGGAGCGCTCCGCCCCGCCATCCGCGCCCTCCGGTGGCCCCGCGCCTAGTGGTACCAGCTCTGCCTCACTGCCGCTCTCTAGGAACCTCGCAGCCGCGCCCTTCCTGGGGTCGCCCCCGAGCTCGGACCTGCCCGGTGCCGCCGTGCGCCACCGTCCACGCCGCGCCGTTGGCCTCCTCCGACCAGATCTGACCGAGCCGGGCCCGGATCTGCTGCCTGCACCCCCGTCGACGTCCTCCCTCACCTGAGGCCGGCCGGATCTGCCTGATCCCGGCGAGTTCCGCATCCCCTCCTCGTCGGACAAGCCACCACCGCGCCAGACCTCCTCTGCCGGACACGTCCGACGTCCTCCTCAAGCGTGCCACTGCCAGGTGGGCCCGTGCGCGCCCACCGACGGACATGTCCGCCCGGACCCGGACAATGTTCGCCCGACCCTGAAGTGGTTTTTCGTCTAAGTCCCTATTCGGTTTAAAAATGTGTGCATGTTTGACCTGTGATAACTTTTTGTGTGGTGATCCAAATCATGCATATGATATATGAAATGTTCGTCTCATGATGCTCTTCATATTGTTGTACTGTGGCATGCTTGTTTGAGCTCATCTTGATGCCCTAATCATCGTTGCAAAAGTGCTAAATGATATAAACTGCTGATAACTGTTATTATGTTAGCATGTTTGAGAGGTCACATCTTTGTGCATATTGGTCCAAATGGAGCATATGATATTTCAAACTGTTCATTGTGAAGTGCTCTACATGATGGTTGGTGTAGCATTCATGCTAGGTGCCATATTGCCATGTTTATCTCTGTTGCAAAAGTGCATGTGGTTGTTAAGTGCTGAAACTTGTTATGAGATGTTGATTTGTCATTTTTGTATCTTTAAGTGTGATTTTTGTTTGAGCTACATGTCAATATGTTTTAGAAGCACAATCATGTCATCTTTGTTGTGGTGTAATTAGTTTTCCATGTTATGCCTTGTGGTGATTGCAAAGTGGCCTACTCGCCGTTGTTATTTTCTGATACTTTTTGAAAACTGATAAGTCTGAAACTATTATAACCTGATGCCATGTTTGTTTGATGCCCCACTCAAATCCATGAATGTTTTGTGTTGTCCAATGATCATGTCTTCTTGTCCGTGTTATGCTCTATGCATCCATGCCCTTGTTTGCATAAATGGCCTATTGTAGCTTGTTTATTTCTTGCTCTCAAGTTGCTATAAAATGTTTCTATCAGCCTGTTATCAGCAAGTTCTGTTTTGCCATGTGAATTGCTAGTGATCTATGCATCCTATGACCATGTTCTTGCCATGAGTAGCTTCATAAACATTCCTTCTTGCTGTTGGTTATCTTCATATGCCATGACATGCTTTGAGATGAGTTGCACAAGCTTGCAAACGTGCCTACATGTCGTTGTTGCTGCCATGTTTAGTTTATTTTCACTAAGTCTGTGAAACATGTATCTTTTGCAATCTTGCCATGATGTTTTGAGCATGTTCGAGTGGTTTCTGGTAGTAGCTCTTTGGTCATGCTTGTAGTGCTGGGCATGTAAATGGTTGCCATGCCCTTTGTTCCCATGAAGTGTTATTGTATCATGTTGTTTTGATGTCAACTAAGTGCCATGTTGCTTTTTTTGGCAGCTTGTTGTTATATCTTGTTTCATGTGTATGTATTGAACCGTTGCTCCGTTTTGAGCGTGTCCTACATGAAACTTGTGTATTTTCGCATGTAGATGCATAATAACATGTTGCAAACCTGTTTGGAGTGTGTTTGCTTGGTGTTTGGGTGCATCTTGCATCTTTGCGATGCTTGACTTGTTTTCCTCATATCTTCTAGGTCGTAGCTCCGAATTAAGTGAACTTTATATGAAACTTGACTAGAATTTCGAGTAGATCATAATGGTGCACGTTAACTTGCTGTCTAACAACTTTAACAAGGTTTGTTCAGATCTGGACCAATTTCTAAAATTGCATATGAGGACTTACCGGAATTGTTGTGTGTGTTTTCCGGCCTCATTTAAACTTGTCTTGTTGTGTTGTTCTTGTATGCATCATCCCTTGTCATGTTTTGCATCATATAGACTTGTCTTGCATCATAATTGTTTGAGCATTATGTCGTCTTCTTGTGTGGTGTGTTTACCATGTTGCTTGTTTCTTCTCGTTAGTGCTTGTTTCGTTGCGATCGTGAGTATTCGTTCGTCTACACTCGGTTCGTCTTTGTGGCTTCTTCTTCGTCTTCTTCATGGACTCGTTCTTCTTCTTTGCGAGATCATAGGCAAGATGACCGTCACCTTGGATACGTTTACTACCATTGCTATGCTAGTTGTCTCGATGCTATCGCTATATCTCGCGCTACCCATTTAATTGTTGTCAGCCTCTCCTTGTTGCCATGAAACCTCTAACCTTTGACACCCTCCCAGCAAACCGTTGTTTGGCTATGTTACCCGCTTGCTCAGCCCTGTTATAGCGTTGTTAGTTGCAGTTGAAGATGAAGATTGCTCCAGGTTGGAGCTGGACATTGTTGGAATATCACAATATCTATTAATTTAAATAATGCACATATATACTTGGCAATGGGTGGAAGGCTTGGCCTTTTGCTCGGTGTTTTGTTCCACTCATGCCGCCTTAAGAACCAATAAACTAGCGTTATGTTCCTTGATTTTGCGTTCCTAACATGGTTGCGGTTTATGGGCCCTCCTTGATAATCCGCACTACTTAAAGCTTTTAAAGCAAGACCCAACCTTGGTACTACATTTGCCTAATAACTAAAAACTTGCATAGGGACCGGCTAGCACCCGAGGACTCTTAATCAACCCCCGGGCCAGTGCTCCTCATGAGTGTTGGTCCAAACCTGTCAACCGCCGGTGACCGCCAGGGGCAACTCTGATATTTGCCCTCATGAGTGTTGGTCTACCGGAAGTTTGGACATTCCAATCGTGGCCTGAGACGAGATACGCGCGGCTCTTATCAGGGTGTCGGCACGTCGGGAGGTCTTGCTGGATTAGTTTTACCTTTGTTGAAATATCTTGAGCACGAGATTCCGAGAATACTCGGGTCTTCCCAATTTGGAGTTGCGACTCCGCAGATCGTGAGCGTGAGATGGGATAAGTTGGGACACCCCTGCAGGGTTTGATCTTTTGAAAGTCGTGTCCGCGGTTATGTGGCAGATGGGAATTAGTTAATGTCCGGTTTTAGAAAACTTGTCAGGATCCGAGATAAAACACACAACCGCGTGAGTAACCGTGACCGTCTCTCTTTGTTTCGAGAAGAGAACATGGTGGGGTTATGTTTGACTCGCAGGTACTTCAGGATCTTTTGCGATCATTACTAGTTTGCGACCGTTTGCGTAGATGCTCATCTTATTCTTGTACTCGTAAGTTAGCCACCATAATTTTTCTTAGCCGCTGCTGCAACCTCACCACTTAACCTCTCGATACCCAATAAAGCTTTGCTAGTCTTGATACCCATGGTTATTGGATTGCTGAGTCCTCATGGCTCACAGATACTACAACAAGAGTTGCAGGTGCAGGTTTCCGATGACTTGACGTGAGAGCGATGCTTATTTGTGTAGGAGTCCTTTCTTCTTCTTTGTCGATCTTGGTTTAGGTTCCTGGTCGGCAGCCTGGGAAAGCAGATGGATGTCGTTGTGCTTTTCGTGTTTGCATCCATATCCGGATGTCTTGTATTGATGTTGTTGTATTCATGTTAATTGTATGACTTGTATGTATCCCCTTGTATGTATGCAATGGTACGATGTAATGATATCCATCTTGCTAAGTGCCTGAAATGCGGTTGTGCCTCAATCACAAATTTTATCTAGCGATCGAGATAGAATCGCATCTTGGGGTGACAAGTTGGTATCAGAGCCTCGACCGACCATAGGAGCCCCTTGATTGATCGTAGCTTGGCCGTTGTTGAGTCTAGAAGAAACTATTTTGGAGTGTAGTTATATCGGAGAGTAGGAATTCTTTTTACTCCTCAGCCCCTTCGTCGCTCTGGTGAGGAATCTTGACATAGGTGTTTTGAATTACTCCTCTTTCCCTTCAAATTTTTTTTAGGATCACGCGGTTAGATTTCGTTCGTTGCGGTGTCTGTTCTTTTCATCCGGTGCAATTCTCATCAAGTTGATTTGATCCTCTTCATCTTTGCAAGTCCAATCCTCAGTTCTTTCCAAACGACATTGTTTTTCCCGTCCGATGTGGTCTTTCTTTTCCCACCCACCCACACTTTTTCTCCTTGGAGCCGGAGTCCTTAATTGAGTATCCATCCTACTCGTGTGAAGTCTTTGAATTCCTTTCATCGATTATTTTCAACTGGTGAATTCTTGTCTCATCAGACATTCTTCATCTATTTTCCTTTGCGGTGGCTCCAATTCAGTTCAAGTTTTAGGTCTTGTTCATGTTCTTTGCCTCGGCTCAAATATTTCCCCTTGATCGTTTGCCTATATCCATTTAATTGTTCCGGAGTTTTGAAGACATATCAGGAGATTCGTTTGTGTTCTAATTAATTCAAGGTTGTCACCTCATTCGAGTCTTTCAATCATTCCGGTGCATCATTCCTCATTGAATTAATCCTTTTCAACGACGTTTCTCTTCGGTGGGCTCATAACCCACAGGTCTTTTACCTGGATTTTACCTGACTCTTCTAATTTCTCGAAGTGTTCCAAAATTCTTTTCAAGTGTGACGTAAGTATGGATTCCATCTGTCATTTGCCTTCTCCAAGATCGTTTGCAAATTATTTTCATCATTGGTTCAACCTTTCTCCTCATTTTCATTCTTCCGGAGTATCTCAACAATTTTGGTTATGTTTCTCATCATCATTTTCATCATTTCAACACCCAAGAAGAGTTTTTTCTCTTATTCTTGTTGGGTCTTGTGAAGATCCATGTTTATAGCTTCACACTATCCTCTCGAATTATTCCATTCGTCATAAATTCTTTTCCATACCTATCCGGAGCATTTCATGAATTCTTCCCATTGTGTGTTCCTCCGAAGGCCATCATTTCTGAAGATTTCTTCGTTCTTAGTTATCAACTTCGTCCTCCAAATATTCTTCATTGATGCCTCTTTGTTCGTCTCACATTGGTCCGGTGCTTCGTTCAAGCATTCTTTAAACCGTTCGCGATCTCTTCATTCTCTTGTTGCTAAATTCCCCAAGTTCTTTATTCTTCCCGGTGATTCATCGTATTCACTCAATTTCAATTCTTTACGGTGGTGTGTTCCCTTTCATCATTCGATTTTAATTCTTCTCGGTGGTTCGTTCCTTTTCTTCTCTCGGCTTCAATTCTTACGGTGGTTCTCTCAAGAGTTCTTTTCCGGTGTTATCATATCAATCCATTCATTTTTATTCCAATCCTACCGGTGTTTCATGAAGATTTTCGCAAGTTCGCGATATATCCCTCTTTAATCATTTCAATGAGAATAAGTAGTATGCGAATCCATTGATTTCATCAATTTAATAGATGAAGGATGAGCATAGCATAATTCTTAGTCATTCTCGTCAAGTTGATTTATTCCTTCCATCGGAGTTTATTCTTGAGGAATAAATTCTAGTTCGAAGGTCGTCATCTTTTCTTTTCCGGAGTTCAAGTTTCTTGGCTATCTTGTCGAAACCCCCGTCTAAATCATCGCAATGCTTTAATCTTATTATCTTCATCCGTCATCATCATCCTTTTGTTACCGGAGTTCTTCATGGTGGTTCATCATGATTTAATTCATTCTTCCAGTGTTCTGCAAAATTATTCTGGAGCAGCTCAAGTATTCTTCTTCTCGCGTCTTGAAGTGCAAATAATCCTCCCTATTCTTTTGAAGTGGAGTTTTGCATTTCGTCCTTCATCTCATATTTCAATATTTGGTTGTGGCATAATTCACCTCAAGTCTTGAGATGTTTTAATAAGCCCACGACAAGCTTATTCTTTTGTTGTTGATCATCTCAACAACTCCGTTCAAGTCTTTCTCTTATAAATTCTCGTTCATGTCACTCGTGCTTAAAGTTGTCATCTTCTTCTCCGTTCTTTTAATTCCGTTATTTCAATTATTCCGGAGGCGTTGTGTTGTTCATCTCGTCAAGGATCGTTCCATATTCTGAACTTCATGTTCTATTCCTTCAATTTTCTGCAGGAGTGCTGCCCGGATACCTTCGTTCGAATTCCTTTTCTATCTCTTTTAGCTGGAGTGGTTTTGAATTCATTCTTGTTCGTTCAGCTCGTGAGTTCCTTGTTCATCTTTTGTAACTGAGCTTCTCAGTCTCATTCATTTCCGTTGTATTCTTCCTTTCAAGTGGCTCAACCTCCCAAGGTTCTTTGGTTTCACCTTCTTCCTTTTTCATCTCCCGTCTCGTTCCTAAGATCTCGGGACGAGATCTCTTGTTAGTAGGGGAGTGTTGTGACACCCCGAGACCAATGCTCCAGGTGTCAGCAGTTATTCATCGCCGTTACCATGTCATCTGTTTGCGTGTTGCACTTTGCCTTGTCACCATGTGCATTGTCATCAACATCTATTCAAAACGTGCATCCGTTCGTAGTTGCCCGTCCTCTCCGTTGTCCGTTCTGAGCCCAGACACACTCGCACGCGCCCGCGGCATCTCCGAATATTTGTTTTTTAAGTGGCCGGAGAATTTTCTCGGAATGGGATGAAACTTGGCATGTGGTCTTATTATAGTGTAGACAGACCACCTGTCAAGTTTCATCGCGTTCGGAGCTCGTTTGATAACCCAACCGTTAAACTATAGCGGTACTAGTAGTCGGCTTATTCGTCGGACGTTTCGGTCTCCGAAACGATGTGCCAGACCTCTTTCTGTTCTCTCCTCTCAACCCGAAGCCCCTCTAACACAACCCACTACCACCCTAGGCCCAATCTAGACTCCCCTCGCGATCGGCTCCGTCGGATCGCGATCGGAGGGCTCCGAAAGCCCCCAAAACCCCTAGATTGAAAACCCTAGCCATCCTACTATAAATGGACCTCCCCTAGTCCGTTTTTGGAACCCTAGTCATCCCCTAGCTCCAGCCATCTCTCCCCACCTCGTGTTCCGCACCGCCCCGCTCTAGATCTACCACTTGGCGAGCCTCCAATGGCTGCGCCACCACCTGAGTCACCTGCGCCACCGCCCTCGTCCACCCAGAGCAATCCACCTGGCCTCCCCACTCATCCTAGCCGCTGCGGCCCGCCGCAGCCCGCAGCTGGCCTGTCCCGGGCCCGAGCCCGGCGCCCGTCGCTCCACGCCTCCGAGCGCTCGCACCCGCCGCGCCGGCTCCCGCTCGTCCCCGACCCTGTCCCGCCGGACCTCGCCTCCGCCTTTGCCCGCCCTCGCCGGAGCGCTCCGCCCCGCCGTCCAGGCCCTCCGGTGGCCCCGCACCCTGCGGTACCAGCTCTGCCTCGTCGCCGCTCTCCAGGAACCTCGCCGCCGCGCCCTGCCTGGGGTTGCCCCCGAACTCGGACCTACCCAGCGCCACCGTGCGCCACCGTCCCCGCCTCGCCGTTGGCCTCCTTCGGCCAGATCCGGCCGAGCCGGGCCCGGATCTACTGCCTGCACCCCTGCCGGCGTCCACCCTCACCTGAGGTCGGCCGGATCTGCCTGATCTCGACGAGTTCTGCATCCCCTCGTCGCCGGACAAGCCACCACCACGCCAGACCTCCTCTGCCAGACACGTCCGACGTCCTCCTCAAGCGTGCCACTACCAGGTGGGCCCGTGCGCGCCCACCGACGGACATGTCTGCCCGGACCCGGACAATGTCCGCCCGACCCTGAAGTGGTTTTTCGTCTAAGTCCCTGTTCTGTTTAAAAATGTGTGCATGTTTGACCTGTGATAACTTTTTGTGTGGTGATCCAAATCGTGCATATGATATATCAAATGTTCATCTCGTGATGCTCTTCACATTGTTGTACTGTGGCATGCTTGTTTGAGTTCATCTTGATGCCCTAATCATCATTGCAAAAGTGCTAAATAATATAAACTGCTGATAACTGTTATTATGTTAGCATGTTTGAGATGTCACATCTTTGTGCATGTTGGTCCAAATGGAGCATATGATATGTCAAAATGTTCATTGTGAAGTGCCCTACATGATGGTTGTTGTAGCATTCATGTTAGGTGCCATATTGTCATGTTTATCTCTGTTGCAAAAGTGCATGTGGCTGTTAAGTGTTGAAACTTGTTATGAGATGCTGATTTGTCATTTTTGTATCTTTAAGTGTGATTTTTGTTTGAGCTACATGTCAATATGTTTTAGAAGCACAATCATGTCATCTTTGATGTGGTGTAATTAGTTTTCCATGTTATGCCTTGTGGTGATTGCAAAGTGGCCTACTCGCCGTTGTTATTTTCTGAGACTTTTTGAAAACTAATAAGTCTGAAACTGTTATAACCTGATGCCATGTTTGCTTGATGCCCCACTAAAATCCATGAATGTTTTGTGTTGTCCAATGATCATGTCTTCTTGTCCGTGTTATGCTCTATCCATCCATGCCCTTATTTGCATAAATTGCCTACCGTAGCTTGTTTATTTATTGCTCTCAATTTGCTATAAAATGTTTCTATCAGCCTGTTATCAGCAAGTTCGGTTTTGCCATGTGAATTGCTAGTGATCTATGCATCCTATGACCATGTTCTTGCCATGAGTAGCTTCATAAACATGCCTTCTTGCTGTTGGTTATCTTCATATGCCATGACATGCTTTGAGATGAGTTGCACAAGCTTGCAAACATGCCTACATGTCGTTGTTGCTGCCATGTTTAGTTTATTTTGACTAATTCTGTGAAACTTTTATCTTTTGCAATCTTGCCATGATGTTTTGAGCATGTTCGAGTGGTGTCTCGTAGTAGCTCTTTGGTCATGCTTGTAGTGCTGGGCATGTAAATGCTTGCCATGTCCTTTGTTGCCATGAAGTGTTATTGTATCCTGTTGTTTTGATGTCAACTAAGTGCCATGTTGCTGCTTTTGGACAGCTTGTTATATCTTGTTTCATGTGTATGTGTTAAACCGTTGCTCCGTTTTGAGCGTGTCCTACATGAAACTTGTGTGTTTCAGCATGTAGATGCATAATAACATGTTGTAAACCTTTTTGGAGTGTGTTTGCTTGGTGTTTGGGTGCATCTTGCATCTTTGCCATGCTTGACTTGTTTTGCTCATATCTTGTAGGCCATAGCTCCGAATTAAGTGAACTTTATATGAAACTTGACTAGAATTTTGAGTAGATCATCATGGTGCATGTTAACTTGCTGTTTAACAACTTTAACATAAGGTTTGTTCAGATCTGGACCAATTTCGAAAATTGCATATGAGGACCTACCGGAATTATTGTATGTGCTTTCCGGCGTCATTTAAACTTGCCGTGTTGTGTTATTCTTGTATGCATCATCCCTTGTCATGTTTTGCATCATACTTGGTTGAGCATTATGTCGTGTTCTTGTATGGTGTGTTTACCGTATTGCTTGCTTCTTCTCGTTAGTGCTTATTTCGTTGCGATCGTGAGTATTCGTTCGTCTACACTCGGTTCGTCTTCGTGGCATCTTCTTCGTCTTCTTCATGGACTTGTTCTTCTTCCTTACGGGATCTCAAGAAAGATGACTGTCACCTTGGATACCTTTACTACCATTGCTATGCTAGTTGTCTCGATGCTATCGCTATATGCCGCGCTACCCATTTAATTGTTTTCAGCCTCTCCTTGTTGCCATGAAACCTCTAACCTTTGACACCCTCCCAGCAAACCGTTGTTTGGCTATGTTACCCGCTTGCTCAACCCTCTTATAGCGTTGTTAGTTTTAGGTGAAGATGAAGATTGCTCCAGGTTAGAGCTGGACGTTGTTGGAATATCACAATATCAATTAATTTAATTAATGCACATATATACTTGGCAATAGGTGGAAGGCTTGGCCTTTTGCTCGGTGTTTTGTTCCACTCATGCCTCCTTAAGAACCGATAAACCGGCGTTATGTTCATTGATTTTGCGTTCCTAACATGGTTGGGGTTTATGGGCCCCCCTTCATAATTCACACTGCTTAAAGTTTTTCCAGCAAGACCCATCCTTGGTACTACATTTGCCTAATAACTAAAAACTTGCATAGGGACCGACTAGCACCCGAGGACTCTTAATCAACCCCCGGGCCAGTGATCCTCATGAGTGTTGGTCCAAACCTGTCAACCGATGGTGACCGCCACGGGCAACTCTAGTATTTTGGTCTACCGGAAGTTTGGACAATCCGATCGTGGCCTGAGACGAGATACGCGCGGCTCTTATCAGGGTGTCGGCACGTCGGGAGGTCTTGTTGGATTAGTTTTACCTTTGTCAAAATATCTTTAGCACGGGATTCCGAGAATACTCGGGTCTTCCCTATTTGGAGTTGCGACTCCGCAGATCGTGAGCTTGTGATGGGATAAGTTGGGACACCCTTGCAGGGTTTGATCTTTCGAAAGTCGTGCCCACGGTTATGTGGAAGATGGGAATTTGTTAATGTCCGGTTGTAGAAAACTTGTCAGAGGATCCGAGATAAAATACACAACCGCGTGAGTAATCGTGACCGTCTCTTTTCGTTTCGAGAAGAGAACATGGTGGGGTTATGTTTGACTCGCAGGTAGTTCAGGATCTTTAGCGATCATTACTAGTTTGCGACCGTTTGCATAGATGCTCATCTTATTCTTGTACTTGTAAGTTAGCCACCATACTTTTGCTTACCCGCTACTGCAACCTCACCACTTAACCTTTCTATACCCAATAAAGCTTTGCTAGTCTTGATACCCATGGTTATTGGATTGCTGAGTCCTCGTGGCTCACAGATACTACAACAATAGTTGCAGGTGCAGGTTTCCGATGACTTGACGTGAGAGCGATGCTTATTTGTGTTGGAGTCATTTCTTCTTCTTCGTCGATCTTGGGATAGGTTCCTGGTCGGCAGCCTAGGATAGCAGATGGATGTCGTTGTGCTTTTCATGTTTGCATCCATAGCCGGATGTATCGTGTTGATGTTGTTGTATTCATGTGAATTGTATGACTTGTATGTATCCCCTTGTATGTATGTAATGGTACGATGTAATGATATCCATCTTGCTAAGCGCTTGAAATGCAGTTGTGCCTCAATCACAAGTTTTATCTAGTGATCAAGGTAGAATCACATCTTGTGCATGACATCGCCGGGTTCGTCTTCCCGACAAGGGAGATTTTCCCTTAATGGTTTCTTGCTCCTTTATCTTGACTTGGTCTTCTTGATCCGCCCCTTCATTTTTGAAAGGGCTAATCTCTTCTGCTTGGTGTGGTCTTGGATGCTGCAATCCTTGCTTGTGTGCCCGTGTACAGTCTAGGCAACATACATCAAGGTTTGTTCACTGACAACTAATGAAATGGAACTTGTTCCAAAAGTTATCCACACAACTGAAATGAGAAGTTACTAAACCCATTGCAGAAACAACGGTTAAAACTATAACCGAATCGCGTAGGTCAGGAAGAATTATTGAACCTCCTGACTGGTTTCACAATGAAATATTCATCTTATAAGAAGATGAACCTGCGCACTATAGAGAAGCGATGGCGGCGCCCAACTCAAAAGAATGGCATAAAGCCATGCAATCCGAAATGGAATCAATGTACGAAAATCAAGTTTGGAACTTGGTTGATCTTCCAGAGGGTGTGAATCCCATACAGTGCAAGTGGATCTTCAAAACAAAATCAGATGTTGATGGTAATCCTACCATCTATAAAGCAAGGCTAGTAGCGAAAGGGTGTTCACAAGTTGAGGGAGTTGATTATGACAAAACTTTATCTCAAGTAGCAGTGCTAAAATCTATATGGATTATGATGGAAATTGCTATATATTTCGATTATGAGATACAGTAGATGTATGTCAAAACCGCTTTCCTAAATGGGTTCCTGAAAGAGGATGTATAAATGATATAACCAGAAGGTTTTGTCAATTCAAAGGATGTCGGAATGGTATGCAAGCTTCAAAAATCCATCTATGGTTTGAAGCAAGCATCAAGGAGCTGAAATCAGCATTTTGATGAAGTGGTAATAGAATTTGGCTTCATTAAAAATGATGAAGAATCTTGTGTATACAATAAATTTTAGTGGGAGCTCTCTAGCTTTCTTGACCTTATATGTGGATGACATATTATTGACTGGGAATGACACAAAGTATCTTAACACAATAAAGGACTATTTGAAAAGTGTATTTTCGATGAAAGATTTAGGCGAAGTTGCATATATACTAGGCATAAATATCCATAGAGATAGATCGAGACGTCTAATTGCGCTAAGTCAAAGCACATACATTGGCAAGATTTTAAAGAGGTTTAAAATGGAGAATGCAAAGAAAGGTTTTCTCCCAATGTTACATGGCGTAACACTTAGCAAGAATCAACATCCGAAGACAGTTGATGAGCGAGTGGAGATGAGTGGAGTTCCATATGCCTTGGCAATTGGATCCATCATGTATGCTATGATATGTACTAGACCAGATGTTTCTTATAAACTAAGTGTTAGTAGCATATACCAAAGTGAAACTTGATTGGCTCACTGGGTAGTAGTTAAAAATGTTCTTAAGTACCTCAGGAGGACAAAGGATATGCTCCTAGTCTATGGACGAGATGAAGAGCTCGTTCAATGGTTACACTGATGCAAGCTTCGTTAATGATATAGATGACTATAAATCTCAATCAGTTTATGTTTTCACCCTTAATGGTGGTGCAGTAGTTTGGAAACATTTCAAGAAAAACATTGTTGCAGATAACAGAAGCAGAATACATTGCGGGAAGCTTCGAAGGAGGCGGTGTGGATCACGAAGTTTCTTAAAGAATTTGGTGTGGCCCCAAGTGCAATGAACCCAATGGTACTCTATTGTGACAATAGTGGTGCTGTTGCTCAAGCAAACGAACCAAGATCCCACATGAAGACTAGGCATATCGAGTGCAAGTATCACATTATTCTACAAGATGTTGAGATGGGTTTTCTGAAGGTTATAAAGGTTCACATGGATTTGAATGTGTCACAACTAATGACGAAACATGAGCAACACCGGATAGCCATAGGTGTTAAAGAGACTATGTAAAGTAGATTATGGACTCTAGTGCAAGTGGGAGACTGTAGGAAATATGCCCTAGAGGCAATAATATTTTATTATTATATTTCCTTTATTCATAATTAAGACTTTATATTTTGTACTATAACTGCTATGATCTTGGAACATGCGATTCAGTGGAAAACTCATGTGCACGTGTGGAATGATAAACGGTAAGAGAATAGGTTTCGGGTCCCGCCTCTAGGACTGGCTCAAGTGTTCTTGGTGATCAAGTTTTTTGGATCTTAGGACATCGTTAAGTGTACTAACTATAGTCCTAAAAACATTGAGAGTATGACATTAGACGAACGGTCATATTGAATCAACCCAAACTTGGTATGTTATACTTTGTGATGATATCGTCTAAAATCATTTTTTATAACATGAAGTGTTAGCATGTGTTCTAAAGTTCGTCAAACCATGAGAGTGTCTCGGTTACTTCCTCTCATAGGGTGGACTTTGGGGTTGCTCAAACGTCACATGTAGCAAGGTGATCATAACGACAACTTTCAGGTTCACAAGAAAGTTTGACAAGTGACTGAACAACTCGAGAGTGAGATTCGCTCCTCCGGCGATGGAGAGATATTCTTAGGGCCCTCTCCGTGTGACGGCATCCATCATCGTCTATCCAGACACACATGACTATGTACGTCATGGGGATACCGGAACACGTTAACGAGGAAGAAGAACAGAACCGATAATGAGAGCAATGGTATAGGAGCATGGTGATGACTTAGAAGGATACCGATGCACACCGGGTTTTGTAAAGTATCGTAAGCAAAGGGAATGTCACATGGTAACCAAAGGTTCACTCGAATATCATTCATGTAATCATAGGGACTGATATGGATGTCCATGGTTCCACTATCCGTCATTGTACGAATGAGTTTCGTTCAAGTCTATGTTTACCGAACCTATGGTGTCACAAGCTTAAGTTAATCACAATGTGCTGAGTGTTAGTGGCACGGGAGTAATGAGAACATTTTTTTTGGAAATGTTTCATTAATATCCGGAATATTTCCAAGATGTTCCGGAAACATTTCGGGGTCACCGGAAGGGTTTTGGTGAATGGCGGGTAATACTTCATATTACCGATAAATTATATAATGCTCTGAATATGTTTAAGACATTTTATATTTTATTTAAATATCAATGGGCCTAAAAAGGCCAAGAGGTGGAAGTGATGACCCACAAGTATATGGGATCAATCATAGTGCTTTCGAGAAGTTAGAGTGTCCAACCCAATGAGGAGCCGAAGGAAATGATAAGCGGTTTCCAGCAAGGTAGTTTCTACAAGCACTAAAATTGTTGGTAACAAGTTGTTTCATAGCAAGATAATTTGTAACAAGTGACAAGTAGCAATAGTAACAATAGGTGCAGCAAGGTAGTCCAATCCTTTTGTGGCAAAGGACAAGCCGGAACGGTCTCTTATAATAAACAAAGCATTCTTGAGGACACATGGGAATTTCATCTAGTCACTTTCATCATGTTGTTTTGATTCGTGTTCGCTACTTTGGTTATTTTATATGTGGGTGGACCGGTGCTTGGGTGTTGTTCTTACTTGAACAAGCCTCCCACATATGATTAACCCCCCTTGCAAGCATCCGCAACTACGAATGAAGAACTAAGATAAAATCTAAACATAGCATTAAACGTGTGGATCCAAATCAACCCTTTACGAAGTAGGGCATAAATTAGGGTTTAAGCTTCTGTCACTCTACGAACCCATCATCTAATTACTACCCCACAATATACTCCTTTAGGCCCAACAATGGTCAAGTGTCATGTAGTCGACGTTCACATGACACCACTAAGGGAATCGCAACATACATATCATTAAAATATCAAATGAATATCAAATTCACATTATTATTTATGACAAGACTTCTCCCATGTCCTCAAGAAAAAAAGTAACTACTCACAAAACAAATTCATGTTCAAGATCGAAGGGGTATTGAATAGCATAATGGATTTGAACATATCATATTCCACCAAATAAACCAACTAGCATCAACTACAAGATGTAATCAACACTACTAGCAACCCATAGGTGCCAACTTGAGGTTTTGATACAAATATTGAATACAAGACATGAACTAGGGTTTGTGATTAGATGGTGCTGGTGATAACCCAAAAGTGTAGGGGATCTCTTGTAGCCTTTTTCGATAAGTAAGAGTGTCGAACCCAACGAGGACCTAAAGGTAGAACAAATATTCCCTCAAGTTCTATCGACCACCGATACAACTCTACGCAAACTTGACGTTTGCTTTATCTAAAACAAGGATAAAACTAGAAATACTTAGCGGGAACAAAACTTGAAATAAATTGCAAGACAATAAAAGATAATGATTTGTCCCCAGGCAATCGATAACAAGTACTGGTAATCATTCTTGCAAATTTATAATGAGAGAGAGGTATGAGCTAAGACACTTTCCGTACTTGGATCATATGCACTTATGATTGGAACTCTAGCAAGCATCTGCAACTACTAAAGATAATTAAGGTCATGAAACCCAACCATAGCATTAAGTATCAAGTCTTCTTTACTCCCATACTTCATACCCCCACTTTCTCAGGTTTAAGCTTCTGTCACTCTAGCAACCCACCATAAGCAAACCATGAACATATTGCAACACCCTACAGTGGGGGCCCCTCACGTTTGTGCGAGAACGGAGGGCACCGTAGGACATCATCAAAATAAATGGGGCCATTTGCATTTCTGTCCCTAACTCGAACCACCTACTCAGATTTACCCCTAGTTTCGAAGTGTGCTCAAATTTGCCCCTTCGCCGTTATGTGCCATTATAGAAATGCCCTTACGTGCCGTTTCCATTTGGTCAAAGGGCTTTGACCATTTTTTGATGTTAGTCGGACAATTTGCCCTTGAATCCATGTGGCACTTACATGCGGGGCCCACTCTAAAAAATAAAAAGAAAAATAGGCCAACTCAGCCCTCCCGTGGGCCAGTCACTTACCGGTGGGACCTACCAGGAAAAAAAAAACTCTCTCTCATCCATCTCCTCCCGATGGGACCTACTATGAGGGTCAACACCCTCGGTCCATGCGTTCCCGACCATGAGTGCCTGCGCTCGCCGGCGTCTCGCCGTAGGGGAGGAGGATGATCGTGGAACGACGGCGCTTTCTGCGCGAGGCACACAAGCTGCGGGAGATGCGCCAAGCTCACTAGGAGCGGCAGGGTGTAGATGGGCGTGTGCACGACCGAGCTAACCGAGGTTTGTCTTGGCGGACGGATTCTGTCAGGGGGCTCCGGGCATGGAATCGGGCGGGAGAAGATGGGAGTAGGGCCGCCTGCTTTCCTCGACGACGGAACAGGGGTCAGGTAGGTCAAGAATGGCTTGGAGCGGCCAAATTTAGGACAAAAAAAGAGACGCCCTTGGCGGAGTTCAACGTCCCGGGCGTCATCTACGGGCAGCCCCAGGCCAGATCCACTGCGCAAGGCGAAGGAGAGGCGCCCGTCAAAGCTCATGGACATGCTCATGCTGCTCGATTTGGACTCTGGCCGCGGTGGCTAGCAACGGCGTCGTCGGCAAAAGCTCAGACGCGCTCTCAGGATTTAGTTCTGATGATATATAGCTCCGGATATAGCTGCGGGCAGGGCCTCCACCACCTCCGACGGACCAGCCAGATCCTACCACTGTGGTCCTCACGCGCAGGCACGCTGGCCCTCGTCGGCGACGGCCACCGGCCGAGCCGCCAAGCCTCGCCATGTTAGGGAGAGAGAGATTCTGAGAGAGGGAGAGAGTTTTTTATATTGGTGGGGTCCATGTGTAAGTTAGAGAGGGGATGAGAGAAAGAGAGTTCTTTTTCCCGAGGTAGGTCCCACCTGTAAGTGGCATGTGCATAGAGGGGCAAAAATGTTCATTAAACTTCAAGAAAACGATCAACGCCCTTTGACAAGACGGGAACGGCACGGAAGGACATTTCTATAATGGCACATAAAGGCATAGGGGCAAATTTGAGCATGCTTCGAAATTAGGGGAAAATCTGAGTAGTGGGTTCGAGTTAGGGACACAAATGTAAAAGACCCTAAAATATGCAATCATACCAACCAAGATCACGACTATGCCATAGGATAAAACAGGTCTACTCAAACATCATAGGATAGCCAAATATCATTGGGAAATAATATATGGAGTTAAGAACCATGTTTAAGTAGAGAATGTAGCGACCAGACCTCAAACAGTCTGATCTCTGTGCATCAGTGTCATCCCTGGATCAGTAATGCTGACACGCACAGTACTTGAAGGATTTATAACAGAGTAGCAATCACACACTTATTACATCGATAGTCCAACGATGACTTTATTACAAATAATATGGTTGAAGGCCATCTAACACGATAACAGCGGAAGGCTTGGAAGATAAGTGAGTCCATCAACTCCAGCGGCATCACTGAGTATAGAACCACGACCTAAAAGGGCATCTTACTCGTCGTCTGAAAAGTCTGCAACATGAAACGTTGCAGCCCGAAAACGGGTCAGCACATGGAATATGCTGGCAAGGTAACACAAGAGATGCAATGAAAGTAAAAGCTATACTATATGCAATATGGCTGGTGGAAAGCTCTATGGTTAAGTTTTTGCGTAAAGACAATTTTACCCTACCTCAAAGGAATAGATTTTAATTAACTATCATGGTAGTTGAAACATCGTTGAGAAGATAGACATCCTCTCAACCCCAATTAAAGTTCATCATTAAACCCAACAAAATTAAATTAGAGTAACATGATGACATTCACATGATAATCCAAGTACTAGATACTCAAGACGTCCATAACCGGGGACACGGATAATCATGATCAGTTTGTACACTCTGCAGAGGTTTGTGCACTTTTCCCCACAAGACTCGATCGCCTCCGTTTGGTTTCTCGCACTGCATGATGTTTGAGAAACGGATGACCGAGACACAGTCTTTCCGAAGAGGTCCCCTTAACCAGATAGATAGGCCGGTACACCAACAAAACCCAACTACATCTGCTAGCCCATCATGGAAAGGTTTCCCACAACTTACTCAACTATGCCAGAGCCCATATTGGCATGTGGCTGCACACGGAAGTTTCTACCATGAAAAATCTCATGATCCCTTTGAGCCTGGGTGGCGGTCCAAAAGAAAATCAGGCAATCACTGGAATGCCCAGATGCCTCAATCCACCCAGATGTGTATTAATGTTGCCACCTTAAGTTGAACCATTAATTAACAACTCACATCTGTCATGGATTATACTCAAACCCAAACCACGTCTACGAGCATAGCATGTCCTAACAGCAAACGTAGAAGTAACTCCCAAGGGTTTGAATGTAATGGAGGTAATAGGTACTACCTCAAACTACTTCCCAATCCCACAAGTTAATTGATCCTATTCATGCAATGTGAGAGGGTTTGTCTAATGCAATGAAAACTGGGTAATTGGAAAGCATGATCAAAGTGTTACTTGCCTTGCTGATGATCCTCAAAACCTAGAGACTCAAAGTAGCAAGCGGCGCACTCCGGGTACTCTATCGCAATCAAACAAGCATACAATAAGTACTTAACTAATGCAGATGTAAAACTCAAATAAGAGATCTAACCAGAAAGTTCAACTTAAGAACTCCGGTTTGCAAAAAGAATCAACTCGAAAGAAGCAACGAAACTCAAACTGCAGAAGAAACGAGCTCCGGTTTACTAGTTGGCCTAAAGTCAAAATTTTACAGTAGCCAAAACTTTGTTCAAGTTGATCTAACGTAAATAGGGCTTCGAGGCGAAGATCTGGGATTTTGAATCACCTGATTCCGACTCTCGAGCGAAAAGAAAAACGAAAAACAAACTCAGGGCAGAAATCGCGATCGGAATAACCGCGGATAAATACCCCGAAAAAGAAAAACGACGAACAGGCTAACGAATGAACGTTCGCTGTCTGCGGTTAACTAACGAAAACCGTTCGTTAAAACGAACGTACGGACGAACGTCCGCTAATTAACTAAACCGGTGAAAAAACCGAACCGATCTATTCTAAAAAAAATAGATCTAGGTTTTCCTAAAACAAAACCGATCGGTTAAACAAGAAAACCCGAAAACTAGCTCGGGCAAGAACTCCGGCGATCCGGCGGGCAAGGCGGCGGGCTCCGGTGGCGGCGGCGCGGCACGCGGGCGGCGGCGGGGCGGTGCGGTGCGGCGGCGGCGGGTGGCGGCGCGGCGGCGGTGCGGTGCGGCGAGCGGCGGCGAGTGGCGGCGCGGCGGCGCGCAGGCGAGGCGGCGGCGGCTGGCGAGCGAGGCGGCGGCGGCTGGCGAGCGGCTAGGGTTCAGCGCTGGCGGGCTGGGCGTAACGGGCCGGCGGGGCTGGCTTATAAAGCCCAGTCTCCTGGTCCTTCACGAGTCTAAGTCGGTTTCCTATTTATTTATTTTCTAAAAGAGTACCGGCGCAGAAAAACTAACGAAACAAATACCAAACGGACTCTAAAATTCCCGGAATAAATTTTCACCGTCCTATAATAATATTTAAGACAAAGTGAACATTTTTCCCGGACCTAAATGCAATTTTGAAAAACGCGTATTTTTCCTATGCAAATAAATCCGCAAATAAATCCAGAAAAATACCAAAAGTGATTTTAACATTTTTCCTCCAATATTTCTGTTATTTTGGAGAAATATTATCTCCGCTCATATTTTGTATTTAGAAATATATTTAGCAGAGAAAAATAATTAGAATCACACTGTCCTCATACCGGTATTCGAGCGAACTCAAAGACGAAAACGGCAAAATTCCCAAGTCTCTCCGTAGGTCCTTGAGTTGCTTAGAATTTTGAGGAACGCTACGAACAAAATGCAAAAAGCATGCAAATGCAATATGATCTATGTATAACATTCCAAATTGAAAATTTGGGATGTTACAGAGAATTACAGCGAGAATAGAGAGGTTACACTAATGCATAGAGGGTGAGAAAGTTGGAGTTGACGGTAGCAAGATTGTTGATGTAGATCACCATCACGATCCTAGCCCCGGTGGCACTCCGGCGCCACCAGGAGAGAGGGGGAGACAGCCCCCCTCCTTCTAGTTCTTCCTTGGCCTCCTCCCTAGATTGGAAGAGAGTTCCCCCTCTGGTCCATGGCCTCCATGGCGGAAAAGGGGCAAGAGCCCCTCCGAGATTGGATATGTCTCTCTGTCCTCTTCTATTTCGCGTTCCTATTTTCTGGCCCTTCATCATTTCTTAAATTCCCGGAGATCTGTAACTCCGATTGAGCTGAAATTTAAACATGATTTTTTTCCATAAATTAGATTTCATGCACCAGAAGAAGGGCCCCAACCGACGTCCGAGGAGGGCATGAGCCTGGGCGCGTCGGGCACCCCCTGGCGCGCCCTGGTGGGTTGTGGCACTGTGGGCCCCCGTTTGCGTTGATTCCAAGTCCCAAAAATCACATATATTCCAAAACAATTCTTCGTAAATTTTTATCGCGTTTCGACTTCGTTTGATATGGATTTTGTGCAAAACAAAAACATGCAACAAATAGGAACGGGCACTAGGCACTGGATCAGTAAGTTAGCCCAAATAAATCATATACAATTTGCCAAAACTATGTAAAAGTTGTATAATATTGGCATGAAATAATCAAAAATCATAGATACGATGGAGAAGTATCAGCATCCCCAAGCTTAATTCATGCTTGTCCTCGAGTAGGTAAATAATCAAAAAGATAAGTTTTGATGTGGAATTCTACCTAGCATAATCTTAATCATATATCTAATCATGGCATGAATATTAAGACATGAGTGATTCAGAGCAACAATCTATAGTTTGACATAAAGACATCAATACTCGGGCATCCCAACAGACAATCATGTCTTTCAAAATATCAAGTGCTAAACAACGTTGTCCCTACAAAATCATATAGCCTTGCCATGCTCTGTCTTCTTAACACAAAGTATAAATCATGTACTACCCCGGTGTCAGTCAAGAATTTTGTTTCATACTTTTTAACGCGGTTCAGCATTTTCAAATCTCACGCAATACATGAGCGCAAGCCATGGATATAGCAATATAGGTGGAATAGAGTGCGGTGGTAGTAGATTAAAGAAGGGAGAAAGTCTCACGTCAACTAGGCAAACTGATGGACTATGGAGATTCCCATCAGTAGATATCAATGCGAGGAGTAGGGATTGCCATGCAACGGATGCACTAAGAGCTATAAGTGTATGAAAGCTCAATATGAAACTAAGAAGGTATGCATCAAACTCTACAATGAAAAAATCCCACTAGTATATGAAAATGAAAACATAGGAGACTCTCTATATTAAAAACATGGTGCTACTTTGAAGCACAACTATGGTATATGAATGCCCCTTCTCTCTTTTTCCCTCATTTTCTTTCATTTTTCTTTGTTTTTTCTTTTTCTTGGGCTCTTTTTGGCCTCACTTTTTTCTTTCCTTTTTATATTTATCCAGAGTCTCATCTTGACTTGTGGGGCAATCATGGTCTCCATCATCCTTTCCTCACTAGGACATGCTCTAATAATGAATAATGATGATAATCACACTTCTATTTACTTATAACTCATCAGAAATAGAAATTACAACTTGATACGTCTCCAACGTATCTATAATTTTGATTGTTCCATGTTGTTATATTATCATTCTTGGATGTTTTAGAATCATTTTATATCATTTTTTGGTACTAACCTATTGACATAGTGTCAAGTGCCAATTGTTGTTTTCTGCATGTTTTTTACATCGTAGAAAATCAATTTCAAACGGAGCCGAAACACCGCGAAACTTTTTGGAGATTTTTTCTGGGCCAGAAGGAACACTATGGGCCCTGGTGGCACCTGGGGGAGTCCGGAGGAGGTGACAACCCACTAGGGCGCGCCAGGAGGACCAGGCACGACCTGGTGGGTTGTGCACACCTCGGGTGCCCCCCAGACCCCCTCTCTGCTCTATAAATACCCCAATATTCCAGAAACCCTAGGGGAGTTGATGAAATATTCATCCAGCCGCCGTAGAGTCCAGAAACACCAGATCCAATCTAGACACCATCACGGAGGGGTTCACCACTTCCATTGGTGCCTCTCCGATGATGCGCGAGTAGTTCCTCGTAGACCTACGGGTCTGTAGTTAGCAGCTAGATGGCTTCCTCTCTTTCTTTTGATCATTAATAGAATGGTCTCTTGGAGATCCAGATGATGTAACACTTTTTGTGGTGTGTTTGTTGGGATCCGATGAACTTCGAGTTTATGATCAGATCTTTCTTTTTATATCCATGAAAGTTATTTGAGTTTCTTTGATCTCTTATATGCATGGTCTCTTATAGCTTCGTATTTCTTCTCATATATTTGGGTTTTTCTTGGCCAACTTGATCTATTTATCTTGCAATGGGAAGAGGTGGTCGGTAATGGGTTCGATCTTACGGTGCTTGATCCCAGTGATAGAAAGGGAACGAACACGTATATATCGTTGCCCCTAAGGATAAAATGACGAGATCCATATCTAACTCCATAGATAAACGGATCTTGTCTACATCATGTCATCGTTCTTAATGCATTACTCCGTTTTTCCATGAACTTAATACACTTGATGCATACTGGATAGCGGTCGATGTGTGGAGTAATAGGAGTACATACAGGCAGGAGTCGGTCTACTAATCTTGGACATGATGCCTATGTATTGATCATTGCCTGGATATCGTCATAATTATTTGAGGTTCTATCAATTACCCAACAGTAATTTGATTACCCACCGTTGCTAACCGTTGCTATTCTTCTCGAGAGAAGCCACTAGTGAAACCTACGGCCCCCGGGTCTTCTTTCTCATATATTTTCCTTTGCTTTTATTTTCAGATCTACTAAACCAAAAACCCAAAAATACCTTGCTGCAATTTATCTTATTTATCAACCAATCTACCAATATTTATCTCTCTCTCACGTTCGTTACCTGGAAGGGATTGACAGCTCCTTTAACACGTCGAGTTGCGAGGTGTTGTTATTTGTGTGCATGTGCTGTTTACGTTGTGTTTCTTGGTGCTCCTACATTATCAGTAACCTTGGTTTCACATCTGAGGGAAAAACCTACCGCCGATGTGTTGCATCATCCCTTCCTCTTTGGGGAAAAACCGACGTAGCTTTAAGCGACATCAAAAGGAATTTCTGGCGCCATTGCCAGGGAGGATCTCCAACATATACCAGGTTCCTAATCACAAATCTCATCTCCTCGCAATATACATTATTTGCCATTTGCCTCTCGTTTTCCTCTCCCCCACTTCACCAACATTTACCGTTTTTATTCGCCATCTTTTTCGTTCGTCGTGTTCTTGCCGAATCTATTTGAAACCCTTATCACCATGGCAGATTTTAAGAAAACTAAGGGTTTTCTCCCAAGTTTCAGTGATTTGGATAGCCCCTCTGTCCTCTCTAAGCTCATGAACAATGATGCTATGGAAAGGCTTACCGGGGTTGGTAAAGAAAATTCTAGCAATTTCGATGAAGATGATGCTGGAATTTTTCATTATTTGCTTGATGAATCTTTGAAAGAAGCTTGGGATAGGTTGTTGAGAATCCGAGCTAGTTATGTGCCCCAATACCAGATAGAGATCTACCTGATATTTTTTATGTTGGTTTGCCTTCTTCGTTTAAACAAGTTTTGGATTCTATATTTGAAAGTGGTTTCCTTGAAGGGGATGCCATTGATACTTATGGAAAGATGAAAACTATATTTGGGCATCCTAAGGAAAAAGATGTTCAATCCACTACCCTCATGTGCTTTTAACAAAATGAAATAATCAAAGAGACGAAGGCTAGTCTGGATGAGAATTTTCGCAACGTTCTTAATCTTTCATCTACTATTAATGGTCATGTGCTTTCACAAAATCGAAAAATAAACTCCATTGATAAGAAATTTTCTCTTTGCTTTCAAAGAGGGGTGGATGACAAAACTTAGATCCTTGTATTATGCCTAGCTAAGGGCGTAAAACGATAGCGCTTGTTGGGAGGCAACCCAATGAATAAAATTTATTTTTGCTCTTTGCTTCCTGTTCTTGAGTTTTTATACAATTATGCTACTGGTATGATTCTGTTTTTTCTGTTTTAATTAGTGTTTGTGCCAAGTAGGACCGACAAGATATTCTTGGGTGATAGCTGTTTGATCTTGCTGAAAAAGTCAGAAACTTTGCGCTCGCGAGAAAAATTATCATTTTTAACAGAAATGTGTTTTTAGTTGATTCCTTTTGCAGAAGATTAATATACAAAATGCTCACGTGGACCTTTTTTTTTTTGAAGTTTTTAGAGGTCCAGAGGATTACTATAGACTGTTCTATTTTTGACAGATTCTTTTTCCTTTGTGTTATGTGCTTATTTTGATGGCTCTATGGTTTTATTTGATGAGTTTTTGCCATAGTAAAGTTGGAATACAGTATAGATAATACAAAAACAAAATATGAATTGGTTTGACACAGTACTTATAGTAGTTGTTTGCTTTCTTACACTAACGGATCTCACGAAGGTTTTGTTGAAGTTCTGTGTGATTGAAGTTTTCAACTTTTGGGTTATCTTACGATGGATGAAGGAAGGATGTAATAGCCTAAGCTTGGGGATGCCCCGGCATACCAGGCTATTAATCGAAAGATGAGCAACCAACTAAGCTTGGGGATGCCCTCGAGTGGCATCCCCGCTTTTTTCCAACAACTATCGGTATTTCACTCGAGACTATATTTTTATTCATCACATGATATGTGTTTTGCTTGTAGCATCTTGTATGATATGAGTATTTCCTTGTGTTTGCTTTGCTTTTTAAGTCATCAATCCTTTATGTACACACCTATTTGGGAGAGCCAAAATTATGCCATGACTTGCTAGAATAGCTCTCTATGCTTCACTTAAATTTTTATGAGCTAGGACTTGCTCTAGTGCTTCACTTATATCTTTTTGAGCATGGTGTGCTTAATATTTTTCAAGAAATACTCTCTTGCTTCACTTAGATTTATTTGAGAGTTAGTAAAATTTTAAAGAAATTCTCTCTTGCTTCACTTATATTATTTTGATAGAATAAAGAAAATTGTTATGCTCATGATCTTCACTTATATTTGTTCGAGCTTATGAAAATCAACACATTAAAATCAGTCCCAAAGTGATAGATATCCAACAAGGATAAAGCAAAAGAATGTCATGAAGATCATTGGACAAAATAAACTTGATTCCTTGTAATAGTTTTGAGACATGATGATATGATATGTGAGTTATGTTGATGAGTAATTGTGCTTTAGTAAGAATAATAGTGTTAAAGTTCGTGATTCCCTATGCAAGCATGAAAGTCAATAATTATTCAAAGATATTATATCCTACTTGTGGTGCATTATTCGGTGTTATTTATGCTCAATGTTCGCTTACGAGATTATTTGTTTCATGGTTGGTCGCTTCCCAGTCTTTTGCTAGCCTTCATTTTGCACTATGCATGACCTCTACTTGTGCATCGAAAATCCTTTATCCCGATTTTGCCATATGAGTCCACCATACCTACCTATATGCGGTATTCCCTTGCCGTTCTAAGCAAATTTGTATGTGTCATCTTTAATTTTGAAAATAAATTTCCCTTTTGTGTGCATGTACCGCTCGCGAGGCGGTGAGGGGTAGCCAATGTTTTCCATGCTAGATGTGTTATTCTCACGATGAGTGTTTATTCACTTGTCATTGCACGAGAGTACGGCAAAGGTATTGGGGATGCTCAGTCCCGAAATGAAAAAAATACTTTACGTTGTCAAATACTAAATTCCTTGGGAAGTGTTGGTATGGAAGGCAACCATGGATTCGGCTAGCCATGGCTTGTGAAAGTTTGGTGGAAAAGGAATAAACTTTATTTTCTGTTTGGGAACCGCCTATGATATATCTAGCATGGAAAGTGTTGGGAACCTCACGTCGTTCTCTTTGGTGGGAAAAGTATACCTCCCAAAAAACAATTTATCTCTCAATTTTTGCTTTGAGCTCTGGCACCTCTACAAATCCCTAATTCCCTCTGCGAAGGGACTTTGTTTTACTTATGCAAAAAAAAAAAATTGAATTTGAGTCTCCATATTCTCTTACTAGCACAAACTAGGAAACGCTATGGTCATACTTCAGCATTGGATGTAACTATTATGCGAGTGTGTTTCATGAATGGATCAATAGTTGAGCATAATGGGCTAGGGAGAACTTATTTTAGTATTGATATTTAGAAAGACATGCTTTCTTGTTGATATGCTTGAGTATCTAAATTATTATGTCAAAACTAGACTATTGCTTTGAACCATATAAAAGTCCAAATGTCCATGCTATAAAGAAAATAATAGGATATGACTTGATAAACAACACTCCACATCAAAAAATTTGTTTTTATCACTTACCTACTCGAGGATGAGTAGGAGTTAAGCTTGGGCATGCTGATACGTCTCCAACGTATCTATAATTTTTTATTGTTCCATGCTGTTATATTATCATTCTTGGATGTTTTACAATCATTTTATATCATTTTTTGGTACTAACCTATTGACATAGTGCCAAGTGCTAGTTGTTGTTTTCTGCTTTTACATCATAGGAAATCAATATCAAACGGAGCCCAAACACAACGAAACTCTTTGGAGATTTTTTCTGGGCCAAAAGGAACACTATGGGCCCTGGTGGCACCTGAGGGGAATCCCGAGGAGGAGACAACCTGTGACGCCCGAAGACCGACGTCCCAGAAGATCCCAGAAGATTCCAGAAGATTCCAGATGTTCCGGGCTCTCCCGTGTGTTTCTTTTGTGCTCGCTTTAATTATTTTTTGCATTGCATCATGTCATCATGACATCATGTCATATTTATTTTGCATCTCAACCTTAAATAAATTGTGTGGACCTTCGGTCCATTTAAATCGAGGGAAGAATGACTTCTCTTTAAAACATATACTCCCAATATTTTAGGGAGCTATTATAATAATATTCCATTGCTTCGGAATAACCCAACACACTTGCATATATTTTCCCCATGCCTTTTCTTCGCAATTCCTTGCCTTAAACCTTGCCAATAATTCTTACCCATTTTATCAAGGCTCCAAAAATCCTCAACATTATTTGGACCTACCAAACACCCATTTGTTTCTCACACTCATTTGAATTATATTCAACGAGTTTGAATTTAATTCCTGCAATCTTGCCATTTCTATTTTCTTGGACTACGCTCATTTTTTGTGAGCCCGAGAATAATAATCCCATGTGCTAATTCGTTTCCTAACCCTCCCTTCCTTTTTCTTCTCTCTTTTGTTTTTCTGCTAAAGAGTTTTTGAGAAGGATTAATAGGGAGAGAGAGATCCCAGCAGTCCAGCTTGGGCCTCCTAGCAAACACTCCCAGGCCCAAACACTCTCAGCCTCCATCCCTTCTCAGGCCCGAGGCCCAGCCTCCTTTTTCCCCCTCGCAACCCTAGAGCTCTCTTCCTTTCCCCTCGTTCCTTTTTTCCCCTCGATGCGCCGCCAGCTTCTCGTTCCCGAACCCCGCACTCGATCTCCCCTCGAGCCCCTCTGCCTCTCCCGTTGCGCGCCTCGTCGCCTCCCCTTGCCGCCTCTGCGCGCCCTCCAGGCCGAGCGCGCGCCGCGCCACTTCTCCAGCGCCGCGCCGTGGCTCCCTCCGTCGCCAAGGCCATGCCCCTTCCACCTCTCCTCTGCAGCCGCGCCCCGTCCTCCTTCCTCCGTGCACCTCGCCATGACGCCTCCATACAGGACCGGCCAGGAGCGTCGTGGCCTTCCGCCCCTGCCTCACCTTCCAGCGCCCGAGCGCGCCAAGGCCTCCCCTCGGCCTTCCTCCGCGCCGAGCCGAGCCGGGGCCCTTATCCGCCGCCGCCCCGGCTTCGCCTCGCCGGCCGGTCAGGAGCCGCCCTGACCTCGCCTCTGTCCGCAGCACCAGGCCCCTGCCTCCTTCTTCCTCGCCTGGCCCCAAGTGCCGCAGCGCCCCTCACCTATCTCCCCGCACGGAGCAGCGACCGCGCCTTCATCCCTCGCCTCCTCTGTGCGCCTCCAAGGCCCAGAGCGCAGCACGCCGCTCGCCTCCGTTGGCCGGGTCCAGTGCCGCAGACCCCGGCCACCGTTTTCCTTGCCCCGCCTTGCTCCAGCCTTGGGCACCTCCTGCGAGACGATGCCCTTGTTTTTGCCTGCCCGTGTTTTGCCTACAGGAGTCCGCAGCCGCAAGAACCGTGGATGCCAAGTTTCTCTTCCAGGGACGCCAAGACCCTGGATACACCAAGTTCGACTACCGCATCGTATAACCAAACTCAACGACGAGCCTCGAGTACGACTACACGGTGGCGCGTCAAGTACCCCCTACGAACCGTCAAGTGAACAACTACCGTCGCCGGAAACACCAAGTACCCCTTCGAACGTTTTGAAGCGCCAAGTACCGCGACGCCCGGAGCACTCGAAACCGTCAAGTACATCTACGAACGAGAACGTCTACTTCCACTACCGTCGACCCGTGAACGGCTACATAACGAGTACCTCTACGGAACGCCTACTTCCTCTACGAGTTGCGAGAACGGCTACTTCCACTACGACTCGAACCCCCTCCGAGACCGAACGCTTCGAAGGTATAACCCCGAGTCGATGACCCGTGGAATGCATGTGTTGTATGAAATGTTCCCTTGTGTGCATCGTGCCCGTTTCGTCTTTGTCATGTTCCTCGGTTGCCTCGTCGCCGACCCGTGGGAACCCGGCAACGGGATCGCCCCACCTTTCATCTCGTTTGACTCGCTCACGCCATCTTTCCTTTTGCACCGGACTCTCAACGAGTTACCGGAACCAAGATGTTGCCGTTGCATCATTTTCGGATCGTTGCCGTGGCACCCTTTCTTTCCACCACGGTGACAATTGCTTCATATCATCTTCTTGTCAACTTTTAATAATAATTGCATAAACTTAATCATGTCATCCGCATCATGTTAACAACATTTAAAATGTGTGAATTGTTGTTGCTTTAATAATTGCTAAACATGCTCATGGGGATTTTCCGGAATTGTTGTTGTTATTTCCGGCCTCATTTAAAATGTCTAATTAGTGTAGTTTTATTATGCTTCACCTCTTTCTATGTTAAAAACATTTAATCTTGTCTTGTAAATAATGAGAGTCAATTAAATAATTGAAATGTGGTGTTTCGTCAATATGCAACTCGTTGCATATTGATCTCCACTTAACTTGTAGATTTGTTTGTGCACTTTGCAATGCCATGCATATTTAAACCGGACATGCATCATACTTGGATGTGCATCGTATGCCATGTTTATGCTTGTGTGTTTACCGTGTTGTTTGCTTCTTTCCGGTTGCTTCTCTTGTTAGCTTCGGTTTCGTTCTGGAGTTGTGAGGATTCGCTCGACTGTTGCTCCGTCTACTTCATGGATCCGTTCTCCTTCCTTTGTGGAATCCCAGGCAAGATGATCATACCCTTGGATACCTTTACTACCATTGCCATGCTTAGTTGTCTCGATGCTATCGTTACATGTCGCGCTACCCATCTTTTATGTCAGCCTCTCCTTGTTGCCATGAAACCTCTAACTTTTTGAAACCTTCCTAGCAAAACCACTATTTGGCTATGTTACCCGCTTGCTCAGCCCCTCTTATAGCATTGTTAGTTGCAGGTGAAGTTGAAGATCGTTCCAGGTGGGAACTTGTTGTTGTAATATCACAATATCTATAATTATTATTAACACACCTATATACTGGGCATGGGTGGAAGGCTTGGCCTTTTGCTCGGTGTTTTGTTCCACTCATGCCACCTTAGGCGCCGATAAACCGGCATTATGTTCCTTGATTTTGCGTTCCTTAGACGATGGGTGGATGGGGACCCCTTGACAGTTCGACTTTGAATAAAACTCCTCCAGCAAGGCCCAACATTGGTTTTAATTTGCTCATAATAACAACTTAATTAATTAATTAAATTTGCATAGGGGGTCGCGTCCCCGAGGATTCTTAATTCTACATAGCAGGGGGGGCCAGTGCTGATGGTGTTGGTCCCAAACGGGGAGCCTGCGGGGCCGCCTTGGGGAAACCCGAGGTATCTGGTATAACCCGTAGCTTCGCCCATCCGGTTGTGTCCTGAGACAAGATACGCGCGGCTACTATCAGGGTGTCGACACACCGGGAGGTCTTGCTAGACTTGTTTTACCATTGTCGAAATGTCTTGTGCTACCGGGATGCCGAGCCTGATCGAATTTCCCTAAGATAAGGAGTGATGATATTATATTTATCACTTCAGCTAATCGTGAGAGCTTGTGATGGGCTAAGTTGGGACACCCCTGCAGGGTTATGATCTTTCGAAAGCCGTGCCCGCGGTTATGTGGCAGATTGGAATTTGTTAATGTCCGGTTGTAGAAAACTTGACAGAGGATCCGAAGTAAAACACCAACTGTGTGAGTAACCGTGACTGTCTCTTTTCACTTTGAGAAGAGACCACGGTGGGGTTATGTTTGACTCGTATGTAGTTCAGGATCTTTAGCGATCACTACTTTTGCGACCGTTTGCGTAGATGCTCATCTTATTCTTGTACTCGTAAGCTAGCCACCATATTATGCTTAGCCGCTGCTGCAACCTCACCACTTTACCTCTTCCTACCCATAAAGCTTTGCTAGTCTTGATACCCATGGTTATGGGATTGCTGAGTGCTCGTGGCTCACAGATACTACAACACCAGATGCAGGTTCAGCCGAGTTTGATGCAGGAGATGGATCAGTTCCTCACCGGGAGTTCGATGAAGAGAGTGGCTGTATGCTTGTGACATTTTCGACGATCAGTAGTGGTTTCTACTAGGATTCGATCCTGACCTGTGGCGTTTTATTGTTTGGTATCTTGTCTTTTGGATCTTACCCTTAGATGGGTTGTGATGTTTTGGATGATGTTTGCTTATGTAATGTATTGTGTGAAGTGGCGAGTGTAAGCCAACTATCTCCTTTTGCTTTTTAATCCCTCTTTTACATGAGTCATGCAAAGATACCAAACTTGCGATCATTCCAGCATGGGCTTATACCTTTAAGTCGTGCCTCGACACGTAGGAGGTATAGTCCCATCCTGGGCATTACAAGTTGGTATTCAGAGCCTTCTCCGACCTAGAAGCCCCCACTGACTGATCGAATCGTTGACGGTTGAGTCTAGGCACACACTTGAAAATGTTTTGAGTCCTATATATATATATCGGAGAGTAGGATTTCTTTTGCTCCTCTTCTCTTTTCACTCTGGTGAGGACTCCTGACGATTACTCTTGCCTCTTCTACTTTCAAAAATTGCACCAAAATTTTTTTAGGATCTCGCGAGTATTGTTTCGATTGTTCCGATGTCTTTGTGACGAGAACATTGTTCTCGATGCCTCCTGTCATTAGGGGTTGTGGCAATGTCCCGGGGAGTTGAGCTCCGAGGTGTTGTCGTCACAAATCTATCGCGGCAGTACTAGAATACTTAAGACGGCCGGCATCGAAAACTCTCCTATGCGGTTAGTGGCAAGATAACCCCGACATCACCCAGTACTGGGGAGGTAGTTCGGGAGTATTGCCATAGCTTGTATAGTGGATGCGTTTCGAAGGTCCGAGGTAAACGGTTTCCGAGAACAACTGGTTATGTGTTGAAGGATGGATACAGCTGGATGTAGGATTAGAGTTGAGTGCGTGGTGCTTCCCCTGTATCCCCAACACCTGATTGCATAACTGGAAACTTTCGGAAATTAATAGGTGGGTTCATCCAGTAGTTCTAGGCATTCTTCCAACGAGTGCATGATATGAAGTTCGGGGTTCCACATTGAGTGAAGTGGTTTTATGGGCTTGTTCCGATCGGGAGTTGCATCTTAAAGGGTCCTTGGCTATGCTGATCCGGGGATTGCAAAACCCTTTTGTAACACGTTCCATGAGCTTTCAGCACGAATTTGTCGAACGAAGCTTCTATCTTGTATTTGTTCTATCTGTTCCTTGTTCCTTTTTTATTTACCTTTTGTTCTTCCAAGTGGCTTCTCGACTAGTTGATGTACCTACGGAATTCATTCGTTCAATTCTCTGTTCGGATAGATATGTTGCAACATAATCTTCTTCATAAACACATCTATCCTTTGTTTTTGTTTTGATTCTGGTATTCGAGTTGCTACGATGTCAAATGTTGATTCCATACCTTTCCTAATCGGTATTCTCATATTTCTATGGGAGTGCTAGTCCTTCTTGATCATCAAGATCTTCATGTTAATCCTTTTTCAACCGGTGTGCCTTCTCGTCAAATTATCCCATACGGACGCCGTTGAGTAATCTGATGATTTGTCTGTTTCATTATTCCAAATTGTCTTTGTTTTCCCCACCCTCCCTCCCTTTTCTTTGTGGAGCTGGAATTCTCAGACGAAGTATCCATTTTATTCATGTGATATTTCTTCATTCTTTTCCTTCAATGTTCTTATCCGGTGATTTATCGTGAAGATGCTCAAGAGCTTCAAGTTCATCATTCTTTTGTTCTCAAATTCTGCCGCTGGATGTAATTTAAGATTTCGGTGTTGATCTTATCCTTTTCCTCTTTTCACAATGCTTTCTTATTCCGGTGCACCAATTATTCATTCTCCTCTTGCTATTCATATCCGGAGTGTTGAAGATATCTCAGAAGATTCGTGTTTCCATTCTTAATCCATTCAAGCTATTTTGAGATTGTTATCTTATTCAAGCCATTTAATTCAACCGGTGAAATATCTCTTAAGCAATCTTTTTCAACGGTGATTTCTTTAGTGGGCCCTAACCCACAGGTCTTTTCCCAGGATCTTACCTGACTCTTCTTTTTTCGGAGTTATACTCAAATTCTTTTCAAGTGTGACGTAAGAATGATTTCCATCAGTCACATGCCTTCTCCAAGATCGCTTTCAAATTCTTGTTCATCATTGGTTCAACCTTTTTAATTCTACATTCCGGAGTGCTCAACAATTCTTATGGCATTTCTCGTCTTCATTCTCAACATTTGGAGACCGCAGAAGTGTTTCTCTTAAACCTGGCCCGTTCTCTTGATGATTCGTGGTTCTAGCTTCATGCCATCCTCGTTATTGTTTCGATCATGAGGATTATTTTCATAACCATCCGAAGCTTTTCACGATTCTTCCCATTCTGTTCCTCCGAAGGCCATCATCTCAGAAGATATCTTCGTTCTCAGTTTTCAACTTCGTCCTCCAAATATTCTTCATTGATGTCTCTTCGTTCGTCTCCTTATTTTTACGGTGGTTCTTTCAAGATTACTCTTCCTTGTTATCATATTAATTCATTTGTTCTTTTCACAATCCTACCGGTGGTTCGTTGAAGATTTACCCAAGCTTGTGCTAGATCCCTCTTTAATTCTTTCCAACGAGAATAAGTAGTATGCCAAATCCGTTGCTTGTCATCAATTTAATTTGATGAAGGATAAGCATACAGTAAATCTTATTCTCGTCTCCTCGAGGTGATTTAATCTCTTTTGTCTGGAGCTTGTTCATCATATCATATTCTCGGTTCTAAGTTGTTCATCTTGTTTTCCGGAGCTCCAAGTTATTTCAATTATATCATTTCAAGCTCCATCTAATTCACCGCAGGCCTTGAATCTTATTCTTTTCATCTTTCACTTCTCTTGCTTTCATTACCGGAGTTTTCATGGTGATTCATCAAGATTTAATTCATTCTCGAAGTCTTCATCAAGATTCTTGTTGAAGATCAGGCATTCTTCATCATGCTTTCCAATTGCAATTCTTTCTACCTTATCTTTTCAGATGGTGTTATGTCATTCTTGTTAATTCCTTCATGTTTCATGATTCACAAGTTGTCAGGAATGAGATATTTAAACCCATCTTTTCTTTGTTCAGGAGATCTTTCAAACCATTCAATTTATTCGTTGGAGTAATCTTGGATTGTATTTCACCTAAAAGCTTTCCCTAAGGATTGTTGCTAATTATGGTGCTCATAAATGACCCAAGTTCTTCATTTATCATTCCGGTGGAATAAGTTTTTCGTCTCCTTGTTGATCTCAATCCAATCATTGTTCTCGTCAGTGGCCGGTTGTCACCTCATAATTTGAGATGTTTTCCATAAGCCCACATCTAGCTTATTCGTTTCGTTGTGGATTTTTTCCAACAACTCCATTCAACCCTTCTTTGTAAGGAGGATTTTCCTAATTCATTTGTCGGAGAAGTTGTCTTTTTCTTCTCCATTCATTTCTTTCATTGATTTATATGCTATTCTTTCATTCCGGAGGCTTTGTGATGTTGATCTCTCCAAACCATCATCTCGTTTTTATCGAGATCATGTTCTTTCCCTTGCCTATCTTTTTACTGGAGTGTTGTATTCTTCATTCAAGTTCCGTCATCTATCAAGTTTTGCCTATCTTTTAACCGGAGTGCTGTCTGAATCTTTCTTACCCCTTGTGCCATTCTTTTAATTGTTTCGGAGGCAATATGCTGTTGATTTCATCAAGTATCATTCCATCTCCTCAAGTTCATGTTAATTCCTTCCATTTTCAGACGGAGTGCTGTCCAAATTTTGTCATTCTTATTTCTTGGCTATACCGTTCTGATTTCATATTTTTTGGTTCGTAAGCTCTTGTTTCATGTCTTTCAACCTGCAAGGTTCTCGTGGTGTTCCTTGTTCCTCTTTTTGTTACCGGAGTGCTCTTAACTTCGTTCATCTCTGTTGCATTCTTTCTTTCAAGATTGTTCAACCTCTCAAGGTTCGTGGTTTCACTCGTCTGTCAAAGAAGCAACTTTGTTTTACCTCTTCTTTTTCGTTTCTACCCGGTGCTATCTCTAGGATCTCGGGTCGAGATCCTCTGTTAGTGTGGGAGAGTTGTGACGCCCGAAGACCGATGTCCCAGAAGATCCCAGAAGATTCTAGATGTTCCGGGCTCTCCCGTGTGTTTCTTTTGTGCTCGCTTTAATTATTTTTTGCATTGCATCATGTCATCATGCCATCATGTCATATTTATTTTGCATCTCAACCTTAAATAAATTGTGTGGACCTTCGGTCCATTTAAATCGAGGGAGGAATGACTTCTCTTTAAAACATATACTCCCAATATTTTAGGGAGCTATTATAATAATATTCCATTGCTTCGGAATAACCCAACACACTTGCATATATTTTCCCCATGCCTTTTCTTCTCAATTCCTTGCCTTAAACCTTGCCAATAATTCTTACCCATTTTATCGAGGCTCCTCCAAAAATCCTCAACATTATTTGGACCTACCAAACACCCATTTGTTTCTCACACTCATTTGAATTATATTCAACGAGTTTGAATTTAATTCCTGCAATCTTGCCATTTCTATTTTCTTGGACTACGCTCATTTTTTGTGAGCCCGAGAATAATAATCCCATGTGCTAATTCGTTTCCTAACCCTCCCTTCCTTTTTATTCTCTATTTTGTTTTTCTGCTAAAGAGTTATTGAGAAGGATTAAGAGGGAGAGAGAGATCCCAGCAGTCCAGCTTGGGCCTCCTAGCAAACACTCCCAGGCCCAAACACTCTCAGCCTCCCTCCCTTCTCAGGCCCGAGGCCCAGCCTCCTTTTTCCCCCTCGCAACCCTAGCGCTCTCTTCCTTTCCCCTCGTTCCTTTTTTCCCCTCGATGCGCCGCCAGCTTCTCGTTCCCGAACCCCGCACTCGATCTCCCCCTCGAGCCCCTCTGCATCTCCCGTTGCGCGCCTCATCGCCTCCCCTTGCCGCCTCTGCGCGCCCTCCAGGCCGAGCGCGCGCCGCGCCACTTCTCCAGCGCCGCGCCGTGGCTCCCTCCGTCGCCAAGGCCATGCCCCTTCCACCTCTCCTCTGCAGCCGCGCCCCGTCCTCCTTCCTCCGTGCACCTCGCCATGACGCCTCCATACAGGACCGGCCAGGAGCGCCGTGGCCTTCCGCCCCTGCCTCACCTTCCAGCGCCCGAGCGCGCCAAGGCCTCCCCTCGGCCTTCCTCCGCGCCGCGCTGAGCCGGGGCCCTCCTCCGCCGCCGCCCCGGCTTCGCCTCGCCGGCCGGTCAGGAGCCGCCCTGACCTCGCCTCTGTCCGCAGCGCCAGGCCCCTGCCTCCTTCTTCCTCGCCTGGCCCCGAGTGCCGCAGCGCCCCTCACCTATCTCCCCGCACGGAGCAGCGACCGCGCCTTCATCCCTCGCCTCCTCTGCGCGCCTCCAAGGCCCAGAGCGCAGCACGCTGCTTGCCTCCGTTGGCCGGGTCCAGTGCCGCAGACCCCGGCCACCGTTTTCCTTGCCCCGCCTTGCTCCAGCCTTGGGCACCTCCTGCGACACGATGCCCTTGTTTTTGCCTGCCCGTGTTTTGCCTACAGGAGACCGCAGCCGCAAGAACCGTGGATGCCAAGTTTCTCTTCCAGGGACGCCAAGACCCTGGATACACCAAGTTCGACTACCGCATCGTATAACCAAGCTCAACGACGAGCCTCGAGTACGACTACACGGTGGCGCGTCAAGTACCCCCTACGAACCGTCAAGTGAACAACCACCGTCGCCGGAAACACCAAGTACCCCTTCGAACGTTTTGAAGCGCCAAGTACCGCGACGCCCGGAGCACTCGAAACCGTCAAGTACATCTACGAACGAGAACGTCTACTTCCACTACCGTCGACCCGTGAACGGCTACATAACGAGTACCTCTACGGAACGCCTACTTCCTCTACGAGTTGCGAGAACGGCTACTTCCACTACGACTCGAACCCCCTCCGAGACCGAACGCTTCGAAGGTATAACCCCGAGTCGATGACCCGTGGAATGCATGTGTTGTATGAAATGTTCCCTTGTGTGCATCGTGCCCGTTTCGTCTTTGTCATGTTCCTCGGTTGCCTCGTCGCCGACCCGTGGGAACCCGGCAACGAGATCGCCCCACCTTTCATCTCGTTTGACTCGCTCACGCCATCTTTCCTTTTTCACCGGACTCTCAACGAGTTACCGGAACCAAGATGTTGCCGTTGCATCATTTTCGGATCGTTGCCGTGGCACCCTTTCTTTCCACCACGGTGACAATTGCTTCATATCATCTTCTTGTCAACTTTTAATAATAATTGCATAAACTTAATCATGTCATCCGCATCATGTTAACAACATTTAAAATGTGTGAATTGTTGTTGCTTTAATAATTGCTAAACATGCTCATGGGGATTTTCCGGAATTGTTGTTGTTATTTCCGGCCTCATTTAAAATGTCTAATTAGTGTAGTTTTATTATGCTTCACCTCTTGCTATGTTAAAAACATTTAATCTTGTCTTGTAAATAACGAGAGTCAATTAAATAATTAAAATGTGGTGTTTCGTCAATATGCAACTCGTTGCATATTGATCTCCACTTAACTTGTAGATTTGTTTGTGCACTTTGCCATGCCATGCATATTTAAACCGGACATGCATCATACTTGTATGTGCATCGTATGCCATGTTTATGCTTGTGTGTTTACCGTGTTGTTTGCTTCTTTCCGGTTGCTTCTCTTGTTAGCTTCGGTTTCGTTCTGGAGTTGTGAGGATTTGCTCGACTGTTGCTCTGTCTACTTCATGGATCCGTTCTCCTTCCTTTGTGGAATCCCAGGCAAGATGATCATACCCTTGGATACCTTTACTACCATTGCCATGCTTAGTTGTCTCGATGCTATCGTTACATGTCGCGCTACCCATCTTTTATGTCAGCCTCTCCTTGTTGCCATGAAACCTCTAACTTTTTGAAACCTTCCTAGAAAAACCACTGTTTGGCTATGTTACCCGCTTGCTCAGCCCCTCTTATAGCGTTGCTAGTTGCAGGTGAAGTTGAAGATCGTTCCAGGTGGGAACTTGTTGTTGTAATATCACAATATCTATAATTATTATTAACACACCTATATACTGGGCATGGGTGGAAGGCTTGGCCTTTTGCTCGGTGTTTTGTTCCACTCATGCCACCTTAGGCGCCGATAAACCGGCATTATGTTCCTTGATTTTGCGTTCCTTACACGATGGGTGGATGGGGACCCCTTGACAGTTCGACTTTGAATAAAACTCCTCCAGCAAGGACCAACATTGGTTTTAATTTGCTCATAATAACAACTTAATTAATTAATTAAATTTGCATAGGGGGTCGCGTCCCCGAGGATTCTTAATTCTACATAGCAGGGGGGCCAGTGCTGATGGTGTTGGTCCCAAACGGGGAGCCTGAGGGGGCCGCCTTGGGGAAACCTGAGGTATCTGGTATAACCCGTAGCTTCGCTCATCCGGTTGTGTCCTGAGACGAGATACGCGCGGCTACTATCAGGGTGTCGACACACCGGGAGGTCTTGCTGGACTTGTTTTACCATTGTCGAAATGTCTTGTGCTACCGGGATGCCGAGCCTGATCGGATTTCCCTAAGATAAGGAGTGATGATATTATATTTATCACTTCAGCTAATCGTGAGAGCTTGTGATGGGCTAACTTGGGACACCCCTGTAGGGTTATGATCTTTCGAAAGCCGTGCCCGCGGTTATGTGGCAGATTGGAATTTGTTAATGTCCGGTTGTAGAAAAATTGACAGAGGATCCGAAGTAAAACACCAACTGTGTGAGTCACCGTGACTGTCTCTTTTCACATTGAGAAGAGAACATGGTGGGGTTATGTTTGACTCGTATGTAGTTCAGGATCTTTAGCGATCACTACTTTTGCGACCGTTTGCGTAGATGCTCATCTTATTCTTGTACTCGTAAGCTAGCCACCATATTATGCTTAGCCGCTGCTGCAACCTCACCACTTTACCTCTTCCTACCCATAAAGCTTTGCTAGTCTTGATACCCATGGTTATCGGATTGCTGAGTCCTCGTGGCTCACAGATACTACAACACCAGATGCAGGTTCAGCCGAGTTTGATGCAGGAGATGGATCAGTTCTTCACCGGGAGTTCGATGAAGAGAGTGGCCGTATGCTTGTGACGTTTTCGACGATCAGTAGTGGTTTCTACTAGGATTCGATCCTGACCTGTGGCGTTTTATTGTTTGGTATCTTGTCTTTTGGATCTTACCCTTAGATGGGCTGTGATGTTTTGGATGATGTTTGCTTATGTAATGTATTGTGTGAAGTGGCGAGTGTAAGCCAACTATCTCCTTTTGGTTTTTAATCCCTCTTTTACATGAGTCGTGCAAAGATACCAAACTTGAGATCATTCCAGCATGGGCTTATACCTTTAAGTCGTGCCTCGACACGTAGGAGGTATAGTCCCATCCTGGGCATTACACAACCCACCAAGGCGCGCCAGGAGACCCAGGCGCGCCCTGGTGGGTTGTACCCACCTCGGGTGCCCCCAGGACCGCCTCTTTGTTCTATAAATACCCCCAATATTCCAGAAACCCTAGGGAAGTCGACAAAATATTCATCCAGCCGCCGCAGAGTCCAGAAACACCAGATCCAATCTAGATACAATCATGGAGGGGTTCACCACTTCCATTGGTGCCTCTCCGATGATGCGTGAGTAGTTTCTCGTAGACATACGGGTCCGTAGTTAGTAGCTAGATGGCTTCCTCTCTCTCTCTTTTGATCATCAATACAATGGTCTCTTGGAGATCCATATGATGTAACTCTTTTTGCAATGTGTTTGTTGGGATTTGATGAACTTTGAGTTTATTATCAGATCTATTTTTTTATATCCATGAAAGTTATTTGAGTTTCTTTGATCTCTTATGTGCACGATCTCTTATAGACTTGTATTTCTTCTCCGATATTTGGGTTTTGTTTGGCGAACTTGATCTATTTATCTTGCAATGGGAAGAGGTACCCGGTAATGGGTTTGATCTTACGGTGCTTAATCCCAGTGACAGAAAGGGAACCGACACGTATGTATCGTTGCCACTAAGGATAAAACGACGAGATCCATATCTAACGCCATAGATAAACAGATCTTGTCTACATCATGTCATCATTCTGAATGCATTACTCCGTTTTTCCATGAACTTAAAACACTAGATGCATGCTGGATAGCGGTCGATGTGTGGAGTACTAGTAGTAGATGCAGGGAGGAGCCGGTATACTAATCTTGGATGTGATGCCTATGTATTGATCACTACCTGGATATCTTCATAAGTATATGAGGTTCTATCAATTGCCCAACAGTAATTTGTTTACCCACCGTTTTCTATTTTTCTTGAGAGAAGCCACTAGTGAAACCTATGGCCCCCGGGTCTTGTTTCTCATATATTATCCTTTGCTTTTATTTTCCGATCTACTAAACCAAAAACCCAAAAGTACCTTGCCGCAATTTATCTTATTTATCAACCAATCTACCAATATTTATCTCTCTCTCACGTTCGTTACCTGAAAGGGATTGACAACCCCTTTAACACGTCGGGTTGCGAGGTGTTGTTATTTGTGTGCAGGTGTTGTTTACGTTGTGTTGCTTGGTTCTCCTACTGGTTCGATAACCTTGGTTTCACATCTGAGGGAAATACCTATCGCCGCTATGCTGCATCGTCCCTTCCTCTTTGGGGAAACACCGACGTAGCTTTAAGTGACATCAAAAGGACATTCTCGTGCCGTTGCCGGGGAGGATCTTCAACATATACCAGGTTCCTAATCACAAATATCATCTCCTTGCAATTTAGATTATTTGCCATTTGCCTCTCATTTTCCTCTCCCCCACTTCACCAACATTTACCATTTTTATTTGCCATCTTTTTCGTTCATCGTGTTCTTGCCGAATCTATTTGAAGCCCTTATCACCATGGATGATCTTAAGAAAACTAAGGGTTTTCTCCCAAGTTTCAACGATTTGGATAGCCCCTCTGTCCTCTCTAAGCTCATAAACAATGATCCTATGGAAATTCTTACTGGGGTTGGTAAAGAAAATTGTAGCAATTTTGATGAAGATGATCCCGGAATTTTTCATTATTTGCTTGATGAATCTTTGAAAGATGCTTGGGATAGGTTGTTGAGAATCCGAGCTAGTTATGTGCCCCAATACCAGATAGAGATATGCTTGAAAAAAAATTATACTGGTTTGCCTTCTTCGTATAAATAAGTTTTGGATTCTATATTTGAAAGTGATTTCCTTGAAGGGGATGCCATTGATACTTATGAAAAGATGAAAACTATATTTGGGCATCCCAAGGAAAAAGATGTTGAATCCACTACCCTCATGTGCTTTTACCAAAATGAAATAATCAAAGAGATGAAGGCTAGTGTGGATGTGAATTTTCGCAATGTTCTTAATCTTTCATCCACTATTAATGGTCATGTGCTTTCACAAAATAGAAAAATAAACGTCGTTGATAAGAAATTTTCTCTTGCTTTCAAAAAAGGGGTGGATGACAAAAGTTAGATCTTTGTATTATGCCTAGCTAAGGGCGTAAAACGATAGCGCTTGTTGGGAGGCAACCCAGTGAATAAAATTTATTTTTTCTTTTTGCTTCCTGTTTTTGATAGAAAGACTGTAAGGGAACCCCTTACAATATAATTGGTGCAACAAACCCAAATTGCAAGTATCATGCCTTGAACCTGGGTGGGTGGGAAGGCATCAGCCCCTTCCCACCACTAGGCTATGCCTTAGTCTGCCTTTTTGCTTCCTGTTATTGAGTGTTTACACAATTATGCTACTGGGATGATTTTGTTTTTTGTGTTTTAATTAGTGTTTGTGCCAAGTAGAACAGACATGATCTTCTTGGGTGATAGTTGTTTGATCTTGCTGAAAAAGACAGAAACTTTGCGCTCGCGAGAAAAAATCTCATTTTTAACAGAAAAGTGTTTTTTAGTTTATTCTTTTTGCACAAGATTAATATACAAATTTCTCACGTGGCCCTATTTTTAAAGATTTTTAGAGGTCCAGAAGTTTTCGAAACTTCCAGATTACTAGCTACAGACTGTTCTATTTTTGACAGATTCTGTTTTCTTTGTGTTGTGTGCTTATTTTGATGGCTCTATGGTTTTCTTTTATTAGTTTTTGCCATAGAAAAGTTGGAATACAGTATATATAATACAAAAAAAAATATGAATTGGTTTGACACAATACTTATAGCAGTGGTTTGCTTTCTTACACTAACGGATCTCACGAAGGTTTTGTTGAAGTTTTGTGTGATTGAAGTTTTCATGTTTTGGTATATCTTATGATGGATGAAGGAAGGATGTAAGAGCCTAAGCATGGGGATGCCTAGACATCCCAAGCTATTAATCGAAAGATGAGCAACCAACTAAGCTTGGGGATGCCCCCGAGTGTCATCCCCGCTTTCTTCCAACAACTATCGGTATTTCACTCGAGTCTATATTTTTATTCATCACATGATATGTGTTTTGCTTAGAGCATCTTGTATGATATGGGTCGTTGCTTGTTTTGCTTTGATTTTAAGTCATCAATCCTTGCTGTACACACCTATTTGAGAGAGCCAAAATTATGCCATGACTTGCTAGAATAGCTCTCTATGCTTCACTTAAATTTTTATGAGCTAGGACTTGCTCTAGTGTTTCACTTATATCTTTTTGAGCATGGTGTGCTTAGTAATTTTAAAGAAATGCTCTCTTGCTTCACCTAGATTTATTTGAGAGTTAGTAAAATTTTAAAGAAATTCTCTCTTGCTTCACTTATATTATTTTGAGAGAAGAAAGAAAATTATTATGCTCATGATCTTCACTTATATTTGTTCGAGCTTATGAAAAGCAACAAATGAAAATTAGTCCCAAAGTGATAGATATCCAAGAAGGATAAAGCAAAAGAATGTCATAAAGATCATTGGACAAAATAAACTTGATTCCTTATAATAGTTTTGAGACATGATGATATGATATGTTTTTTTTAATGTTGGTAGCAACATGCTACCAAATTCATTGATTAGATAGAGAAAAACTCGAGCTACAAGCATACCCAAGGCAAGTAGACGGCGAGATAGCTCGACCAACTACCCGAAGGCAAAAAAGGAAAGAAGAGAAAAGAAAACAGAACTAACTAACAAGACTACCTGGGTTTAACCTGGATCAAAAGGGATGCCCACTCCTACCATGTTCCAAAGCCGAATCTCCTCTCTTGCTTTCTCTACGAAGTTCGCCCTGTCCATGGATTTTTTCTAAAAAATGTGTTTGTTTGTTTCGCGCCATATCTCCCACGACATGAGTTGTATGATGGATAGGGTCCCTTTCTTGATGTCTTTGCTTGCCCTGCCATGACAGGTTGTTAGCCATGTTTTGAGGGAATCCAGACCGTCCCAAGACTCCGACAATAGCATCGGCATGCATGATAGTCGGGCGATCTTCTCAGAGGCGTACCGTGACCAAGGGCACTCCAGGAGCAAATGGCTAGGGGTTTCTAGATTCCTCTCACAGAGAGGGCAGAAATAGTTGTTCTCCCAACCCCGACACAGCAGGGTATCCGCAGTTAAGATTCTGCCTAGCATGGATGTCAACAAGAAGAAACGACATTTGCTAGTGGGCCTCCGGTGTCCCTCCGGTATCCGCCGTTGTGACCCTCCGGGGTCACTGAGCCTTCCGTAATACTCACGGTTAGGTGTGCATCGCCATGCAATTTGGTCTGGTTGTCCATCCTGTAGCAACACATTATCCAGCTCCTCCGCTAAACTAGATAGCTCCTGCAGCATGTCGTCCGTCAGCCTGTGTGCAAGGTCACTCAACCAAGCCTGCTCCGTGAGCGCGTTGAGGGAGTCCTAGATTGAGGGGTCCTCATGTGGTCGGATAACTCGTGATGGGCCAGACTGGTGGGCCGTGAAGATCATCGAAGATCATCTCTCGTATCCAGATAGGACTCTTGTGTACGTATAATGGCAAGTTTTAGGTTCGGGTGTAATCTTTCCTTCCTCTGCAAGATGGTCATGTACAAACCCTAGGTCCCTCCGGTGCATATATAAACTGGGGGGTTTAGTCCGTAGGGGCTAGAGTACAACAGAATCATAGGCTAGACTTTTAGGGTTTAGCCTTTACGATTTATAGCCCTTTTCTTAGTAGTACTCGAGGTAGATCAACTCTTGTAATTATATTCATCAAGATCAATCAAGCAGGAAGTAGGGTATTACCTCGATCGAGAGGGCATGTACCTGGGTAAACATCGTGTCCCTAGTCTCCTATTACCATCGATCCCGAGACGCATAGTTCAGGACCCCCTACACGACATCCGCCGGTTTTGACACCGACATTGGTGCTTTCATTGAGAGTTCCACTATGTCGTCGAAAGAAGGACCGATGGATCGCTTTGTCAACAACGACGTCACCAACGCCAAGGAGATTTTCCCTCCCGGCCAGCTTTTTGTGTTTGGCAGCTTCACGCTCCGTGCCAACACAGAAGGCCACCTCGAGCAGGTTGAGAGTTACGCCCCTGGCCATCAGGTCAGGTTTGGAAGCTTGAACTATGTTGCTGATATCCACGGAGACTTGATCTTCGACGGATTCGATCCCATGGAGACCGCTCCCTGCCACAACGATGAACATGACCTAAATGTGTCATCGGATCACATCCAGGGGATAGCACCTGTAACTGCTCTGGCCCTAGATCCGGAGCAGATCGCGTCACCCGAGGACGGGAAGCTCAACCCCGCTGCTACTTCTCGAGCTTGCGTTGTATTCCCTCGAAGAGGAAAGGGAGATGTAGCACAGTAGCGTAAGTATTTCCCTCAGTTTTTGAGAACCAAGGTATCAATCCAGTAGGAGACCACGCGTGAGTCCCTTGCACCTGCACAAACGAATAAGAACTTCGCAGCCAACGCGATAAGGGGTTGCCAATCCCTTTACGGTCACTTACGAAAGTGAGATCTGATAGAGATGATAGTTTATATTTTTTGGTATTTTTGATTATAAGAACAGAAAGTAAAAGTGGAAAAAGTAAAGTAGATGTAGATTGATATGTTGAGAATAGACCCGGGAGCCATAGTGTTCTCTAGTGGCTTCTCTCATGATAGCGATATTCTACGGTGGGTAAACAAATTACTGTCGAGCAATTGATAGAAAAGCGAATAATTATGAGACTATATAGGCACGATCATTATATATAGGCATCACGTCCGAGACAAGTAGAACGACTCTTGCCTGCATCTGCTACTATTACTCCACACATCGACCGCTATCCAGCATGCATCTAGTATATTGAGTTCATAAGAACAGAGTAACGCCTTAAGCAAGATGACATGATGTAGAGGGATAAACTCAAGCAATATGATATAAACCCCATCTTTTTATCCTTGATGGCAACAATACAATACGTGCCTTGCTGCCCCTACTTTCACTGGGAAAGGACACCACAAGATTGAACCCAAAGCCAAGCAATTCTCCCATTGCAAGAACTATAGATCTAGTAGGCCAAACCAAACCAATAATACGAAGACACTTGAAAGGAAATTATAATAATACATAAAGAGTTCATAGAAGAACCAAATATTTCTCATAGAAAATCTTGATCATAAACCCACAATTCATCGGATCTCGACAAACACATCGCAAAAAGAGATTACATCGAATAGATCTCCTCGAAGACCGAGGAGAACTTTGTATTGAGATCCAAAGAGAGAGAAGAAGCCATCTAGATACTAGCTATGGACCCGAAGGTCTGTGGTAAACTACTCACAACTCATGGTGAGGCGGTGATGATGATGTGGAAGCACTCCGTGGTAGATCCCCCCTCCGGCGGAGCTCTAGAACAAGCCCCAAGATGGGATCTCACGGGAACAGAAGGTTACGGCGGTGGAACTAGGGTTTTCTCTGTTCGTCTGATGGTTTCGGGGTATGTAGACTTATATAGGAGGAAGGAGGGCACCGAGGGCCTTATGTGGGACCCACGAGGTAGGGGGGCGCGCCCTAGGGTGGGCTCCCCCACTCTCGTGGGCACCACGTGGCCTCTACTCCTTGGTTCTCAAGTCTCCCGTGCGTGATTTTCTCGAAAAATTTCTCTCCCGAAGGTTTCATTCCATTTGGACTCCGTTTGATATTCCTTTTCCGCAAAACCCTGAAACAGGCAAAAAACAGCAATCTGGACTGGGCCTTTGGGTTAGCAGGTTAGTTCCAAAAATAATATAAAATTGTATGACAAAGCCCATTGAACATCCAAAACATCATAAATAATAGCATGGAACAATCAAAAATTATAGATACGTTGGAGACGTATCAAGCATCCCCAAGCTTAATTCCTGCTCGTCCTTGAGTAAGAAAAAGATAAAAACAGAATTTTTGATGTGGAATGCTAACCAACATAGTTTTTCAATGTAATTCTCTTAATTGCGGCATGAATGTTCAGATCTGAAAGATTGAAGATAAAAGTATATATTGACATAAGAAATAATAATACTTCAAGCATACTAATAAGGCAATCATGTCTTCTCAAAATACTATGGCTAAATAAAGTTATCCCTACAAATCCATATAGTCTGGCTATGATCCCTCTTCTTCACACAAATTATTCATATCATGCACAACCCCGATTTCATCCAAGCACTTGTTTCCATACTCTATTCTTTCAAACCTTTCAACTTTCACGCAATACATGAGCGTGAGCCATTGACATAGCACTATGGGTGGAATAGAGAGGTCGTTTTGGAGAAGACAAAAAGGGGGAGATAGTCTCACATCGACTAGGCGTATCAACGGGCTATGGAGATGCCCATCAATAGATATCAATGTGAGTGAGTAGGGATTGCCATGCAACACATGCACTAGAGCTAAATATGTATGAAAGCTCAACAAAAGAAACTAGTGGGTGTGCATCCAACTTGCTTGCTCACGAAGACCTAGGGCATTTGAGGAAGCCCATCGTTGGAATATACAAGCCAAGTTCTATAATGAAAATTCTCACTAGTATATGAAAGTGACTAAGCATGAGACTCTCTATCATGAAGAACCTGGTGCTACTTTGAAGCACAAGTGTGGAAAAAGATAGTAGCAATTGTCCCTTTTTCTTTTCTTTTCTTTTTTTCTTTTTTGGGCCTTTTTTTTTTCTTTGGCCTTTCTTTTTTTTTCCTTTTTTTGTGGAGGGGCTTTATTGATTTGACCTTTCCTCACATGGGACAATGATCTAATAATGATGATCATCACACTTTCATTGAATTACAACTCGATATTACAACTCGATACTAGAACAAATATAACTCTATATGAATGCCTCCGGCGGTCTACCGGGATGTGCAATGAATCAAGAGTGACATGTATGAAAAATTATGCATGGTGGCTTTGTCACAAATACGATGTCAACTACATGATCATGCATGGCAATATGACAATATGATGCGTGTCATATGAACGAAACGGTGGAAAGTTGCATGGAAATATATCTCGGAATGGCTATGGAAATGCCATGATAGGTAGGTATGGTGGCTGTTTTGAGGAATAATATGGTGGCTATTTTGAGGACGGATATATAGTGGCTGTATGGTACCGGCAAAATTTGCGCGATACAAGAGAGGCTAGCAATGGTGGAAGGGTGAGAGTGCGTATAATCCATGAACTCAATATTAGTCATAAGAACTCATATACTTATTACAAAAATCTACGAGTCATCAAAACAAAGTAATCAACTCATGCTCCTAGGGGGGAGGTTGGTAGGAGTTAACCATCGTACGCCCCCGACCTCCACACAAAGGTTGACACTTTTCAAATACCTCATGCTCTAACTTCGTCACATAGCGGTTCACCATACATGCATGGTATGGGAATCACTAACCTTAACACAAGTATTTCTCAATTTCATAATAACTCCACTAGCATGACTCTAATATCACTATCCTCATATCTCAAAACATTTATCAAGCATCCAACTTCTCATCATATTCAATACACTTAGTGTGAAAGTTTTTACTACATTGATATTGGATGTCTATCATGTGAAGACTAGTTTTATAGCCTAAACACATTACCATGCTGTTTTAGTAGACTCTCAAATAGATATAAGTGAAGCATTTGAGTTTCAACAATTTCTTAAAAATATTACCACCACCGTGCTCTAAAAGATACTAGTAACAATGTACGTGCAATGCACGTATTTAGTACTCCCTCCGTCCTATAATATAAGACTGTTTTTATACATCCGTGTAAAAAATGCTCTTATATTATGAGACGGCGGGAGTAATAAATAAAATTTACAATAGATATTATGTACCCAGTATTTCTTTATTCCAGTTCATCTCCTTGTTAAAGAGTGCACATATATGTGAGCCCTCTTGATAATACAATAATACCAAGTGCAATCTATATTATGTATGGGACTACAACACCTCTTACAAATTTATTTGCCAAGATAGTGCAGGTAAGGGCAAAGAATCTATACATTGATTATTACATCCACTAATTAAGCACGTGCCTTGTTCCTACAATTTTCATTATTCATATCCCACAAAAAATTAAGTGTTACTATAAGAGGCTGAGAAATTAAGTCACTACATGACCAATGTTACAATCTCTGATGCACTAATCATCACGCCGTCACCTTAACCTTCATGAATAGAGAACAAATTATAAATTAATATAAAATATACGTATAATAGTGCAGATGAATCTTGAAGTATAATAAGTGAAATGCATAGAATGGTGTATAAACTAACAAAAGACTCTTATTTAACTTTACTCATACAGAGCTCACCACATTTCTCTCATTACTTTGCCTCCACAAGTTGTTTAATATGTAATCTGCATTACTGTAAATAATTTTATATATCGAGCTTCCAAATCATCTTCCACATAAGAAATCAGGACAACTGCAATGGCGGGAAGGAACCAGCGTATGAGATGATAAGCATGTTGTGGCATTTGATATAACTCCTCTGAACCTTGTACTCATGACACAGTAAAAGAAAATCAACAGGAATGTACTCTAAAGAAAGAATTTGTCAAAAGCCAAAATATCACAAATCTCACCTCACATTTACTGACAGCAGTACATCAGTCTATCTCAGAGCTCACATACAAATATAGTAACAAAACTTTGCCTTGGATTAAGTAACTGGACTCTAATCTCCAGCATTTACCTTGAAAAATAAAGTTGTGGAGATATTTTCTTCAGAAAAAAAGGAACCTGGTCACATGGAGCAAAAATACTTACACAAATCATCAGTAGAGAATATTCAATGATTAAACATCAAATATCGCATGGAGCAATTCTGAACTTTTCTAAGTTACCCTCCATAAGAGCAATTCTGGATCCAGTGAATTATGGGTAGTTATTTAGATTCAGAATTTGTACTCTTTCCAGAAGTTTGAATATGTACTTTCGGATATTCTGAACTGCTCTAGTACACATTCAAACTTTTGCATCCTCTGTTCAGAATAAGTACCCATAATTCATTGGATGGCACTTTGAAGTTCAGAATATCCGGAAGTACACATTCAAACATGATTCAGAATGTGTACTCTTTCCAGCAGTAAAAGCACTGTACTCTTTCCAGAAGTACACATTCAAACTTCTGAGAGACAAATTACTGCATTTTACTGCTCTAGTATTCTTGCATAGGTAAGGATGCTTCCAGGCAAGGGAATTTGGTTCCTGAGCTCTGGTGAGGCTGGAGTTTACAACAACTGAAAAAGATACTTAAATGCTTCGAAACCTGGGATACCAATCATTTTTCAGTGATGGTTCCACACTATACTGTTGTCTAGTCAACCTACATATTGCACTTCTTAGTCAAGCTAATTGGATCGATCAAGTAGATTGTACATCTTACATGCAACCTCATAGCAAGGTTAAATCGTAAATCTCACCACTGATCATGTGTTGAGCAAGCCAAAATTTCAGAAAATTAATTACAAGAGGTAGTCGAGCGTACACAGAGGGTTGCTGATGGCTCTGGATCCTCTGCGAAAATCTGCTGATGCACAGAGAGGCCAGAATAACAATCAGCGGCGGCAGGGCCCTTGTGTCGCCGCGGCCACAACCACGATGCCTTGCTGCAATTTGAGAGAGACGGGAGAATAGAGAGGGGAGAAGGCACAAAGAGAGTGAGAGGGAGAGAAGAACCCTTGTGTCTAGATCCTAATCGGAGCTGCGCTCATCTGCGGCAACGGCCCCGCCTTTGCCTGTCATCCTTTTTCCATGTCTCCGCCGTGGAACCCTTGCCGCTGCGTGCGGCAGCAGCACCGCGTGGGCGTCGAGCGTCTGGAGGAGCAAGCCACCGCAGCTGCGGGGAGGGAGCACTGCGACCCGCGGAAGAGGGAGCGGCCGCGGCGGAGGGAGGAAGTGCGCGGCCGGCAAGGAGGGCGCCCGTGAGGGTGTCCCCGGGGCAGTGGGAGAGAGCTGGAGGTTGCGTGATTGTAGGAACTATTTGTTATCTTTTCTTTTGGAATCCACGATTGTAGGTGCAGATGGAAGTGGCAGAGTTTTCGCCCGCTCAATAAAATTGCTAAACGTACTTCCACCGAAGTTTAGTTGGTGTTTAGACGGTTAGATCCAAATAAGTGGGTCTGATCCTGAGGCTCAAATTGCTTTGGTTTGTGTTGTGTACGTTATGTGGGGTGGGATTAGGGAAGAAAATGTTTGATTGTTTAATAGTAGTATAGATAAGTGAAGCACCGAGCAAAAACTATTCAACTCAAAAGATATAAGTGAAGCACATAGAGTGTTCTAACAATTCCTAGGCCATATTTCACTCTCTCAAATAGTTGTGTCCAGCAAGGATAATTGTGGCAAACTAACAAGAAAAGACTCAAATTATACAAGACGCTCCAAGCAAAACACATATCATGTGGTGAATAAAAATATAGCTCCGAGTATAGTTACCGATGGATGAAGACGAAAGACGGGATGCCTTCTCGGGGCATCCCCAAGCTTAGGCTTTTGGTTGTCCTTGAATTTTACTTGGGATGCCTTGGGCATCCTTATGCTTAGGCCCTTTCTACTCTTTGTTCCATAGTCCATCAAAGCAATACTCAAAACTTGAAACTTCACAACACAAAACATAGACACAAATCTCGTGAGCTCCATTAGTATAAGAAAGCAAACCACTACTCAAAGGTACTGCAATGAATTCATTCTTTGTTTATATTGGTGTTAAACCTACTGTATTCAAACTTCTCTATGGTTCATACCTCCCAATATTACTCATAGATGCATTGAAATAAGCAAACAACACACGAAAAAACAGAATCTGTCAAAAACAGAACAGTCTGTAGTAATCTGCAGGTTTCGCATACTTCTGTAACTCCGAAAAATTCAAACTAAATTGGTAAACGTGAGGAATTTGTCTATTAATCATCTGCAAAAATAATGAACTAAATAGCATGCTCCAGTAAAATCTGATGACCATTCTAGCGAGCGCTAATGATTCTGTTTTTCACAACAAGATCACATAAACTTCACACAAGTCTTCCCAAAGGTTCTACTTGGCACAAACACTAAACAAAACACAAAAGCACATCTAAACAGAAGCTAAATGCAATATTTATTTCCTAACAGCATAAAAAACAAATAATATAAAATTCGGTTGCCTCCCAACAAGCGCTATTGTTTTACGCCCCTAGCTAGGCACGATACATGATAGACCTACGTATTGCCATCTTTGGAAGGCAATCCATAAGTGGCTCTCATAATAGATTCATATGGTAATTTGATTTTCTTTCTAGGAAAGTGTTCCATGCCTTTCCTTAAGGGAAATTGGAATCTAATATTTCCTTCCTTCATATCAATAATTGCACCAATCGTTCTAAGGAAAGGTCTACCAAGAATAATAGGACATGAAGGATTGCAATCTATATCAAGAACAATGAAATCTACGGGCACATGATTCCTATTGGCAACAATAAGAACATCATTAATCCTTCCTATAGCTTTCTTAATAGTGGAATCCGCAAGATGCAAATTTAAAGAACAATCATCAAGCTCATGGAACCCTAGCAAATCGCACAAAGTTTTTGGGATAATGGAGACACTTGCACCCAAATCACACAAAGCATAGCATTCATGATCTTTAATTTTCATTTTGATAGTAGGTTCCCACTCATCATAAAGCTTTCGAGGGATAGAAACTTCTAACTCAAGTTTTTCTTCATAAGATTGCGTCAAAGCATCAACCATGTGTTTGATGAAAGCTTTATTTTGACTATAAGCATGCAGAGAGTTTAGTATGGATTGCAACAAGGAAATAAAATCAATCAAAGAGAAATTATCATAATTGAATCCCTTGAAATCCAAAGTAGTGGGTTCATCACTATGCAAAGTTTTAATCTCTTCACTCCCACTTTTAACAATTTTAGCATCAAGATGTAAAAACTCCGAACCATTGGGACACCTTAAAGTAGAATCATCTCCAATCCTATATTCATCAAGATTTATGCTAGAAAACAAGGATCTAATAGGAGACACATCAATAACTTTCAGATCTTCATTTTTATTTTCATGATAACTAGAAGAACACGCTTTTATATAATTCTCTCTTTTAGCACGCATCCTAGCGGTTCTTTCTTTGCATTCATCAATGGAAATTCTCATGGCTTTGAGAGACTCATTGATATCATGCTTAGGTGGGATAGATCTAAGTTTCAAAGAATCAACATCAAGAGTAATTCTATCCACACTTCTAGCCAATTCATCAATCTTAAGCAATTTTTCTTCAAGCAAAGCATTAAAATTCTTTTGCGAAATCATAAACTCCTTACCACTATTTTCAAATTCAGAAGGCATCTTTCCATAAGAGTTGTTGTAGGAATTACCATAATTATTAGAGTAATTACTAGGAAAAGTCCTAGGATTAAAGTTCCCTCTATAAGCATTGGTACCAAAATTATTCCTACCAACAAAATTCACATCCAAAGATTCATTGTTATTTTCAATCAAAGTAGACAAAGGCATATCATTAGGATCAGAAGAAGCACTCTTAGCAGCAAATAATTTCATAAGTTCATCCATCTTTCCACTCAAAACACTAATCTCTTCAATAGCATGCACTTTTTTACTATTAGATCTTTCGGTGTGCCATTGAGAATAATTAACCATAATATTATCTAGGAGTTTGGTAGCTTCTCCTAAGGTAGCTTCCATGAAAGTGCCTCCTGCGGCCGAATCTAAAAGATTTCTAGAAGCAAAATTCAATCCAGCATAAAAGTTCTGAATAATCATGCATAGATTCAAACCATGTGTAGGGCAATTACGTATCATTAATTTCATTCTCTCCCAAGCTTGTGCAACATGCTCATGATCTAGTTGCTTAAAATTCATATTATTGTTTCTAATAGAGATGATCTTAGCAGGAGGGAAATACTTAGAGATAAAAGCATCTTTGCACTTATTCCACGAATCAATACTATTTCTAGGCAAAGAGGAAAACCAAGTTTTAGCACGATCTCTAAGTGAAAACGGAAATAACTTCAATTTAACAATATTGTTATCCATATCCCGTTTTCTTTTGCATATCACACAAATCAACAAAGATGTTTAGATGGGTAGCGGCATCTTCACTAGGAAGGCCGGAGAATTGATCTTTCATGACAAGATTCATCAGCAGCATTGATCTCACAAGATTCAGCATCGGTAATAGGAGCAATCAGAGTGCTAATAATATCATTATTGTTGGTATTGGAGAAGTCACAAAATTTGGTATTGTTCTGAGCCATAGTGACAAGCAAGCAATCCAACACACAAGCAAACAAGAAGCAAGCGAACGATAAACACACGGCAGAAGAAGGGCAAATAAAACGGCAAGGGTGAAGTGGGGGAGAGGAAAACTAGGGGCAAAAAATGTAATGCGAAGGATAAGGGTTTGTGATAGGTACTTGGTATATGACTTTTGCGTAAGCCTCCCCGGCAACGGCGCCAGAAATTCTTCTTGCTACTTCTCGAGCTTGTGTTGTACTCCCACGAAGAGGAAAGGGAGATACAGCACAGTAGCATAAGTATTTCCCTCAGTTTTTGAGAACCAATGTATCACTCCAGTAGGAGACCACGCGCGAGTCCCTCCCACCTGCACGAACAAATAAGAACTTCGCAGCCAACGCGATAAGGGGTTGTCAATCCCTTTACGGTCACTTACGAAAGTGAGATCTGATAGAGATAATAGTTTACATTTTTTGGTATTTTTGATTATAAGAACAGAAAGTAAAAGCGGAAAAAGTAAAGTAGATGTAGATTGATATGTTGAGAATAGACCCGGGGGCCATAGTGTTCTCTAGTGGCTTCTCTCATGATAGCGATATTCTACGGCGTGTAAACAAATTACTGTTGAGCAATTGATAGAAAAGCGAATAATTATGAGACTATCTAGGCATGATCATTATATATAGGCATCACGTCCCATACAAGTATACCGAATCCTGCCTGCATCTACTACTATTACTCCACACATCGACCACTATCCAGCATGCATCTAGTATATTGAGTTCAAAAGAATAGAGTAACGCCTTAAGCAAGATGACATGATGTAGAGGGATAAACTCAAGCAATATGATATAAAACCCATATTTTTATCCTCGATGGCAACAATACAATACGTGCCTTGCTGCCCCTACTGTCACTGGGAAAGGACACCACAAGATTGAACCCAAAACCAAGCACTTCTCCCATTGCAAGAACTATAGATCTAGTAGGCCAAACCAAACCAATAATTCGAAGGACTTGCAAGGATATTATAATCATACATAAAGAGTTCAGAGAAGAACCAAATATTTCTCATAGATAATCTTGATCATAAACCCACAATTCATCGGATGTCGACAAACACAACGCAAAAAGAGATTACATCGAATAGATCTCCTCGAAGACCGAGGAGAACTTTGTATTGAGATTCAAAGAGAGAGAAGAAGTCATCTAGATACTAGCTATGGACCCGAAGGTCTGTGGTAAACTACTGACAACTCATGGTGAGGTGATGATGATGATGTAGAAGCACTCCATGGTAGATCCCCCCTCCGACGGAGCCCCGGAACATGCCCCAACATGGTATCTCACGAGAACAGAAGTTTACGGCGGTGGAACTAGGGTTTTCTCTATTCGTCTGATGATTTCGGGGTACGTAGGCTTATATATGAGGAAGGAGGGCATCGGGGGCCTTCGTGGGACCCATGAGGCAGGGTAGCGCACCCTAGGGGGGCGCGGCCCCCAACCTCGTGAGCACCACGTGGCCCCTACTCCGTGGTTCTCAACTCTCCCGTGCGTGATTTTCTCCAAAAATATCTCTACCGAAAGTTTCATTCCGTTTGGACTCCGTTTGATATTCCTTTTCTGCAAAACCCTGAAACAGGCAAAAAACAGCAATCTGGACTGGGCCTTTGGGTTAGTAGGTTAGTCCCAAAAATAATATAGAAGTGTATGACAATGCCCATTAAACATCCAAAACATTATAAATAATAGCATGGAACAATCAAAAATTATAGATACGTTGGAGACGTATCACCCACCATGGAGGCCGCGGACTCAGCGGCGGTGGAGCCGCATACAGACCCAACCTTGAGTGGGATCTGTGTTACCCAAACTTCGGTCTCGTCTCCGGCTATAGGTTCCAAACCATCTGTATCTGCGTCGTTCGAGCTTGATCAGGCGCCTATCATCGAATTTAGATTCACAGATATCTTCCGGCACTCACCTTTAGGCGATGTGCTAAAATCCTTGAAATCTCTCTATTGGCATCCTGCGAACCAGGGTACCTAGACTTGCCTACCTGCGGGCCACGACACGCTCCTACCACGGCCTGGTACGGCCCAGCTGATCGACCAGCTGCCCAAGACCCTCGCGAGGGGGCTAAGCCTCGCGAGGAGAACAACGTCAAGACCACCTCAGGAGCGGCCTCGGCAAGGTGCTCCGGAGAGGCGGAGAATCCAAGGCCAATCTTGGCTCAGGAGGAGGCAGTGACGTAAGTAGTGACGCACCGGGCCAGCGGGTGCCAGCGCCCGCCAGTGACGCAGTTGCCGTTTCGGTGCAAAGGAGGCAGCGCAGACGCAGGTTCCCGAGGAGCGGGACAAAGGTTTCCCCTTTGGTGCAATGGGACCGAAGACCGCAAGGACGACAGGGAGGATGTCACCACTGAGCCCACCACCGCGTCATCGCTTGATCCTCTTGCAGGCGAAGACTGCTTTTGTCAGGGTAGAAACGTCCTTGTGTTCCCTCTCAAAATGGCCGTTGTGGGATCCCTTCCCGCGTAAACATTTTGGGGGAAGAGGACCCTGGCCGCCTATATAAGTAGCTAGGATCCCCACTATGAGGGGGGAAGGGAGAATCAGATCCATAAATTTTGCCACCACGCAAAGGAGCAAGAACACTTGCCTTGTGACCCTCCTGAGCTCACCTCCTGAGCTCAGGAATCCCTGTACTAGTTCATATTCCAGCCCTCCTGAGGCCAGTCAACCAAAGCAGGAAGTAGGGTTTTACACCACAAGGTGGCCCGAACCTGGGTAAACTCTTGCGTGTTTCACTTGTTGTTTCCTTGAATCTCTTCATTGGGCATGGGCGAGACGCTAGGTAGACGCAAGTGGGAGAGATCTTCCTTCACGCCCCTGTGTTCGAACTTCTTGGGTTTTGCGGAGCCCGTAATCCGACATTTGGCGCGCCAGATAGGGGGCGTGTCGAGATCTCGCCTCTCCGACGACCTCGTCCCGCTCTCGTCATCGACTTCGCTCCGCCACCATGGTGGACACACGCCTGATAACCCACAAGTGTAGGGGATCGCAACAGTTTTCAAGGGTAAAGTATTAAACCCAAATTTGTTGATTCGACACAAGGGGAGCCAAAGAATACTCTTAAGTATTAGCTGCTGAGTTGTCAATTCAACCACACCTGGAAACTTAGTAGTTGCAGGAAAATAGTTTAGTAGCACAGTAATATGATAGTGGTGGTAGAAGCAATAAAAGTAAAGATAGTGTTTTTGTAGTTTTTGTGATAATAGCAACGGAAAAGTAAATAAGCGACAAGCAATATAGGTAAAGCTCGTAGGCATTGGATCGGTGATGGGAAATTACGTTGGATGCAATTCATCATGTAGAAGTTATAACCTAGGGTGACACAGAACTAGCTCCAGTTCATCAATGCAATGTAGGCATTTATTCCGAATATAGTCATACATGCTTATGGAAAAGAACTTGCATGACATCTTTTGTCCTACCCTCTCGTGGCAGCGGGGTCCTACTGGAAACTACGGGATATTAATGCCTCCTTTTAATAGAGTACCAGACCAAAGCATTAACACATAGTGAATACATGAACTCCTCAAACTATCGTCATCACCGGGAGTGGTCCCGATTATTGTCACTTCAGGGTTGCCGGATCATAACACATAGTAGGTGACTATAGATTTGCAAGATAGGATCAAGAACACACATATATTCATGAAAACATAATAGGTTCAGATCTGAAATCATGGCACTCGGGCCCTAGTGACAAGCATTAAGCATAGCGAAGTCATAGCAACATCAATCTCAGAACATAGTGGATACTAGGGATCAAACCATAACAAAACTAACTCGATTACATGATAGATCCCATCCAACCCATCACGGTCCAGCAAGCCTATGATGGAATTACTCACACACGACGGTGATCATCATGGAATTGGTGATGGAGGAAGGTTGACGATGACGATGGCGACGATCTCCACTCTCTCGAGCCCCGAACGGACTCCAGATCAGCCCTCCCGAGAGAGATTAGGGCTTGGCGACGGCTCCGTCTCATAAAATGTGATAATTCTTTCTCCTTGATTTTTCTCTCCACAAAATGAAATATATAGGACCTGGGGATACGTCGATGGGACATCGGGGTGCCCTCGAGGCAGGAGGCGCGCCCTGGGAAGGGGGGCGCACCCCCCACCCTCGAGGACAGCCCGTGGGCCCCCAGGTGTGGATCTTCTTGCAGGTATTTTTTATATTTTCTGAAATAAATCTTCGTTGATTTTCAGGCGATTCCGAGAACTTTTTATTTCTGCACAAAAACAACACCATGGCAGTTCTGCTGAAAACAACGTCAGTCTGGGTTAGTTCCATTCAAATCATGCAAGTTAGGGTCCAAAACAAGGGCAAAAGTGTTTGGAAAAGTAGATACGTTGGAAACGTATCAACTCCCCCAAGCTTAAACCTTTGCTTGTCCTCAAGCAATTCAATTGATAAACTGAAAGTGATAAAGAAAAACTTTGACAAACTCTGTTTGCTCTTGTTGTTGTAAATATGTAAGCTAGCATTCAGGTTTTCAACAAGACCATGAACTAAACACATTCACAATAACTTTCAGGTCTCAAGACTACTTACATCAATGGCATAATCAACTAGCGAGCAATAATAATAAACCTCGGATGAAAACACTTCTCAAAACAATCATGATATTATATAACATGATGGTATCTCGCTAGCCCTTTCTGAGACCGCAAAACATAAATGCAGAGCACCTTTAAAGATCAAGGACTGACTAGACATTGTAATTCATGGTAAAAGAGATCCATTCATGATCATACTCAATGCAAATTAATAGTAATACATGCAACGACAGAGGTGCTCTCCTTCTGGGGCTTTTTGATAAGAGGATGATGACTCTGCATAAAAGTAAATAGATAGGCCCTTCGTAGAGGGAAGCAGGGATTTGTAGAGGTGCCAGAGCTCGATTTTTAAATAGAGATTGAATAACATTTTGAGCGGTATACTTTCATTGTTAACATAACAACCAAGAATCTCGATATCTCCCATGCTACGCACATTATAGGCAGTTCCCAAACAGAATGGTAAAGTTTATACTCCCCCAACCACCAACAAGCACACTCCACGGCCAGCCGAATCCACGGGTTACAGTCCAAACAAGCAACAGCCCTGGGGGAGTTTTGTTTAATTATTATGATTTTGAGCATGGGACTGGGCATCCCGGTTACCAGCCATTTTCTCGTGAATGATGAGCAGAGTTCACTCATCGTGAGAATAACCCACCTAGCATGGAAGATATAGACAACCCTAGTTGATACATGAGTTGTTCGAGCATACAAAACAGAATTTCATTTGAAGGTTTAGAGTTTGGCACATAAAAATTTACTTGGAACGGCAGGTAAATACCGCATGTAGGAAGGTATAGTGGACTCATATGGAATAACTTTGGGGTTTATGGAAGTGGATGCACAAGCAGTATTCCCGCTTAGTACAGGTGAAGGCTAGATGGAGACTGGGAAGCAACCAGCTAGAGAGCAACAACGGTCATGAACATGCATTAAAATTAATCAACAATGAATGCAAGCATGAGTAGGATATAAATCACCATGAACATAAATATCGTGAAGGCTATGTTGATTTGCTTCAACTACATGCGTGAACATGTGACAAGTCAAGTCACTTAAATCATTCAGAGGAGGATACCACCCATCATACCACATCACAACCATTTTAATATCATGTTGGCACGCAAGATAGACCATTATAAACTCTCAACTAATTAAGCATGGCATAAGCAGCTATGATCTCTAATTGTCATTGCAAGCATGTTTCATTCATAACAAGCTGAATCAAGAACGACGAGCAATCATATTTACAAAAACAAGAGAGGTCGAGTTCATACCAGCTTTTCTCATCTCAGTTTGTTCATCATATATCATCCTTATTGCCTTTCACTTGCACGACCGAACGGTGTGGAAAATAATAATAGTGCACGTGCATTGGACTAAGCTGGAATGTGCAGGCATTTAATACAAGAGAGAAGACAAGGTAATATGGCTCAAGGTTAAATCAACAACAAAGCATATGAGAGCCACTAAGCATTTCAATCATGGTCTTCTACTCTTAACCTCTAAAGAAAAGAAACTATTTACACGGGAAAGCTCCCAACAAGCAAAAGAAGAACGGCAATTCTTTTTGGGTTTTCATTTTTTTTAGTTACTACTACAAGCAAAGAAAGTAAACTAGCTAGAAGCTACAACTAATATATTTTTTGTTTTTCTGGGTTTTTCTAGTACACAAGAAAAAGACTAAGAAAAATAAATTTAAACTAAGCATGGATGGTACAGTGAAAGAGTGTGAGCACCGACAGCTAGAATAAGTGTGTGAACATGAATGTAAGTCGGTGAGAAACACGTACTCCCCCAAGATTAGGCTTTTGGCCTAAGTTGGTCTATGGCCAAGGATCGAAGCCACTCCCTCCAGTGTACTGAGATGTGTCCTCTGGATGCCACTGGTTGGCGAGCTCGTCCAGATCCCACCCATAAACAGATTGATGAGAAGGATCAAATGGTGGTTCTGGCTCAGGCTCTGAAGCTTGTGCCTGGCCTTGGTACTGGTAGAAGGCATCTGATGTAATGAGGTACTTGCCTGTGGACAGATCAAACAGAGATGGTGCAGGCAAGGTAACAATTTCACAGTATATTTCATCAAACCTCAATTTATAAAGTAGCTGCATATGTTTGTCTTTAATAATAAAGTCATGAGCTACCATGCTCTTGTAGTCTAGATAAATAGGGGCAAGCAATTTTTCTTCCTTCTCATGATGCCTAATGGGTATATTAAAATGTTCAGCAAGGCGAGAAGCAAAGATGCCTCCAAAGACGGGCCCCTTTGAGCGGTTTAGACCCAATCGTTTGGCAACGACGGCGCCCAAGCTAAAAGTTGTGTCACGAAACAAAGCATGGCGTAAAATAATAATATCAGGGGCACTGAGATTCCCACTGTTCCCGCGACCAATTAAACACCTAGTAGCAAATAAAGCAAAGTAGCGCAGAACAGGGAAGTGTATACTGGTGATTCTTGCCCCTGAAACTTGTCTAGTTTCACCTACGGCTATCATATCGATAAACACTAACGTCTTCATGACGTGATTCATCAAGTCTACCTTCAAAGGGTACTTTGCATATTTCACAAAAGTCTAACAGTGATATCTCCTTAACCACATCATATAAGCGAAACTCCACCGTAGGTGGTGTTTTCCTAGAATGATAATGAAAGTTTTGCGTAAAAATATTGATTAGTAAGAGATACTATTCTTTTTGGTCGTTGATGAAGTTGGCGAGGCCTGCATTATTCGCCAACCAATAAAAGTCTTCGTAAATACCGGCGGTCATCATGAAATTATTAGAAGGCCATTCGCACGGTCGAACTCCCGCCATGCGAGGAAGATGATACTTGGGCTTCTTATTTTCTTCTTTCTTCTTCTCCTCTGAGCTCTTGCTGGAAGAGCCCCTCAATATTCTTTTTAACATTATCCTTTTCTGAAAATTTCTGAAATTTTTAGTAACTCACAAATAAAAGTTAACCAAACTCAACAAGAATGGTAGCAACAACTCCTATAAGTGCCAAGAGGCTATATCATGCATTAGAACTACTTGGGGCCAAGAAAATTTGACATGCAAGCTCAAGAACAAGGTCACCACGACAGCACAAATTTGCAACAAATAAAGCACTAGAACAAAAACTAATTGGACAAATGGAGGAGTCACATACTAAGGAACAATCTCCCCAAACAGTTTGGTGAATGGTGCTTTGAGCAAGGAGATCGAAAATGGCAGCAAAACGAGCTAGAACAAGGGTTTGAGCTGGTTGGGGATTTTTTTGGGAGGAAGAAGAAGAGCATGGGTGAAAGGATAAGTGGAGGGGGGCCACGTGGGGCCCTCGAGGCAGGGGCGCGCCCTGGGAAGGGGGGTGCGCCCTGTGCCCTCGAGGCCACGTGCTGGCTCCCCTCACTGTGTGTTCAGTGCCATATTTTCTTAAAAATTCTAGAAAAAATCATATTTCATTTTCATGGCATTTGGAGAACTTTTATTTTCGGGATATTTTTTATTGCACGGATAAGTCTGGAAACAGACAAATAATGCTTTTTTTTTATTTAACCTAATTAACAGAAAGTAAAAGCAGGGTACCGAAGGTTTGTGCTATCTAGATTCACCTATCCCATGTTCATCAAAAGGAATCCATTAACAAGGTTGATCAGGTCTTGTTAATAAACTCTTCCCGGGTAACATGAAATCGGAGAATTTTCGAATAACACTATGTTACCTCAATGGGGATATGTATGTCCCCAAAAATAAGTATGTCATATGCCTTCTTGATAGTAGGGATAGGAAACTCAAAACCTCCAATAGTGATAGTTGAAGTTTTTCCAATATAATTCATACTATGAACCTGAGGTTGTTTCCTCGGAAAGTGTACCGTATGCTCATTGCCATTGACATGAAAAGTGACATTGCCTTTGTTGCAATCAATAACAGCCCCTGCAGTATTCAAAAAAGGTCTTCCAAGAATAATAGACATATTATCGTCCTCGGGAATATCCAGTATAACAAAGTCTGTTAGAATAGTAACATTTGCAACTACAACATGCACATCCTCACAAATACCGACATGTATAGCAGTTGATTTATCGGACATTTGTAAAGATATTTCAGTAGGTGTCAACTTACTCAAGTCAAGTCTACGATATAAAGAGAGAGGCATAACACTAACACCGGCTCCGAGATCACACAAAGCAGTTTTCACATAGTTTCTCTTAATGGAGCAAGGTATAGTAGGTACTCCTGGATCTCCTAATTTCTTAGGCATTCCACACTCAAAAGTGTAATTGGCAAGCATGGTGGAGATTTCTACATCAGGTATCTTTCTTTTGTTGGTAATAATATCTTTCATATACTTGGCATAAGGATTTGTTTTAAGCACATTAGTCAAACGCATACGCAAGAAGATAGGTCTAATCATTTCAGCAAAGCGCTCAAAAATCTTCATCATCCTTCTTCTTGGATGGTTTCGGAGGAAAAGGCATGGGTTTCTGAACCCAGGGTTCTCTATCCCTATCGTGCTTCCTAGCAACAAAGTCTCTCTTATCATAACATTGATTCTTTGATTGTGGGTTATCAAGATCAACAGCAGGTTCAATCTCTACATCATTATCATTGCTAGGTTGAGCATCAACATGAACATCACTATTAATATTATCACTAGGTTCATGTTCATCACCAGACTGTGTCTCAGCATCAAAAACAGATATATCATTGGGATTCTCAGGTGGGTGAGCTACAGGTTCACTAGAAGCTTGCAAAGTCCTATCATTTTTCTTTTTCTTCTTCTTAGAAGAACTAGGTGCATCTATATTAGCTCTCTGAAAATCTTGCTCAATTCTCTTAGGGTGGCCTTCAGAATACAGAGGTTCCTGAGTCATTTTACCACCTCTAGTTGCAACTCTAACAGCATAGTCATTGTTCTTACTATTTAATTCATTGAGCAAATCATTCTGAGCCTTAAGTACTTGTTCTACTTGAGTGGTGACCATGGAAGCATGTATACTAATAAGTTTCAGTTCGTCTTTAGCACTAGACAGATAATCACTCAAGCGTTCAATCATATAAGCATTGTGTTGTAATTGTCTGCCAACATAAGCATTGAAGTTTTCTTGTTTCACAATAAAATTGTCAAACTCGTCTAAGCATTGGCTAGCAGACTTATAACGAGGAATATCACCTTCATCAAATCTATAAAGAGAATTTACCTTTACTACCTGTGTCGGGTTATCAAGACCATGTATTTCTTCAATAGGCGGTAAATTCTTAACATCTTCAGCTTTAATACCTTTTTCTTTCATGGATTTCTTTGCCTCTTGCATGTCTTCAGGATTTTCATTGGCCTGCATATTAATTAATAGTAATTTAGCTTGTTCCACTGTTCTTTCCCTGAAAACACAACCAACACAACTATCCAGGTGGTCTCTGGAAGCATCAGTTAGTCCATTATAAAAGACATCAAGTATATCAAGCATCTCAAGAGGATGATCAGGCAAAGCATTAAGTAACTGGAGAAGCCTTCCCCAAGCTTGTGGGAGACTCTCTTCTTCAGTTTGAGCAAAGTTATATATTTCCCGTGAGGCAGCTTGTTTCTTATGAGTGGGAAAATATTTAGCAGAAAAGTAATACATCATATCCTGGGGACTACGCACACAACCAGGATCAAGAGAGTTAAACCAAGTCTTAGTATCACCCTTTAACGAGAAAGGAAATAGCTTAAGGATATAGTAGTAACGAATTTTTTCATCATTGGTAAACAGGGTGGCTATATCATTCAACTTGGTAAGATGTGCCACAACAGTTTCAGACTCATAGCCATGGAAAGGATCAGATTCAACCAAAGTAATTAACTCATGATCAACAGAGAATTCATAATCCTTATCACTGACACAGATAGGTGAAGTAGCAAAAGCAGGGTCATGTTTCATTCTAGCATTCAAGGACTTTTCTTTCAACTTAGCTAATAACTTCTTAAGATCATATCTATCATTGCAAGAAGGAAAGTCTCTAGCAATATCTTCATCCATAACATAACCCTCAGGAACAACAGGCAATTCATATCTATTGGGAGTAGTTTCATCATCACTTTCATAAATATCATCAACATTTGCACTCTCCCTAACTTTAGAAATTTGTTCATCTAGAAATTCATCTAGTGGCACAATATCAGGCATAGAGGTAGTTTCATCATACATAGCAGAAGTAGCTTCATCAAGTACATACGACATATCAGATTCAATAGCAGGAGTAGGTGTCGCAAGTTTACTCATAACAGAAGGAGAATCTAGTGCAGAGCTAGATGGCAGTTCCTTACCACCCCTCGTAGTTGAGGGTAAGATCTTGGTTTTTGAGTCCTTCAAATACTTCATATTGATAAGCAGATATAAATCCCAAGTGACTTAAAGAATAGAGCTATGCTCCCCGGCAACGGCGCCAGAAAATAGTCTTGATAACCCGTGTAGGGGGTCGCAACAGTTTTCGAGGGTAACGTATTAAACCCAAATTTGTTGATTCGACACAAGGGGAGCCAAAGAATACTCTTAAGTATTAGCAGCTGAGTTGTCAATTCAACCACACATGGAAACTTAGTATCTGCAGCAAGATAGTTTAGTAGCACAGTAATATGATAGTGGTGGTAGCAGCAATAAAAGTAAAGATAGTGTTTTTGTAGTTTTTGTGATAATAGCAACGGAAAAGTAAATAAGCGACAAGCAATATAGGTAAAGCTCGTAGGCATTGGATCGGTGATGTGAAATTATGTTGGATGCAATTCATCATGTAGAAGTTATAACATAGGGTGACACAGGACTAGCTCCAGTTCATCAATGCAATGTAGGCATGTATTCCGAATATAGTCATACGTGCTTATGGAAAAGAACTTGCATGACATCTTTTGTCCTACCCTCCCGTGGTAGTGGGGTCCTATTGGAAACTAAGGGATATTAAGGCCTCTTTTTAATAGAGTACCAGACCAAAGCATTAACACATACTGAATACATGAACTCCTCAAACTATGGTCATCACCGGGAGTGGTCCCGATTATTGTCACTTCGGGGTTGTCGGATCATAACACATAGTAGGTGACTATAGACTTGCAAGATAGGATCAAGGACACACATATATTCATGAAAACATAATAGGTTCAGATCTGAAATCATGGCACTCGGGCCCTAGTGACAAGCATTAAGCATAGCAAAGTCATAGCAACATCAATCTCAGAACATAGTGGATACTAGGGATCAAACCCTAACAAAACTAACTCGATTACATGATAGATCCCATCCAACCCATCACTGTCCAGCAAGCCTACGATGGAATTACTCACACACGGTGGTGAGCATCATGGAATTGGTGATGGAGGAAGGTTGATGATGACGATGGCGATGATCTCCACTCTCCGGAGCCCCGAACGGACTCCAGATCAGCCCTCCCGAGAGAGATTAGGGCTTGGCGGCGGCTCCATTTCGTAAAACGCGATAATTCTTTATCCTTGATTTTTTTTTCTCCACGAAACGGAATATATAGGACCTGGGATACGTCGATGGGCATCGGGGTGCCCTCGAGGCAGGGGGGTGCGCCCTGGGAAGGGGGCGCGCCCCCCACCCTCGAGGACATCCCGTGGGCCCCCAAGTGTGGGTCTTCTTGCATGTAATTTTTATATTTTCTGAAATAAATCTCCGTTGATTTTCAGGCGATTCCGAGAACTTTTTATTTCTACAGAAAAAACAACACCATGGCAGTTTTGCTGAAAACAACGTCAGTCCGGTTTAGTTACATTCAAATCATGCAAGTTAGGGTCCAAAACAAGGTAAAAAGTGTTTGGAAAAGTAGATACGTTGGAGACGGTGCCCGTGGGCAACGGCGCGCCGCTCCACCCCAACTCGCCGGTCGCCAACGCCGCCACCGAGCTGGCCGTCCACGAGCAGCAGGACTCGTCGCTGCTGCTGTCCGTGCGGCGCAATGGCCGCACGGCGACACCTTCACCCTCACCGGCCGCGGCGTCGTCCTCGCTGGTCTGCCGCGGGCCGGTCTATCAGTAGCCTGCGATGCTGATGGCACGGGAGCTCTTGCGCTACCGCCCTACAGATGACCTATAAGACGAGTGGCTCCACCGCATCACCGAGCTCGTCAACGCCGCTGGGGAAGTACCTGCACCAACGCACTCCTCCCATACCCCGTCGCCCCTGGCGGGGAACGAAGGCCACGGAGCCCCGGCTCCGCCTCCACTCTACAGTGCCGGCCAGGAGGTCCGGCGCAAGGCTCTGCGGCGTGAGCCGCCCTGCAGAGCCCACGCGTGCGACGAGGAGAGCTGCCAGGTGATTCCGCATCCCCATGCAGAAGCTCACGGGCTCCCCGTTCCGCAGCACCAGAACCGCGCACCACAGGAGGTGGTGGTGCTTGTACCCCAGGAACCAGCACCACAAGCGCAGGGGGCGCCTGCAATCATGAGCGTGGCTGGATGTCGCGCCCTAGCTCCAGAGCTACGGCACCTCGTCTAGCCCGGCAAGTTCAAGCCGGATCTAAGGTGGACCAAGCAGGTCATCGCCTTCGACCCCAAGGACCAGCTCAAGTGCACCACAGCCCCAGGCGCTCTCCCGATGCTCTGCACCCCGACCATCAGCATCTTCCTCGTGACCAAGACCCTCATCGACGGCGGAGCATGGCTCAACGTCCTCTCCATCCAGACCTTCGAGACACTCCAGGTCCCCTACGATCAGCTCCACCCGACCAACCCATTCTACAGAGTCACATATGGCTCCACACTCCCGATGGGGTAGGTCCGCCTCGCTGTCACCTTCGGCGATCGCGACAACTATCACACAGAGCTCATCGACGTTGACGTCGCCAACATTCACCTCCCGTACAATGCCATCCTAGGGTATCCGGCCCTCGCCATGTTCATGGCAGCGACCTATCATGGCTACAACGTCCTCAAGATGCCCGGGAATGGCGTGGTCATCACGATCGCCTGCGACGAAAAGGAAGCAATGCGTTCCCTGGAGCACGCTTACCAGACTGCAGCGGTCAAGAGCTCCGACGGAGATGGAGCCGTCTTCGCCCTACAGACCGCCCCCAAGAAGAAGAAGCACCTGCCCGCAAACAGACCTCAGGACGCAGGGGCTCCTGGAGGCACCGCCTCGGGTCCCGCGCCTACTGAAGAGGCGCCCTCCACCCTCGCATAGGGAGGCGCGCTCGGCGCCCCTCTTTGGACGGGCTTGGGGGCTCTCCTCTGGAGTGCCTCTGGTCTGACCAACGTCACAAGGGAGGTGTTCGGGCACCACCTGCAGGCGTGTCTCGACGCGCGTTTTTGTGAGCTCAGCTTGAGCCATACAGCGCTGGGGGCTCAGGACTTCATCGACCGGCTACCAAGGAGCTTCAGTACATATGTGGTGGGCGCGACCGCACGGCACCAAGCTTACCTACTCGCAACCCAAGCAACCAATTCTGTGTCTATGTCGACATCGCAGGCCTCAACCGAGCTGCTTCTCTGGAGACCTTCTGGCCGATGACTGTCGGCTGGAGGAGGGCTCTCCGCTGCAGTTACATCCGCACGCTCTTCGGCTTCCGCAAAGCAGCTGCCACGTTCCAGTACCTCACGCGGCAGGCTTTGGGGGCTCAGGAGGCTCAGTGGCAGGCGGTCCTGATGGACCAGGAGCCGGACCCCCGTGACCACTGAGAGCCTCCGGAGCCCCTGGGCCTGAGGAGACCGACGATCCTCAGGAGCGACTCGCACGACTCCCGTCTTCAGCTACCCCAACTCTTCTTCAATGACAAGTATCAGGTGATGTCTCAGGTATTCAATCGAGTGCGCCCCCCCCCCCCGGCGACATCATCCTCGAGCTGTCGGGGGCTCACCCCCACAGCTGCCTCTTTTGCGCATAAATCAAGGCTAGTTATTTCTCCCTACTTAATTATCTATATGCTTGGCATCCTCACCGCCACTAAGTTCATGATGCCGCATCAAGACAGAAAGGGAGGGAAGGCCCGGGTCAGGCCCTCGTCCCCTCACGCGTGACCCGTCACGCATGAGCCCGCCCTGGATTTCACTAGGGGCTCGCCGGCGGTGAGTGTGATGCGCGTGGGGACAGGCCTCCTCTGCATCCACTCAAGCTCAAGACGCCGCGCCTCTCGACGTACCATCCCCCGGCCTGCGGAGGGTACGTCTGGAGGCGGTACGGCAGCCCATCCTACGCACGCCAGGAGGGCCCAAGACCACGGCTCCGTCCCCCCGCTCGCGTAATCCCGTACCCTCTAGGCCCGGCCCTGATCAGGAGGGCTCAGGGGTCATTAGGAGTGTGAGTGGGGTGGGGTCCCCCTCGCACCTCAGAACACCGTGCCTCCGGACGACGTTAGCCCCCGGGGCGAAGCGCACCCGGAGGTCGCGTAAGCGGTGTGCCTAGTGCTCGGCAGGGGGCCTATAGCCAAGGTCCCATCCCCCCATTATGCGCAATTTCCCACCTCATGGATGCCGCCTTCTGGTGAGCTCATGGCGGGAGCGGAGTAGCGCGGGGCGGGGCCCTCAACGTGAAGGGGTGGGCACGTCAGAAGATCTCCGCTCGTGACACTCTCACGCAATAATGGGTTGGGCTATACACGCCCCGTTCGGAATCGCCCGTGTATCTAGGCCTGGTGCTGTGCGCCTGGAGACGCAGGATGGGATACCTATCCAGAATTCCTGGAACATTGAGCACTTCAGGAGGTTCTATCCGTAATCAAGGCTCCGTGCCCGTGAAGGTCTCCACTCGTGACACCCTCACGTAATAATGAGTTGGGGCTGTACACGCCTCGGAGTCCCCTGTGCGTTGCCTACGGGCCCTCGGACGGGGCTCCCACCCACGTCCCAGTGGTAGTCCTTAGCTCCACGCTGGGTAGAAGACGTAGTGTAGGGGTCGAACGCGACCTTTTTCCTTTTTTTGGCTTGGTGTTTGGTTGTCAGCCTTTTCTACTTCCTTGGCTATCAGCCCTTCCTCTACCCCATGCTACGAAGTTCTTGTGTTTCTCGTGTTTCTTGCATTTGGTTGGAAGTATTGCTTGGGATCTTTCTCAACGGTTTTGAAATCCAGCTTGCTAAGCAGGGGCTGCGCCACTCGCTCTCCTTCGCGCGGCTCGCGCGTGGGGGCTGGGACACGGTCGGTCATCGTCCTTCGTCTGCCATGGCCCCGTGACCTCGCCTGGACGAGCCTGCTCAGGCTCTGGCGTCGGGCTTCTCAGTCCGCGCAATCTATCCTACTGAGCCGGCTCAGGCTTTGGCGGCTTAATCCATGCTCGGCGCTCTCAGCAGCTCTCAGCGGCTCACCCATGCTCGGGGGCTGCGCGAGCTCTTCGGATTCGTCCGTCCTCACGATGGGGGCTCATGATGCCAATGAGCCAGGAGCACTTCGCCTCAAGACGTCGCAACACATAAGCTAAGTAATCTCACCAAGACCAAAAAAAATGATAGCAAGTTCTCGCTTCATACATATGTCGCAGTCCATCTCGAGGCAACTTAAAGTTTTGACACAGGAAGGACATAAAGAAAAAAGGGGGAAGAAGAAGAAGCAAAGGCCGCTCCCGTTCAGTCGAAGTCTCCCAGTTCCTCCGGCTTCACCGAGCCACAGCAGTGCAGCGACCCCCTCCCCTCGCCGAGCCGAGCTTGGCGGCGTGGTGGCTCATTGTAGCCGCCGTTGCTGGAGGAGCTGTTGCTGCCACAGAGGGGGGACCTGCGGCGCCCCCAGGACCAAAATCATCTCCGGAGGAGGATCTGGTCCTCCGGATGCTGTCCCTGCCGTCCTCTTCGTCATCAGCCTCAGGGCAGCAGCCAAGGCGCCTCCCTTCCTCCGAGAAGACCCTGACGAACAGTGTAGAGGCGCCATCATACCTGAAGTGGATCCTACACCTCCCCTGCAGCAGGCGCACGCATGCAAACGATTGCCAGCCGCGCTCCAGGAACACGTCGCCCGAGGGAGCCACATCAACCTCCACCCAGGACGCGCCGCTGCAGCAACCGTCGGTCTGCAGCCAGACGCCGCCGGGGGCCTCCGGCCGGTAGCACGTCGCCAAACGAGCGGGGAAGCCGGAGCCACGAGCCGCCAGGCTTCTCCGCCCACGCCATGAACTCCGACGACACGTCGAAGGAGTGGAGCTGCGGGCGCGGAGGACGCACGACCGCCATGCGCCCCCTCGCGCCTCCTCTCCCACCAGGGCCGCGACCACCTTCACCGCGGGAAGACGCACAACGCCTCTCACTGGCGACCGTGGCGAGACCTGGAAGGTTGCGCCCGCTCCCTCGAGGAGTCACCGCAGGCGCGGCGGCATGCTTACGGGGACGCCCACGACCCCTCTTCAACGGCGGCGAGGCCAAATCCTTTGGGGCCTTCCCCTTTTCCGCGGCAGACGGTTTCCTCGGCGGCGCCATGGAGTTCTTGCAGCAAGAGGGAGAGTGAAGAGCAAGCAAGGAGGCAGGCAGTGCTGGCTAGATGATGGCTTGGGGGCTCCCCACCCCCTGGTCCCATTTATATGGCGGAAGAGCCCAACCGCCAGTCACTGGCGTCTCAGCCATAACAGCCCCGTCGTCTGCGCCGGGGAGTTGTCAAGTCACACGGTTACCAAGACTGCATGGGGAGCGGAGTCACAACATCCCATCCAATCATCGCGCGCCAGCCTGGCCCGTAGCCTTTTGAGGCCCGCGGCGCTTCGTCCTCGACTAAGGCTTCGCCTCAAAGCCAACTCCGCGCGCGCCTTGGGCCCGGGGGCTGCTGTCGGCGTCCTGGGAACCAGGGTACCCAAACTTGCCTGCCTGCGGGCCGCGACGCGCTCCTACCACGGCCTGGTACGGCCTAGCTGATCGACCAGCTGCCCCAGACCCTCGCGAGGGGCTAAGCCTCGCGATGAGAACAACGTCAAGACCCCCTCAGGAGCGGCCTTGGCAAGGTGCTCATGAGGGGCGGAGAATCCAAGGCCAAGCCTGCCTCAGGAGGAGGCAGTGACGTAAGCAGTGACGCACCGTGCCAGGGGGGCCAGCGCCCGCCAGCGACACAGTTGCCGTTTCGGTGCAAAGGAGGCAGCACAGACGCAGGTTCCCGGGGAGCGGGACAAAGGTTTCCCCTTTGGTGCAATGGGACCGAAGACCGCAAGGACGACAGGGAGGATGTCACCACCGAGCCCACCACCGTGTCATCGCCTGATCCTTTTGCAGGCGAAGACTGCTTTTGTCAGGGTATGAACGTCCTTGTGTTCCCGCTCAAAATGGCCGTTGTGGGATCCCTTCCCGCCAAAACATTTCATGGGAAGAGGACCCTAGCCGCCTATATAAGTAGCTAGGATCCCCGCTATGAAGGGGGAGGGAGAAGCAGATCCATAAACTCTGCCACCACGCAAAGGAGCAAGAACACTTGCCTCCTGACCTTCCTGAGCTCACCTCCTGAGCTCAGGAATCCCTGTACTAGTTCATATTCCAGCCCTCCTGAGGCCAATCCACCAAAGCGAGAAGTAGGGTTTTACACCACAAGGTGGCCTGAACCTGGGTAAACTCTTGCATGTTTCACTTGTTGTTTGCTTGAATCTCTTCATTGGGCGAGGGCGAGACGCTAGGTAGACGCGAGTGGGAGAGATCTTCGTTCACGCCCCTGTGTTCGAACTTCTTGGGTTGTGCGGAGCCCATAATCCGACACTCTCTCTTTAGCAGGGGACTCACTGCCAAATTATATCCGGTTTGAACTGGAGGCTGATGGTGGAGAATTTCGCTTCCCACCCACCGCCCACTTAGTAGCCATGGTAGAAGACTTAACCGATCTACTTTACTATGCTTCCGAAGAATTCGAAGGGATGGACCTCGAAGCGGAAGCAGATCTAGACCAAAACCCGCCCGTAAGAGGGCAATGGACGGCTACATCCTCATACGATGTATATATGGTGGACACACCTAATTAAAGAGAAGGAGGACGACGTCGATAATGATCCCAAAAAGGATAAGCCTGTCGATGAACCTCCCAAGCGTTGGCGTCTGAAGCGCCGATCTTGACACCGTAAAGGGAAAGATAGAAACACTGTCACTGACGATGGTGATACTCTGGACCAAGCCAATTACCCCACAAAGCTAGTGATGGAGCAGGACGAGCGAGAGGACGGCGAAAATAGTCCGAGACCGTTGTCTGATCACAGCGATGCCGAAGACAACAATTATCAACCTGTCTCCGAAGAGGATGTTAGCCTGGGCGACGACGAATTCATCGTCCCAGAAGAACCCTCCGAACAAAAGCGCTTCCATCGGAGGCTTATTGCCACCGCAAGGAGCCTGAAAAATCAGCAGCAACAGCTTCAAGCCGCACAAGATACGCTCAATGATAGATGGAACAAAGTGCTAGACGCTGAGGAAAAATATGGCTACAATCACCAAACAAAAAGCTATCCCAAGCATAAACTGCTGCCCGAATTCGACGACGAGGCTATTGCGCCTATACCGCCGAAGAAAAACACCGCCGATAAACCGGACTGACCACCTCGTGGATGGGACAGAGTGGCTAGCAACGGCGTACACAAGCCCGCACCCCCTCCCCGTAAATGAAAGGAAGCCGCGGCTCAGACCCGGAAACATGATCTACGTGAGGACCTGAATAAAAAGGTTGGCAAGACCAGATCCATCTACGGATCCAGGGACCGTGATCCCGCACGGGACGACGGTTATCAAGCCAAATATGCCGGTCATATACCAGTTCGAAGCCAATACCGAACATCAGAACCGTCGGATATACGCCACGACATTGCAAAATATGGGGGTAACACACACCCTTTGTGCTTCACCGATGAGGTGATGGATCATGAATTTCTAGAAGGGTTTAAACCCGTAAATATTGAGGCATACGATGGACCGACGGATCCTGCTGTCTGGATAGAAGACTTTACTCTTCACATCCACATGGCTCACGGAGATGATCTCCACACCATCAAATACTTAGCCCTCAAGCTGAAAGGACAAGCTCGGCACTGGCTGAACAGCCTCCCAGAAAACTCCATTGGAAGTTGGGAAGAACTTGAGGATGCTTTTAGGGCCAATTTTCAAGGGACCTATGTCCGGGCCCCGAATGCTGGCGATCTAAGTCACATAATCCAATAACCCGGGGAGTCAGCCCGCAAACTTTGGAACCGGTTTCTCACAAAGAAGAACCAAATCGTCCACTGTCCGGACGCCGAAGCCTTAGCGACCTTCAAGCACAGTGTCCGGGATGAATGGTTAGCTAGACACCTCGACCAGGAAAAGTCGAGGATGATGGCATCCCTAACTACACTCATGACCCGTTTTTGCGCGGGCGAGGACAGCTCGTTAGCTTGTAGCAGCATCAGCGACCCTGGTACATCCGAAGTCAGGGATGGCAATGGAAAGCCATGACGTAACAAAAACAAGGGTCGAAATAATGCTATAAGCCCAGATGATACAGTGGTAAACGTCGGATTCAGTGGCTCCAGACCCGGTCAACGGAAGAATCCATTTAAAGGCAACAAAGGTGGACCATCTAGCCTGGACAAAATATTAGATAGGCACTGCCAGATCCATGGCACCCCAGATAAACCTGCAAACCATACCAACCATAGTTGTTGGGTCTTCAAGCAGGCTGGCAAGCTTAACGCAGAACACAAGGGAAAGGGACCTCAGAGTGAATACGAGGATGAACCTCGCCAGCCGAACACAAGGGGACAGAAGAAATTTCCACCGGAGATCAAAACAGTGAACATGATCTATGCCACTCATATCCCAAAGAGGGAGCGCAAGCGCGCACTCCGAGATGTCTACGACATTGAGCCTGTTGCCACCAAATTCAACCCATGGCCAGCCTGTTCGATCACCTTTGATCGCAGGGATCATCCGACTAGTATCCGTCATGGGGGTTCGGCTGCCTTAGTGCTCGATCCAATAATCGATGGATACCATCTCACTCGAGTCCTTATGGACGGCGGCAGTAGTCTCAATCTGATATACGAGGACACTGTCCGCAAGATGGGGATAGACCCGTCAAGAATCAAGCCAAGCAGCACGACCTTTAAAGGAGTGATACCGGGCGTAGAAGCTCACTGCACGGGCTCTTTAACATTGGAGGTTGTATTCGGCTCTCTCGATAACTTTCGAAGCGAAGAGCTCATCTTCGACATAGCTCTGTTCCGAAGTGGCTATCATGCACTACTCGGAAGAACGGCCTTCGCCCGCTTTAATGCAGTCCCGCATTATGCTTATTTAAAGCTCAAAATGCCTGGACCACGTGACGTCATCACGGTCAATGGAAATATGGAGCACTCTCTCCGTACGGAGGAGGACACTGCGGCCCTAGCAGCCGAAGTCCAAAACGGCCTATTCAAGCCGAATAGCTCGTTGGTCGCTAAGACAGCGGACACAGCTAAACGTGTCCGACATACGCCTCAGTGCGGCAGCTCAGATGAACCTGAGCTCGATTAGCAGCTACGCCCCCATCGACAACCCCATAAGGTGGTAGCATACATGCCTCGAGTACATAATTATGCCCTTAAAATCCCTTGGGCGACGCTGGGGGCACACTGCACACAAATAGTCCATAGTTCGGCTCGACCCTATTCGGACTCTAAAATTATCTTTCAAGGTTCATTAAACGAACCAACTTTATTTATGGCCGCACTGGATTCTTTTCCAGTTTTTTTCTTTTTCTTTCTTTTTTACAGATGGCCATCACACTTCCCCCTCCATGGACACGTCACAAAGGAGAAAACGGCTCAGACGTGCAGCAGGGCCCCGTACTAAGGTTTCTTTTTAGATTAAGACCATGTGTAAACCTTTTATCTCTTTTTGTTTTATACTTTTCTGGCATGTAAAATGTCCAAGGAAGTTATCAGCATTATCTGTAAGCATACGGCTCGCCGTACTATATTGGGATATTATAGAAACAACTTGGTTTTTCTTATGTTTGGAGTTTTATTCTCTCACCACATGTGTTGTCTCCCCATGTCAGATTGCCACATGTGCCTTGATAACAGGGTCCATTACCAGGGGCTGTATTCAACTCGGTATATGTTCAAAAGTCCAAATACCTATAGGGAGTGTTAGGCGTCCTGGATATTGCTTTATATGCATTAGTTCCGGATCATGTCTTGGGTCAATACTTGGGTTGACCGACTCCTATGCTTACCCCTACGTTCCCGATTGTTCAGCTAAGGTATAAAGGGAGACCTACTGCGATTGTACTTCTGGTTCGTCCGGTCAAGTACCTCAGTAGAGAAAGCCGAAAACTGGATGTCATGATAGGCAAGAATCTGGTCTGCGATCCGGTGACTTAGTGTTATACTACGATTAATGGAGATCTACCCCGTGTTATACGAAGGGTTGGTTTTTGCCCAGCCGCGTACAAATAGATACCATAATTCAGAAACACCATATACGCACCAGGGGCTATTACTTAGTCCCACTTGTCAAACTCCAATGGCTAAGTGAAAGCAATAACGCCGCATAGTCTGATTGACTGGTTTGCTTCGCATACACCTCCTACATGGACCAAGCCGTTGGATAAAGAGTGCTTATGCATATGACCGAACACCCCAGTAATATTTACATGGGGGCTGAAGCCGAAGACTAGAAACTTAAGTCTTGCTACCTCTTGAGCTTGCGTTGTATTCCCTTGAAGAGGAAAGGGAGATGTAGCACAGTAGCGTAAGTATTTCTCTCAGTTTTTGAGAACCAAGGTATCAATCCAGTAGGAGACCACACGCAAGTCCCTCGCACCTGCACAAACAAATAAGAACTTCGCAGCCAATACGATAAGGGGTTGTCAATCCCTTTACGGTCACTTACGAGAGTGAGATCTGATAGAGATGATAGTTTATATTTTTGGTATTTTTGGTTTAATGAAACATCAAATAAAAGCAGTAAAAGTAAAGTAGATGTAGATTGATAAGTTGAGAATAGACCCGGGGGCCATAGTTTTCTCTAGTGGCTTCTCTCATGATAGCGATATTCTACGGCGGGTAAACAAATTATTGTCGAGCAATTGATAAAAATACGAATAATTATGAGACTATCTAGGCATGATCATTGTATATAGCCATCACGTCCGAGACAAGTAGACCGACTCCTGCCTGCATCTACTACTATTACTCCACACATCGACCGCTATCCATCATGCATCTAGTGTATTTAGTTCATAAGAACAGAGTAACGCCTTAAGCAAGATGACATGATGTAGAGGGATAAACTCAAGCAATATGATGTAAACCCCATCTTTTTAACCTCGATGGCAGCAATACAATACATGCCTTGCTGCCCCTACTGTCACTGGAAAAGGACACTGCAAGATTGAACCCAAAGCCAAGCACTTCTCCCATTGCAAGAACTATAGATCTAGTAGGCCAAACCGAACCAATAATTTGAAGAGACTTGCAAGGATATTATGAACACACATAAAAAATTTAGAGAAGAACCAAATATCTTTCATAGATAACCTTGATCATAAACTCACAATTCATCGGATCTCGACAAACACACCGCAAAAAGAGATTACATCGAATAGATCTCCTCGAAGACCGAGGAGAACTTTGTATTGAGATCCAGAGAGAGAGAAGAAGCCATCTAGATACTAGCTATGGACCCGAAGGTCTGTGGTAAACTAATCACAACTCATGGTGAGGGCGATGATGATGATGATGATGATGATGAAGGCCTCCGTGATGGATCCCCCTTTGGTGGAGCTCTGGAACAGGCTCCAAGACAGCATCTCCACGGGAACAGAAGCTACGGCGGTGGAATTAGGGTTTTCTCTCTACGTATGGAGTTTCTGGGGTACGTGGATATATATAGGAAGAAGGAGGGCACCAGGGCCCACACGAGGGAGCCTCGAGGCAGGGGGCGCGCCCCCCACCCTCGAGGGCAGCCCCTCTGTCCCCTGACTTGGCCCTGAAGTTTCCCGTGCGTGATTTCGCCAAAAATATCTCTTGCGAAGGTTTCATTCCGTTTGGACTTCATTTGATATTCTTTTTCTGCAAAACCCTGAAATAGGCAAAAAACAGCAATCTAGACTAGACCTCTGGGTTAGTTGGTTAGTGCCAAAAATGATATAAAAGTGAATGATAAAGCCCATTAAACATCCAAGACTTCATAAATAATAGCATGGAACAATAAAAAATTATAGATAAGTTGGAGACGTATCAAGCATCCCCAAGCTTAGTTCCTGCTCGTCCTCGAGTAGGTAAATGATAAAGAAAGAATTTTTGATGTGGAATGCTAACCAACATAGTTTTTCAATGTAATTCTCTTAATTGTGGCATGAATGTTCAGATTTGAAAGATGCAAGATAAAAGTCTATATTGACATAAAAATAACAATACTTCAAGCAATACTAACAAAGAAATCATGTATTCTCAAAATACTATGGCTAAAGAAAGTTATCCCTACAAAATCATATAGTCTGGCTATGCTCCCTCTTCATCACACAAAATATTCATATCATGCACAACCCCGATTTCAGCAAAGCATTTGTTTTCATACTCTATCTTTTCAAACCTTTCAACTTTCACGCAATACATCAGCGTGAGCCATGGATATAGCACTATGGGTGGAATAGAGGTGGTTGTGGAGAAGACAAAAAGGAGGGAGATAGTCTCACATCGACTAGGCGTATCAACGGGATATGGAGATGCCCATCAATAGATATCAACGTGAGTGAGTAGGGATTGCCATGCAACGGATGCACTGGAGCTAACTATGAATGAAAGCTCAACAAAAGAAACTAGTGGGTGTGCATCCAACTTGCTTGCTCACGAAGACCTACGGCATTTGAGGAAGCCCATTGTTGCAATATACAAGTCAAGTTCTAGAATGAAAAATTACCACTAGTATATGAAAGTGACTAAACATGAGACTCTCTACAATGAAGAATATGGTGCTACTTTCAAGCACAAGTGTGGAAAAAAGATAGTAGCAATTGTCCCCCTTTTTCTTTTTTCTTTTTTTGGGCCTTTTTTTCTTTTCTTTTTTTGCGGAGGGGCTTTATAGATTCAGCCTTTCCTCCCATGGGACAATGCTCTAATAATAATGATCATCACACTTTCATTACAACATTAAATTACAACTCGATACTACAACAACAAAGTATGACTCTATATGAATGCCTCCGGCGGTGTACCGGTATGTGCAATGAAACAAGAGTGACATGTATAAAAATTATGCATGGTGGCCTTGCCACAAATACGATGTCAACTACATGACCATGCATGGCAATATGACAATATGATGCGTGTCATATGAACGGAACGGTGGAAAGTTGCATGGCAATATATCTGGGAATGGCTATGGAAATGTCATGATAGGTAGGTATGGTGGCTGTTTTGCGGAACAATATGGTGGCTGTTTTGAGGAAGGATATTGTAACATCCCAAATTTTCAATTTGGAATGTTATACATAGATCATATTGCATTTGCATGTTTTTGCACTTTTGTTCGTGGAGTTCCTCGAAATTCTAAGCAACTCAAGGACCTACGGAGAGAGTTGAGGACTTTACTGCTTTCGTATTTGAGTTCGCTCGAATACCAGTACGAGGAGAGTGTGATTCTAATTATTTTTCTCTCCTAAAAAATATTTCTAAATAAAATATATGAGCGGAGATAATATGACTTCTCAAAAATAACAGAAATATTGGAGGAAAAATATTAAAATCACTTTTGGTATTTTTCTGGATTTATTTGCGGATTTATTTGCATAGGAAAAATGCGCGTTTTTCAAAATTGCATTTAGGTCCGGGAAAAATGTTCACTTTGTCCTAAATATTATTAGAGGACGATGAAAATTTATTTCGGGAATTTTGGATTCCGTTTGGTATTCCTTTCGTTAGTTTTTCTGCGCCGGGACTCTTTTAGAAGAAAAAAAGAAAAAAAAAAGTGAACCGACTTAGGACTCGTATAGGAGTAGGACTGTGAGCTTTATAAGCCGCCCGATCCGGCCCGATCGCCCCAGCCCAGCGCCGCCCCTTGCCCTAGCCGCCAGCCCTAGCCGCCGCCGCCACCCGACGCCGCCGCACCCGCCTGCCGCGCCGCCACCGCTGCCGCACGCCTCCCCGCGACGCCGCCGCGCCGCCGCCTTGCCCCGCCGGAGTACCCCGCCGCCGGACCGCCGCCGCCGGAGTTCGTCGTCGAGGTATATCGGTTTTTTTAGAAATCGATCGGTTTAGTAATAAAATCGTAGATTCGTTTTTTTATTATTATTAGATTAGATCTGTTCGGTTTTTTTTCGGTTTAGCTATTTAGCGGACGTTCGTCCGTACGTTCGTTTTAACGAATGGTTTTCGTTAGTTAACCGCAGACCGCAAACGTTCGTTCGTTAGCCTGTTCTTCGTTTTTCTTTTTCGGAGTATTTATCCGCGGTTATTCCGATCGTGATTTCTGCCCTCATCTTGTTTCGCGTTTTTCTTTTCGCTCGAGAGTCGGAATCAGGTGATTCAAAATCCCATATCTTCGTCTCGATGCCCTCTTTACGTTCAATCAACTTGAAAAAAGTTTTGGCTACTGTAAAATTTGTCTTTAGGCCAACTAGTAAACCGGATCTCGTTTCTTTTGCAGTTTGAGTTTCGTTGCTTCTTTCGAGTTGATTCTTTTTGCAAACCGGAGTTCTTAAGTTGAACTTTCTGGTTAGATATCTTATTTGAGTTTTACCCATGCATTAGTTAAGTACTTATTGTATGCTTTTTTGTTTGCGATAGAGTACCCGGAGTGCGCCGCTTGCTACTTTGAGTCTCTAGGTTTTGCGGATCATCAGCAAGGCAAGTAACACTTTGATCATGCTTTCCAATTACCCAGATTTCATTGCATTAGTCCAACCCTCACACATTGCATGAGTAGGATTAATTAATTTGTGGGATTGGGAAGTAGTTTGAGGTAGTACCTATTACCTGCATTACATTCAAACCCTTGGGAGTTACTTCTACGTTTGCTGTTAGGCCATGCTATGCTCGTAGACGTGGTTTGGGTTTGAGTGAAATCCATGACATATGTGAGTTTGTTAATTAAGGGTTCAACTTAAGGTGGCAACATTAATACACATCTGGGTGGATTGAGGCATCTGGGTATTCCAGTGATTGCCTGTTTTTCTTTTGGACCGCCACCCAAGCTCAAAGGGATCATGAGATTTTTCATACTAGAAACTTCCGTGTGCAGCCACATGCCAATATGGGCTCTGGCATAGTTGAGTAAGTTGTGGGAAACCTTTCCATGATGGGCTAGCAGATGTAGTGGGTTTTGTAGGTGTACCGGCCTATCTATCTGGTTAAGGGGACCTCTTCGGAAAGACTGTGTCTCGGTCATTTGTTTCTCAAACACCATGCAGTGCGAGAAACCAAACGGAGGCGATCAAGTCTTGTGGGGAAAAGTGCACAAACCTCTGCAGAGTGTACAAACTGATCATGATTAGCCGTGTCCCCGGTTATGGACGTCTTGAGTATCTAGTACTTGGATTATCATGTGAATCTCATCATGTTACTCTAATTAATATTGTTGGGTTTAATGATTATTTTAATTGGGGTTGAGAGGATGTCTATCTTCTCAACGATGTTTCAACTACCAAGATAGTTAATTAAAATCTATTCCTTTGAAGTAGGGAAAATTTGGCTTTACGCAAAAACAATAACCTTAGAACTTTCCACCAGCCATATTGCATATAGTATAGCTTTACTTTCATTGCATTCTCTTGTGTTACCTTGCCAGCATATTCCATGTGCTGGCCCGTTTTTCGGGCTGCAACGTTTCATGTTGCGGACTTTTCAGACGACGAGTAAGATGCCCCTTTTTAGGTCGTGGTTCCATACTCAGTGATGCCGCTGGAGTTGATGGACTCACTTATCTTCCAAGCCTTCCGCTGTTATCGTATTAGATGGCTTTCAGCCATATTATTTGTAATAAGTTCATCGTTGGAGTATCAATGTAATAAGTGTGTGATTGCTACTCTATTATAAATCCTTCAAGTAATGTGCGTGTCAGCATTACTGATCCAGGGATGACACTGATGCACAGAGATCAGACTGTTTGAGGTCTGGTCGCTACGAGATGGTATCAGAGCACACGCTGACTGTAGGACACGACCACTAAGACAAGCCCTATAGCACAATTCACTCTTCTCTTTTCTGACTCCTCATCTTTTCTACTCTTTAGGATGGTGGAAGCAAAGCACAAGTTCATGCAACCGGATGAAGAAACACCTTTTGGACGACACCTGAAGGAAGTCACAAGATATCTCAATATTGGATTACCAAGTTTCACTGGAACCTACAATGCCACTCTACCTGAGGAGGAGCGTTGGTTGATACAAGCTCAAGTTCCAGGAAGGACGTTCACACCTGTCACCACACTCATAGCATTTTCCTTTAATGCGCCTACATGGAGCCTAGGAAGGTGCATGTCAGCCCACATTGCTATGGGAAGGATTGGAGAAGTCTACAAGCAGGAGCTAAAGGACACTATCTACCAGATTTGTGGACGCCGAGATGAGAATTGGGATATGATCAGCACCCGGAAGGGTAGGTCCATTGCAGCATTCATCCAGGAGTTGAACCACCATATACGTCGCCAGGAGCACCAGATGTGTGCAAGGATGATAGATTTGAAGAAAGCCCTAAATAGGAATTTGGAGTTAGAGGAAGAACTCAAGTCTACATGCGACGGATACGAGGAGGAGATGAAAATACTTGTGGAGAAGAATGATGATTTGACCCGGAAGTTAGGGATACTCATGGGAGAAGAAGACGAGGAAGAAGAACCCAAGGAGATTCCACCGGAAGATTATATCATCATAGATGACACAGATTCGGAAGCTGAGGATAGCAAGGACGAAGACTATGAAGATGAAGCTGGAGCAGATATTATGGAATCCTCTGCCGATCAATATTTTTAGATGACCACCCTGTGACTAGTAGTTACTACCATATATTAGTTCTAGAGCACTTTTGTAACGATCGTTAGATTTGTAAGACCTTGTTTGAAATTGATTGGTGTGATGTGTGTTTGTCTCATGTGCATATGGGTAGTGATTTTCCCTTAGACCTCTTTTCTATTCTAATCTCTTCCCTCTACACCCATCAGATGCCTCCAAGACGTGAATTTGAGTTTCCCCCTGAGCTCACCCAGTTGATCCAGCAGCAAAACACCTTGATGCAACTTCTTGTCCAGAACACTCAGAACAACCAGAACAACAACAACAACAACCCTCCACCACCACCACCCGTGGACAACCTGACACGTTTCTTAAGGTTGCAACCACCCGTGTTTGGTAGCAGCATCGAACCAATTGTGGCTGATGACTGGCTACGCAAGATTGGAAGGGATTTGACTACCGCCAATTGCTCGGATGCTGAGAAGGTGCGATTTTCCGCACACCAGTTGTCTGGACCAGCCGCAGCATGGTGGGAGAACTACACAGCCACTTACCACGTAGCCAATGTGACTTGGGATCAGTTTCAGCAAGCTTTTCGTACCGCCCATGTCTCAACTGGAGCCATGAGTATGAAGAAGCAGGAGTTTCGTAATTTGCGCCAAGGGAATCGTACTGTGGCCCAGTACGTGGATGAGTTTAGTACCCTATCTCGTTATGCCCCAGATGATGTGGCCACAGATGCCGCTAAGCAGGAGAGATTCATGGAAGGGCTGAATGATGAGATGAGCGCACAGTTGATGGTGGCAACTTTCAATAACTACCAGGAGTTTGTTGACCGCGCCCTAATGATTGAAAGGAAGCACCAGCAGATTGAGAGTCGCAAGAGGAAGTATGGGCAAGGAAAGTATAATTCTGGAGCTCAGCAGAAGCCCCGCTTTACCCCTAAAGCGGTAGGAAAGTTTCAGCATACCCATGGAGGAGGTAGCTTGCACAACCACAATGGCACCAAGAATGGAAATGGAAATGGTAATGGAGCCAATGGAAACTAGAGCCGCCCTACACCGTCCACACCCACCAAGAGGGATTTTAGCCATGTCACTTGTTACAAGTGCGGGAAGAATGGACACTATGCCAATGTATGCCCAGAAGTTAAGAATGGGAACGGCAATGGAAGCGCAGGGAAGAAGCCCAACCCGTTCAACAAAGGACAAGTGAACCACGTGACCGTGGAGGAGGTAGAAGAGCAACCAGATGTTGTTGTCGGTAAGTTCTTGGTTAAGACATTTACCGCAATAGTTCTTTTCGATACTGGTGCATCGCATTCATATATTTCAAGGGAATTCGTAAATAGACATAGGATGTCCACCCGAGTTCTTAAGACCCCCATGTTAGTAAGTTCACCTGGAGCAGATTATATGGCACACCAAGGATGTTTTCAGACGCCATTGATCATAGGACGCCACACTTTCCTCTCTGACCTAATAGTTCTGGAGTCACAAGGATTGGATGTGATATTAGGTATGGATTGGCTATCGAAGTATGGAGATAACATTGACTGTGCCAGTAAGTCTATTTTGCTCACCACCCCGGAGGGAAAAAGGATTAAGTATGTATCTAGGTATTCGCCTACAAGGACTCAAGTGCATTCTCTCACGGGAGTTGGTCAGGAGGAAGTGCCAGTAGTAAAGGATTATTCGGATGTGTTCCCCGAGGAGTTACCTGGCATGCCCCCGGATAGAGATATAGAGTTTTTGATTGAACTTTTGCCAGGCACCGGGCCAATTTCTAAGAGACCATATAGGATGCCCGCAAAGGATTTGGAGGAGATAAAGAAACAGATTAAGGAGTTACTGGATAAAGGATTTATACGCCCAAGTTCTTCGCCTTGGGATTCGCGAGTACTTCTAGTGGAGAAGTAGGATGGATCGTTAAGAATGGTTGTTGATTACGGAGGATTGAATGAAGTAAGGATCAAGAATAAGTACCCATTACCGATGATCAATGATCTATTCGATAGATTGCAAGGAGCTAAGATATTTTCCAAGATCGATCTGCGATCAGGGTACCACCAATTGAAGATCCGAGAGCTAGATATACCTAAGACGGCCTTTACCACTAGGTATGGGTTGTACGAGTATACCGTTATGTCGTTTGGTCTGACGAACGCACCGGCATACTTTATGAACCTGATGAACAAAGTGTTTATGGATTATTTGGATAAGTTCGTCATAGTGTTCATAGATGATATTTTGATCTTCTCGTAGGATGAAGAGGAGCATGCAGAGCATTTGCGATTGGTATTGGAGAAGCTCAGAGAACATCAGTTATATGCCAAGTTTAGCAAACGTGAGTTTTGGTAGAAGGAAGTCGGATTTCTCAGACACATTATATCTGGAGAAGGAATAGCAGTAGATCCCGCTAAGGTGGACACTGTGACCCATTGGGAAGCACCGACGACAGTTGGAGAGATCCGGAGTTTTCTTGGACTCGCAGGATACTACCGGATATTTATTTAGAATTTCTCGAAGATTGCAAAGCCAATGACGGAGTTGTTGAAGAAGGACACCAAGTTCAGTTGGACAGAAGAATGTGAGGCCAGTTTTCAGGAATTAAAGAAGCGATTGGTCTCATCCCCTGTGTTGATTCTGCCAGAGCAACATAAAGATTATGAGGTGTACTGCGACGCTTCAAGTCGAGGACTTGGAGCAGTTCTTATGTAGGAAGGAAGAGTTGTTTCGTATGCTTCACGACAACTGAAACCTCATGAGATGAACTATGCCACCCACGATTTGGAGTTAGCAGCCGTAGTGCATGCATTGAAGACGTGGAGACATTTTCTCATTGGGAATCATTGTGAAGTATATACGGATCACAAGAGTTTGAAGTATATATTCACTCAGAAGGAGTTGAATCTTAGGCAAAGGAGATGGCTGGAACTCATTAAGGATTACGACATGAGATTGCATTATCATCCTGGAAAGGCTAACGTAGTAGCCGATGCGCTAAGCCGTAAGAGTCATGTCAATACCCTAATGATGGAGGAATTTCCAAAGGAGTTAGCCGAGGACCTACGAGAACTACGTATGGAGATAGTTCCGAGAGGCTATGTAGCAACATTAAAATCCAGTCTACCCTGATGGATAAAATCAAAGAAGCTCAAAAAGCTGACAAGGAGATTGTCGCTATAAAGGAGAGGATGAGCGAAGGAAAAGCTAAAGGATTTCGTGAGGATGAACACGACACCCTATGGTTTGAGGATCGAATCTATGTGCCTAATGACCCGGGGATCAGGAAGTTGATTTTACAGGAGGCCCATGATTCACCATACTCGATTCACCCAGGAAATACTAAGATGTATTTGGATTTGAAGGATATTTTCTGGTGGACCGGTATGAAGAAGGATATTGCGGAGTATGTAGCAGTTTGTGATGTGTGTCAAAGAGTAAAGGCAGAACATCAGAAGCCCGCAGGATTGTTACAACCTATGCCAATACCCGAATGGAAGTGGGAGAAGCTTGGCATGGATTTTATCACCGGATTGCCCAGGACCAAAGCAGGATATGATTCAATCTGGTTAGTAGTAGACCAATTGACGAAGGTAGCCCACTTTATCCCTATGAAAACCACATATACCAGTGCAAAGTTGGCAAAGATATACATGACCAGAATTGTATGTCTACACGGAGTTCCGAGGAGCATCATATCAGATAGAGGAACCCAGATTACCTCAAAGTTCTGGAAGCAGTTACATGAAACTTTGGGTACCAGGCTAGAGTTTAGCACAGCGTTTCACCTGCTGAAAGATGGACAAACGGAGAGAGTAAATCAGATTTTGGAGGATATGCTAAGAGCCTGTGCATTAGATTATGGATCTAGTTGGGATGACAACTTGCCCTATGCGGAGTTCTCATATAACAACAGTTACCAGGCCAGTTTGAAGATGGCACCGTTCGAGGCATTGTATGGAAGGAGATGCCGAACACCGTTGTCGTGGGTTGAAGTTGGAGACCGACAGTTGTTTGGACCAGACTTAATCAAAGAGTCTGAGGAGAAGGTGAAGTTGATCCGAGATAGACTGAAAGTAGCTCAGTCCAGACAGAAGAGTTATGCAGACTCGAAGCGCAAGGAGATAACCTACGAGATCGGAGACAGAGCATACTTGAGAGTATCGCCACTGCGAGGAGTTAAACGTTTCGGAGTTAAAGGGAAATTAGCCCCGAGATTTGTGGGACCTTACCGTGTTTTGGAACGCATGGGAGAGGTTGCCTATAAGTTGGAATTGCCCGAAGGATTGTCAGGAGTGCACGATGTGTTTCACATATCGCAGCTTAAGAAGTGTCACGCGGAGATGGCCGATATACCGCTTAGAGACACAGTACCCCTGGAAGCAATTCAGTTGGACAGTGATCTGACCTACGAGGAGAAGCCTGTTAAGATTCTCGAATTTTCGAGCAGAGTTACTCGCAGTAAGGTTATCAAGTTTTGCAAAGTTCAGTGGAGTCACCACACCGAGGAAGAAGCCACCTGGGAACGAGAAGATGATCTACGCAAGGACCACCCACACCTGTTCTCTAGCCAAGTCGAATCTCGAGGGCGAGATTCATTCTAAGGGGGGTAGGTTTGTAACATCCCAAATTTTCAATTTGGAATGTTATACATAGATCATATTGCATTTGCATGTTTTTGCACTTTTGTTCGTGGAGTTCCTCGAAATTCTAAGCAACTCAAGGACCTATGGAGAGAGTTGGGGATTTTACTATTTTCGTATTTGAGTTCGCTCGAATACTGGTACGAGGACAGTGTGATTCTAATTATTTTTCTCTCCTAAAAAATATTTCTAAATAAAATATATGAGCGGAGATAATATGACTTCTCCAAAATAACAGAAATATTGGAGGAAAAATATTAAAATCACTTTTGGTATTTTTCTGGATTTATTTGCGGATTTATTTGCATAGGAAAAATGCGCGTTTTTCAAAATTGCATTTAGGTCCGAGAAAAATGTTCACTTTGTCCTAAATATTATTAGAGGACAGTGAAAATTTATTTCGGGAATTTTGGAGTCCGTTTGGTATTTCTTTCGTTAGTTTTTCTGCGCAGGGACTCTTTTAGAAAAAAAGAGAAGAAAAAAAAAGTGAACCGACTTAGGATTCGTATAGGAGTAGGACTGTGGGCTTTATAAGCCGCCCAATCCGGCCCGATCGCCCCAGCCCAGCGCCGCCCCTTGCCCTAGCCGCCAGCCCCGCCGCCAGCCCTAGCCGCCGCCGCCGCCGCACGCCGCCCCGCGACGCCGCCGCGTCGCCGCCTTGCCCCGCCGGAGTACCCCGCCGCTGCCGGAGTTCGTCGTCGAGGTATATCGGTTTTTTTAGAAATCGATCGGTTTAGTAATAAAAGTGTATATTCATTTTTTTATTATTATTAGATTAGATCGGTTCGGTTTTTTTTGGTTTAGCTATTTAGCGGATGTTCGTCCGTACGTTCGTTTTAACGAACGGTTTTCGTTAGTTAACCGCAGACAGCGAACGTTCGTTCGTTAGCCTGTTCTTCGTTTTTCTTTTTCGGGGTATTTATCCGCGGTTATTCCGATCGCGATTTCTGCCCTGATCTTGTTTCGCGTTTTTCTTTTCGCTCGAGAGTCGGAATTAGGTGATTCAAAATCCCAGATCTTCGTCTCGATGCCCTCTTTACGTTTAATCAACTTGAACAAAGTTTTGGCTACTGTAAAATTTGTCTTTAGGCCAACTAGTAAACCGGAGCTCGTTTCTTTTGCAGTTTGTGTTTCGTTGCTTCTTTCGAGTTGATTCTTTTTGCAAACCGGAGTTCTTAAGTTGAACTTTCTGGTTAGATCTCTTATTTGAGTTTCATCCGTGCATTAGTTAAGTACTTATTGTATGCTTGTTTGTTTGCGATAGAGTACCCGGAGTGCACCGCTTGCTACTTTGAGTCTCTAGGTTTTGCGGATCATCAGCAAGGCAAGTAACACTTTGATCATGCTTTCCAATTACACAGTTTTCATTGCATTAATCCAACCCTCACACATTGCATGAGTAGGATTAATTAATTTTTGGGATTGGGAAGTAGTTTCAGGTAGTACCTATTACCTGCATTACATTCAAACCCTTGGGAGTTACTTCTACGTTTGCTGTTAGGCCATGCTATGCTCGTAGACGTGGTTTGGGTTTGAGTGAAATCCATGATAGATGTGAGTTTATTAATTAAGGGTTCAACTTAAGGTGGCAACATTAATACACATCTGGATGGATTGAGGCATCTGGGTATTCTAGTGATTGCCTGTTTTTCTTTTGGACCGCCACCCAGGCTCAAAGGGATCATGAGATTTTTCATACTAGAAACTTCCGTGTGCAGCCACATGCCAATATGGGCTCTGGCATAGTTGAGTAAGTTGTGGGAAACCTTTTCATGATGGGCTAGCAGATGTAGTGGGTTTTGTAGGTGTACCGGCCTATCTATCTGGTTAAGGGGACCTCTTCGGAAAGACTGTGTCTCGGTCATCCGTTTCTCAAACACCATGCAGTGCGAGAAACCAAACGGAGGCGATCGAGTCTTGTGGGGAAAAGTGCACAATCCTCTGGAGAGTGTACAAACTGATCATGATTAGCCGTGTCCCTGGTTACGGACGTCTTGAGTATCTAGTACTTGGATTATAATGTGAATCTCATCATGTTACTCTAATTAATATTGTTGGGTTTAATGATTATTTTAATTGGGGTTGAGAGGATGTCTATCTTCTCAATGATGTTTCTACTACCATGATAGTTAATTAAAATCTATTCCTTTGAAGTAGGGAAAAATTGGCTTTACGCAAAAACAGTAACCTTAGAGCTTTCCACCAGCCATATTGCATATAGTATAGCTTTACTTTTATTGCATTCTCTTGTGTTACCTTGCCAGCATATTCCATGTGCTGGCCCATTTTTTGGGCTGCAACGTTTTATGTTGCAGACTTTTCAGACGACGAGTAAGATGCCCCTTTTTAGGTCGTGGTTCTATACTCAGTGATGCCGCTGGAGTTGATGGACTCACTTATCTTCCAAGCCTTCCGTTGTTATCGTATTAGATGGCTTTCAGCCATATTATTTGTAATAAGTTCATAGTTGGACTATCGATGTAGTAAGTGTGTGATTGCTACTCTGTTATAAATCCTTCAAGTACTATGCGTGTCAGCATTACCGATCCAGGGATGACACTGATGCACAGAGATCAGACTGTTTGAGGTCTGGTCGCTACAGATATATAGTGGGTTTATGGCACCGGCGAAAGTTGCGCGGTACAAGAGAGGCTAGCAATGGTGGAAGGGTGAGAGTGCGTATAATCCATGGACTCAACATTAGTCATAAGAACTCATATACTTATTGCAAAAATCTGCGAGTCATCAAAACAAAGCAATCAACGCATGCTCCTAGGGGGAAGGTTGGTAGGAGTTAACCATCGCACGCCCCCGACCTCCACACAAAGGTTGGCACTCTACAAATACCTCATGCTCTAACTTCGTCACATAGTGGTTCACCATACATGCATGATACGAGAATCACTAACCTTAACACAAGTATTCCTCAATTTCATAATAACTCCACTAGCATGACTCTAATATCACTATCCTCATGTCTCAAAACAATTATCGAGCATCCAACTTCTCTTTGTATCCAATGCACTCGGTGTGAAATTTTTTACTACATTGACAATGGATGTTTTATCATGTGAAGACTAGTTTCTTTAGCCTAAACACATTACCATGCTGTTCTAATAGACTCTCAAATAGATATAAGTGAAGCATGAGAGTTCAACTATTTCTACAAAATATTACCACCACCATGCTCTAAAAGATATAAGTGAAGCACTAGAGCAAAAACTATTCAACTCAAAAGATATAAGTGAAGCACTTAGAGTGTTCTAATAATTTCTAGGCCATATTTAACTCTCCCAAATAGGTGTGTCCAGCAAGGATGATTGTGGCAAACTAACAAGCAAAGACTCAAATTTTACAAGACGCTCCAAGCAAAACACACATATCATGTTGCGAATAAAGATATAGCTCCAAGTATAGTTACCGATGGATGAAGACGAAAGAGGGGATGCTTTCCTGGGGCATCCGCAAGCTTAGGCTTTTGATTATCTTGAATTTACTTGGGGTGCCATGGGCATCCCCAAGCTTAGGCCTTTGCTACTCCTTATTCCATAGTCCATCAAAGCAATACTCAAAACTTGAAAACTTCACAACACAAAACTTAGACAAAAATTCTCGTGAGCTCCGTTAGTATGAGAAAGCAAACCACTACTCAAAGGTACAGAAATGAATTCATTATTTGTTTATATTGGTGTTAAACCTACTGTAATCCAAGTTCTCTATGGTTCATATCCTCCAATATTACTCATAGATGCATCGGAATAAGCAAACAACACACGAAAAACAGAATCTGTCAAAGACAGAATGATCTGTAGTAATCGGTAGGGTTCGCCTACTTATGTAACTCCAAAAAATTCAAACTAAATTGGTAAATTTGCGAAATTTGTCTACCAATCAGAAGCAAAAAGAATCAACTAAAAATGACGCTCCAGTAAAATCCGACAACTTCTTTAGCGAGTGCTAATGATTCTGTTTTTCACAGCAAGATCATATAAACTTCACACAAGTCTTTCTAAAGGTTCTACTTGGCACAAACACTAAACAAAGCGTGAAACCACATCTAATCAGAGGCTAGATGAAATATTTATTCCCTAACATCAACAAAAACAAAAAACATAAAATTGGGTTGCCTCCCAACAAGCTCTTTCTTTATAGCCATTAAGATAGGCTTGAGAATTCAATGAAGCTCACATGAAAGACAAGGATTGAAGCACAAAGAGAGCATCATAAAACATGTGACAAACACATCTAAGTCTAACATGCTTCCTATGCATAGGCATCTTATAGGAAAACAAATTACCAAGACAAGAAGGATCTAGCATATGCAAGGAAGGAGAAAGAAACAATAGCAATCTCAACATAACGAGAGGTAATTTAGTAACATGAAAATTTCTACGACCATATTTTCCTCTCTCATAATAATTGCATGTAGGATCATGATAAAATTCAACAAAATAGCTATCACATAACATATTCTCAACATGATCCACATGCATGCAAAGTTGACACTCTTCCAAAATAGTGGGATTAACATTAACTAAAGTCACGACCTCTCCAAACCCACTTTTATCAAAAGTTTCATAAGATTGAACATTCTCCAAGTATGTGGGGTCTAAAGTTGACACTCTTCCAAACCCACTTTCAATATTAATGCAAGCATTATTATAAATCTTATATTAATCATGGGTATTAAATAAATTTTCAAGATCATAAGAAGAATCACCCCAATCATGATCATTGCAACAAGTAGTGGGCGTAGCAAAATAAGCATCCCCAAGTTTAGGGTTTTTCATATCATTAACACAACTGACATTAATAGAATTTATAATATCATCATTGCAATCATGCTTTTTACTCAAGGAGATATCGTGAATCAATTTATGTTTTTCTTTCAATACTTCGTCACAATTTTCAGATTCACAAATTTCAAGCAAAACCCCATAAAGATAATCTAGTGCAGTCAACTCACTAGCAATAGGTTGAACATAATTGGATCTCTTAAATAGATTAGCAAGTGGATGAGAATCCAAACTTTAGCAAGCGAAGATGCAAGCTAATTGAGGGCACATAGCACACAAGCAAATGAGAAGCAAGCGAATGATAAACACACGGCGGAAGAAGGGCAAATAAAACGGCAAGGGTGAAGTGGGGGAGAGGAAAACAAGAGGCAAATAAATGTAATGCGAAGGATAAGGGTTTGTGATAGGTACTTGGTATATGACTTTTGCGTAAGCCTCCCCGGCAACAGCGCCAGAAATTCTTCTTGCTACCTCTTGAGCTTGCGTTGTATTCCCTCGAAGAGGAAAGGGAGATGCAACACAGTAGCGTAAGTATTTCCCTCAGTTTTCGAGAACCAAGGTATCAATCCAGTAGGAGACCTCGCACGAGTCCCTCGCACCTGCACAAACAAATAAGAACTTCGCAACCAATGCGATAAGGGGTTGTCAATCCCTTTACGGTCACTTACGAGAGTGAGATCTGATAGAGATGATAGTTTATATTTTTGGTATTTTTGGTTTAATGAAACAGCAAATAAAAGCGGTAAAAGTAAAGTAGATGTAGATTGATATGTTGAGAATAGACCCGGGGGCCATAGTTTTCTCTAGTGGCTTCTCTCATGATAGCGATATTCTACGGCGGGTAAACAAATTACTGTCGAGTAATTGATAGAAAAGCGAATAATTATGAGACTATCTAGGCATGATCATTGTATATAGGCATCACGTCCGAGACAAGTAGACCGACTCCTGCCTGCATCTACAACTATTCCTCCAAACATCGACCGCTATCCAGAATGCATCTAGTGTATTGAGTTCATAAGAACAGAGTAACGCCTTAAGCAAGATGACATGATGTAGAGGGATAAACTCAAGCAATATGATGTAAACCCCATCTTTTTATCCTCGATGGCAACAATAGAATACATGCCTTGCTGCCCCTACTGTCACTGGGAAAGGACACCGCAAGATTGAACCCAAAGCCAAGCACTTCTCCCATTGCAAGAACTATAGATCTAATTGGCCAAACCAAACCAATATTTGGAAGAGACTTGCAAGGATATTATGAGCACACATAAATAGTTCAGAAAAGAACAAAATATCTTTCATAGATAACCTACGGCGGTGGAACTCCGGAACAGGCTCCAAGATGGGATCTCCACGGGAATAGAAGCTACGGCGGTGGAATTAGAGTTTTCTCTCTACGTATGGAGTTTCTGGGGTACGTGGATATATATATAGGAAGAAGGAGGGCACCGGGCGCCACACGAGGGAGCCTCGAGGCAGGGGGGCGCGCCCCCACCCTCGTGGGCAGCCCCTCTGTCCCCTGACTTGGCCCTGAAGTTTCCCGTGCGTGATTTTCTCCAAAAATATCTCTCGCGAAGGTTTCATTCTGTTTGGACTCCGTTTGATATTCTTTTTCTGCAAAACCCTGAAATACGCAAAAGAACATCAATCTGGACTGGGCCTTTGGGTTAGTAGGTTAGTCCCAAAAATGATATAAAAGTGAATGATAAAGCCCATTAAACATCCAACACTTCATAAATAATAGCAAGGAATAATAAAAAATTATAGATACGTTGGAGACGTATCAAGTCTTTACAACCGGATACAATTACTCAAAGATAATATATTTTGAGCACTGGCCTTCTACAAGGCAGGTGCCTTCTATGATGTCCTCAAAGTATCTCTCCGCCTGCGGTGCTCCTTGCTTTCTGGCGGGCCAGCAGTGGCTATGTCATGCGCTTTCATCTTTGCCCAGTGCACTTTTACTCGGGCGAAGGCCATCTGAGCACCCTCTATCCAGGCCGGATGCTTCAATGCGCCGACCCGCGGACTTGCTTCGACGAGCCGCTTCACCAATCCGAAGTAGTTACTTGGGATTGGCTCAGCGGGCCATAGCCGGACTATAAAGTCCTTCATGGCCAAACCAGGCATATTGTGCAGCTCGACCAACAGCTTCATCTGGTTGTTGAGGTGCACCAGATGTTTTGGCGCATAGAACTGCAACCAGAACAGCTTCTCCGTGATGTTCCCCACCTGGGCTTGGAAGTATTGTGCGGCATCAGCACTACTCCTCGGGAGATCCGAAAACACGCCTAGAGAACTCCATAACCGTGTCAGCCCAAGGTACTTCTGCCCTCCGAAGATGCTCTGTAAGAGAAAAGTCTTACCAGATGCTATCTTTTGCGCCTGCTTGATTTCCTCACAGACGTTGCGCAACTCACTTCGCGCCTCCTGTGCAGCCTTTACTGCCGCAGTGAGCTCAGATGCTTGTTCCGAAGTCTTCTCTTCTAATGCCTCAAATTTGCGAATAGCATCTTTGAACTCAATCTCGACTTCGGACACCCGAGCTTGGTGCTTTTTTCACGCGGCCTTTTCGGTCTCTAGATATGCAACCGCTTTATCAGCGGCTGCCTTGCTCGCTTCGGCCTCCTTCTTGGCCTTCGCGAGGTCGACCTTGAGAGCCTCAAGCTCAGCGACGCTAACTGTTTAATACAGCATATAACAAAGAGTTTATATTCACAGTCAATTAAAATTATTAGTCTTCTTGACATCTCAATTTTTCAAGTCCACATACCTTGCGTCTCATCCAAACGCTGGTTGACGCGGTCGAGGTCCGCGTTGGCCTCCAAAAGCTCCTGATTTAGTTCGACAACTTCTGCAGTTTTTGCAGTTGCCGCAACTAGTGAAGCATGTTCAAATGCAAAAGCATACAGTTTAGCTCTATATATGCTATATTATGGATACTTCATCTGATTCTGTTCAAAATCACACAAAGCATCTGGGGCTACTGGCTATATATGTGCATATAAAATAAATAAAAGTTCCATAAAGAACATTACATCGCATACCTCAAAGCCTGTTAGTAGGCTGTTGAAGGCTTCATTCAGTCCGCCTTTGATGGACTGAATCTTCCTCATCACCACACCCATTATGGTACGGTGCTCCTCCATGACGGAAGCACTTTTTAGTGCTCCCTCCAGAGGGTCCGGCGCCTCTGGATTAACACCGGGCACCGAAGGAACAGTTGTATCCTCCCCGCCTTAGGGGTCTGGTCTTCGGACCCCGGAGCCACGCTAGGCTTTGGATCAGTATTCGGCGGGGCCCTGGATTGTTTGCCTCCCCCCGTCTTTGGTCTCCATGGGGACTGTCTCCCCATGGTCAGTGGCCGCCGAGGTATTACCCTCGGTCGCCTTATCACCTGCCCCGCCCCCATCTCCTTGAGCAACAGACGCACGCTGGGAGGACACTCCGGTGTCCCCGTGGGCCACGGGCTACACTACTAGGAAAAGGCCTACTAATGACGCACCTATTTTGGCCATTAATGGCGCACTACAGGTGCGCCATTAGTGCCACGCCATTTGTATTTTTTGGCGCACCACAGGTGCGCCATTAGTATAGACCATGGTGCGCCATTAGTATGCCTCCGAGGGGGCCATATATACCCAGGTGCTTTGGCATACTAATGGCGCACTCTTGCGTGATGCGCCATTAGTAACTTTGGCATACTAATGGCGCACTGTTGGATGATGCGCCATTAGTATCCTTTGGCATACTAATGGCGCACTGTGATGTGATGCGCCATTAGTATGAATATTAGGTTTTTTATTTTAGTTTTACTTTCTGTTTTTTGCACAGGTTACAAAATGTATTATTGGACAGAATATAGACAGCAGCACACAGCAACAACAGATTCATCGAATACAATAGAAGATTAGTCTCTGAATACAATTCATCATATTAGTCTCCGAATAAAATTCATCATATTAGTCTCCGAATTCAAAAGACCGAACAAAGATAGAACATTATATTACAAGTCTCGAGACCGCGAGTAGCGAGTTTGTCTTCACATTACAAGTCGATATCGATCATCTAAACTACCATCACATAGAAGAGAGTTGCGATCATCATGATGAGCATCATCACGATGAAACTCGTCTTCATCCAGTTCCTCCAATGCTCCCTCCCCTCTCCCGCTAGCACTACTAAGAAAAGGCCTACTAATGGCGCACCTATTTTGGCCATTAATGGCGCATTAGTGGTGCGCCATTAGTGCCACGCCATTAGTATATTTTACTAATGGCGCACCTCTGGTGCGCCATTAGTATCTGGTATACTAATGGCGCACCTCAGATGCGCCATTAGTATATACCACGGTGCGCCATTAGTATGCCTCCCAGGGGGCCAGGTATACCCAGGTGCTTTGGCATACTAATGGCGCACAACTGCAAGATGCGCCATTAGTAACTTTGGCATACTAATGGCGCACTGTTTAATGATGCGCCATTAGTATCCTTTGGCATACTAATGGCGCACTGTGATGTGATGCGCCATTGGTATGAATATTAGGTTTTTATTTATTTTTTAATTTCTGTTTTTTGCACAGGTTACAAAATGTATTATTGGACAAAATATAGACAGCACACATCAACAACAGATTCATCGAATACAATAGAAGATTAGTCTCTGAATACAATTCATCATATTAGTCTCTGAATACAATTCATCATATTAGTCCCCGAATTGAAAAGACCGAACAAAGATAGAACATTATATAACAAGTCTCGAGACCGCGAGTAGCGAGTTTGTCTTCACATTACAAGTCGATATCGATCATCTAAACTACCATCACATAGAAGAGAGTTGAGGTCATCACGATGAGCATCATCACGATGAAACTCGTCTTCATCCGGTTCCTCCAACGCTCCCTCCCCTCTCCCGCTAGATAGCGGGCGTATCTAGATTCCGCCTCGGCCCTAGTGGTGTACCCTTTGTAACTGTTACCGCTGAATCGGTGAACCTGTCTCCGACACTCCTCCCAGTCGTCGTAGACTCCGGGAACCTTACCCTTGTACACGACATACGATGACATCGCTATGCACTAGCCAAACAAAACGTGAGTACCAATTCACAGACAATACATAAGCAATATATAAGTATGCAACAGAACGATGGGAAGAGAAAAGCAAGACATTAGTAGCATCGATTACATCTAAGTTGAACGACAGTCGAAACCAAAGAGACATACTGCAAGTTCATTAAAGTTTAATTACAACATGAGCCAATCGATGTTTCAGAACTAGGCACAGCATCACTACTTTTGACTCGACTCAAGGGACCGGAGCGTGGATGAAGCCGCCGTCTATCGTGGGAGTCATGAAATCGCGGGCGTTGTCAGCCTGCATTTGTAGCATTGTGTCGATGTCACTGTTGGACGGTTGATTTCTGAGGTAGAACTGCCCCGAGGTACGAAGGACATCTTGATGGATGATTTCCGCAAACTCCGACTGGATGCGAAAGAATTCTTGTCTGATGACCACGTCCTGGATTGCCGACACGCTCGCGGCCCAATCTTTGAGTTTACTCGGTAGCAGAAGTTGATAATGGTCCCGTACGATCGCCCGCATGTGATGGATGGCGTACTAGGCACCCTTCTGACCGCCAGGCGGCTGCTTGACGCAGCAGAACGTCGTATTGTGGGAGAACACGTGCTTGCCGGTCTTACGAATAGGCCTGGTGAAGGTGCCTCCAGATTTGGTGTAGCCGGGGAGAACATCATCAAGAACCTGCTTGACATTTGTGTAGTCTACGTTCGACTGACGGTCCGGGTCGAAATACGTGGCCATGGAATATTTGGGGCTAAGGAGGATGAGTGTGCAATGTGTGTCACTGTAGAAAACACGGAATGTTAAAAGAAAAACGATCGAAATCTAAGAATTCATATGTTACGGGGCGGTTGAGGGGAGGACTTACTCGGGAAAGTAAGGCACGAGGAAGTTATCCTTATCTTGGTTTGCCAGAATGACGCCTTCGAGGTAAGAACTCGCGACTTGCCGGTCCCCAGCGCTGCCCAAGATCTTGGCACACATGTAGAAGGGGTCGACTATCACGATGTCTGGGGTCTTGTCGCGAATGATCCGCATCTCCATACTCAGCGAAAATAGCCGAACGAAGGTGTAGTGCAGCGGATGAAGGTTCAACATAGCGTAGATGTTATCAAACCGCAGGACGATCGTACCCCAGATGGAGTTATCCACAAAGCCCTTGCCCTCTGGCACCTTGGCCGCGAAAACCGGGTATGCCACATCCTTCTCTCTGAGACGCCGCTTCTCCAAAGAAAGAACACTATCATGCAGACTCCGCATAGCACCGGTTGCAGCGTCGAGCATATTTCTCGGTAGCATCGGCCTACCCGCCACATGCACCCTCCTCGTTACATCCTCAGGTGACGGTGGCCCGTCCTGAGCACGGATCATACTCGGTGCCGGCTGGCTCGCACCCTTGTTAGTCTTTCTTTTGCGTGCCTTCTTCTTCTCATGTAATGGGACCGAGTTCTGCTCACAGACCGCCTTCTTGAGTATGTTGGGGCTGATAATATTTCGCACCTCGCCTATCTGAGGCTCGGTGAAGTCGGCAGCAGGAGGCGTCTCCTGAAAACTGAACGGCAGACGACGCCTGTTGCAACTTGGTTTCTCCGCGGTACCAGCTAGATCGTGCACGTCTTTTGTAGGGTTGGGTTCTTGAGAAGGAGGCCCCATGAAGTCGCCACCGTACCCATGATCGGCAAAGTACTGATCGACGTTGGCAAATGTTTCATCGTCGTCGTCGTTCTCATCATGTGCCATATGCATGTTTGGATCCAGTGGCATAGGGATGTCCGGCACCGTTGCGGCGGTCTTGCCATGGGGCCGACTTGGCGCCGGCACGACTGGCGGTGTTGTCTTTGGGGTGGTGTCCCCCGCCCCCAAACAAATCTAGCTCTTCGGCCAAAGCAGGGGCCAGCTCAGGCAGACGCTGAGGGTCATCACGTCATCATCGTCGGCCCCGACGGGTCGAATCAGAGGTAACAACTCGTCGCAGCCTGGCAGCACCCAAACCAGTTGAACCCTAAACAAGTTGGGTGGCATCTAGGTACCGTGGAACACGGGGTTGCCCGGTTGAACGATTTTGCCCTTGGCGACATCGACCAACTCGTTGTTCACGAAGTGCAGGAGAGTGCACGGAACGTCGGCGGCGCCCTGCGAAAACATGTAGGGCGTCAGGGATGCCCAGTCAAAGGCAAGGAGATGAAGTCCTCGGCCGAGAGAGGCTTAATTAGTTACCGTGATGATGGCGTCGAGCTCGGCGAATGTCGAGGCACCGCCAACGGCGGGCGTGTAGTTGACGGAGGGGCCGCTTGCTGCAGAGGTGCCGGCCGGCGTACACCCGGGTGCATTAAGCTCCCGTGCCGGCATCGGAGACACCAATGCCGCCTCCGCCGGAGACACCAATGGCCTCGCCATCGCGTTCTGCGATTTGCTGGCCGTGAAGCTAGGAATCGGGGGCGGCCCCTGTTGGCCGCCCGCAATCCACGCGTGCAACCCCTCGATCAAGGTAGGCACAATGGCGGTGATCGTCGCTCCGAGTTGTTGTTGCACTTGCTCTTGGACAATCTCCGGAATCCGCGCCACCTGTGCCTTGAGTTCTTGAACCTCGCGCGCCTGGCTTTCCGAGCTGGTCTTTTTCTCCTTTCGCCCACCAGCGTTATAGTATGACGACCATTTTGTGGACAAGCCTTTGCCGGCCACACGACCAATTGACGTCGGCTTACTGAGGTTATCCTTTTTCTTCATTACATTCAACGCCCTATTTAGAGTGGTGTCCCAAGGGTTGCTCTTAGTCGACCCCGCGCTACTGCTTTCAGTCGCCTGCGGAAGGAATGTGAACCATTTAGAAATATGGCTTCATTAATTAGAATGCAACCATATGGAGCTAATTACGCGGGGGTATATTCCTTACCAGAACAAGCTCAAGCGCCCTGGTCTTCGGATCCGTGGTAAGCTCCTTTGTTTTCGGGTCCTTCTTGTACCGGGCCCTGACAAAGTTCCTGGTCTGCTTGTCACCGTATTTATCGAAGAGGGGCGGTAGGCCTTGCTCGGCACGGTCCGCCTCCTCCTTGTCCCATATAGGCTCCGCCACTCTGTAACCGCTGGGACCGAGTGTGTGTTCCCCTAAGTTCAGCTCCCGCATTTCTTTCCCCCACTGACTTGATTCGGAGGTTGCGGTGCTCGAGCACTTGATCTTGAAGTCGTTGTAGTCATCTTCGGTGATCGAAGGATTTTTCTCGTTGATCTTCTCATAACTCTCACCTTTCTCGATCATTCTCTTCACATTGCTTTTCCAAGTAGACAGGGCCGTGCTCATCTTCGTGAGGGCGGTATTGTTCACTTTATTCCCTTTGAGGCCTGTGTTTTCAAATTCAGCGGGGAACTTGTATCGTTCGTGCAGCTTCGTGAAGAGGAGGTTGCGCAAATTCCCTCGGTCAGGATGCCTCAGGTTCTCGGTGTTGATCAAGACGGTGCTCCGGAGAATGCACCCGAGCTGAACCGAGTACCCCTTGACTATTCGTTCGGGCGCCGTTGGATTCCCGTCGGAGTCCAGTTCAGTAAATTCCTCCTTGAGGGTGCGGAGCACGGTCGGGCGCCGGTCCTTCCGTTGCATCTTCTGTTAGCTGCCATCTGTGCGTGCGCCGCCATCATCAGTGGTGGCATCCTCGGCAGCACCATCAGTGGGGTCATCCTCGGCGGTACCATCAGTGGTCTCAGGATCAGTGGGGAAGGCGGCGTCCTCATACAAGTGAGGTTGTTCCTCCATCTCCTGGGACAGCTCCCAGAATGCCTTGCCGCCCGAACCCCCGGCCTCATCGTTGTTGGCCATGTTTCTCTCTAAATAGGAAAAAAGTTTGGTCAAAAAGTTGGTTATTGTCAAGGAACAAGATCATTGTCTCATCATTTAAGGTTTGTCGACACCGAGGCATCCTAAAAGCTAAGCTTTTATCATTGAGGGTTTTTTGACACCGAGGCACCCTAAAAGCCTAAGCTTTCATCATTTTGGTTTTTATCGACACCGAGGCACCCTAAAAGCCAAGGTTTTATAATTTATGATTTGTCGACACCGAGGCATCCTAAAAGATAAGCTGGGAAGGAGAATTCTAAGTTGGGCCTAATCACTTGGCTCTATTGCCGCCTATGGTTTAATGCAGCTAGAATAAAGGGGCACTTGATCCTACTTAATTAACTACTAAGATACCCCGGCCCATGCATTAGTCACAAGTACCCCATATGTCCTATTTTTAGCAAAGTCATGCTAAAATTCACGGAAAATTTCAGCATGACCTTTGCTGAAAATAGGACATATGGAGTACCCGAATTTGTGGAACGGAAGTTAATAGACATTCCAGCAAACTCAAGGGCCTCTCGGGTGGACAAGGCAAAATCATTATCCCAGGTGGACAAGGCAATGTGCTACTTGCTTAAATCTCTGTCCAATGCTATTTACAAGACAAACAACAGGTGGCAAAGCCCAGTGTTAAAAAAAAGGCCTCCATCACAACATGGAAAATACATTGGCATGTGAAGAGGTGAAACAATATATGCATCTCCAAGCAGTATCATTCAACATTTTGGACAAACCACTACAAGCAATACTGGATCAGATACAAGAAGAATGTGAGAAAATGCAGACAAATACTAACAGATTGAGGTGTTTAACTTGTGGTGCTCTCTGTGCTATTAACATTTCAAGTCAAAACCTTTTCTGGTTAGTAAGTGTTTCTTGAGCATATGTATGTAGTAAGTGTTTCTGCTCTCAGTGTTTCAGAACACATATTTTAGCTAGCTAGTACCAGTGCTATTACCCAGCAGTTAATTAGCTTTTTCTTTTGCTTTTCAGTGCCAAATTCTAGCTAGTACCAGCAACTTAACATCTAGCAGCAATCATTTTCAAATAGATATACAATGGACATTTTTATATTAACCTAAGGAAAAATGAATAGTTAGGTTAATTACCCACTGTTAATAACAGCACATATATAAGAGAAACAACTTGAAGACTGAATAAGGTCGATTTGTTAGAAAGATTTTGCTTCTGAATCTGGGGTACAAAAAAACTTGCATTAGGGCTTCAGTTTTTGAAAGAAAAAGACATTCAGTCTGATGCTTTGTTCTACACTTTGATGCAAATGATTATATAGAAGAAGCAATTTACTAGCAGTACCATATATATAAGCTGCAATAGCAACTATAGTTTAGAGTTTATCAGAGGCATATCCCATGGAAGTCCCAAATCTGAACCTCGTCCATGATCTTCACTATTTTCATTTTCTATGAAGTTTTTTTTCTTCTTCATTAGCATGGAGTATTCATTCAGGGAATGGCCAGTTGCAGAGTACTCATATGCTCCTAGTTATCCTATCATGGCAATCAGAGGCAGTTCTGAAGCTTTTTTTTGGGTTGGGTTCTGAAACTAATAATGGACTATGCAGGCGAAGATCGTTCCGCTGCCTTTCGGAGACGCGGTCTAGGGGGAAATCATTTCTACTCCTACAAACTAAACAGAACCAAACATACAAAAATGCTTTTTGGTACCAACACCTATGGTGCAAACTACGATTACAGAATTTTGCATAGCCCGGTACCAACCAAAGATACAGAATTTTGCATAGCTAACAAACTACTCCTACATAGCTAAAAATGCTTGCATATAGAACCAAATTCATTTGTACAGTGTGCAATAAAAAAGCTTCACAATGTGCCTCAACTATCCTATCTTGACTTGTGGAGAAAAATCAGAAGAACAATGGAAAAAAGCAGTACTGATGCAAGCAGCTGGATTGTGTGTTTGTGTGTGTGTGTGTGTGTTTGAGAGTGCTCCAAGTGCAAGCAAGAAGAGTAGTGCACTACTGATGCAAGCAAGCAGTATACACCAATTTTTAATTAACTGAAAAGGTTTCAGTTAATTACTCAAACAAGAGCAGTGCACTACTCTACTGCAGGAACTGCAGGAAATTGACAGGAGTAGCAAGTTAACAGGAAATTGACAGTATGGCTACTACAGCAACTCCAAAAACTTGACAGTAAACTTGCACATTCTTTACTTAAGTGTTGTACTCCTAAATCAGCTTGCATCAGCTACTGCAATACTTTAACGACTACTCTAAGTACAGCAATACTGTCTCTAGATGAAGTACTCCTAAATCATCTTTACTTTAAGGAGTACAGCAATACTGCAATAATTACTGCAACTCTGCAAGGAGTACTCTAAGTACTCCAAGTCCAAGATGAATAAACTCTCTTACTCCACTAACTACTGTCTAAAGATTAAGAAACTCTCTTACTCCACTACCTACGGGGCGTAAAGAAAAAAACACTGAAAGGGGCGGTCGTCTTACAGAAGTGACGATGATGTACGGCGGGCGGCGGCGTTGGCGTCGGGCGGTGATGGGGCGGCGACTATGGTGGCTTCCGGCGGCGGGGAAGGAGACGAACGGAACGGCCGCGGCGAGGGGGTCGCGGTGGTGGTGGCGGTGGTCCTCGGCGGCGTCGGGGCGGGCGTGGTGAGGGCAGCGGCAGCCCCGCGCTGGAGAGGTGAGAGGCTGCTCTGGGCCGAGCCGGAAGTGGAGTCCGGCGGGGGTGGCGCGGGGGCGCGGGGGCGCGGGGGCGGCGGCTTCGGGGCAGCGGCGTCGGGAGAGGAGAGGGGAAGGGGATCGAGGGCGAGGGAGAGGGAGAGAGAGGGAATAGGTGGAGTGGGTCGGGGACAAAATATGGATGGGGCACAATACTAATGGCGCACCTCCCCCTGGTGCGCCATAAGTACATCCATACTAATGGCGCACCTCCCCCTGGTGCGCCATTAGTATTATTTTTTATTTCTGTTCGAGCCAACAGGTTATCTTCCACCAAACCTCATCCACATCAAATCCCCTCTACTAGCCCGACTAGTCAGCACCCTGTTCTCACACCAGGAGGTCCTGGGTTCGATTCCCAGGCTCCACAATTTTTGTTTTTATGCATTTAAAATGCTGTTTGATACTTATTTGTGTTTAAATATGTTCAAACTTGTTTAAATCATAACAGTAATGTTTTTTTTATAAAACAGTAATAGTTTTTTTTAAAAATATCATCAAATTTGTTATTTGAATATATTTATGAATATGAAAAATATTATCAAATTTATTATTTGAAAATATCATGAGTTCATGGGTCGGCGGCGGCAGCCGGTGGAGCGGGGGAGGGTGCGGTGGGTCGTCG
>LR738713.1:55382111-55444155 GCA_902687465.1 Secale cereale | reverse complement strand
GGGGGGTCGGCGGCGGCGGTTGAGTAGGGGAGGGTGCGGGGGGTCGGCGGCGGCGGCCGGTGGAGCGGGGGGTGCTCGGCGGCGAGGGGGACCGGATCTGGCGAGGTGGGATAGCGATCGAGATGGAGGGGGATCGAGATCGAGTGTCCATGAAATTTAAAAATATTCATGATAGTTCAAAAAGTGCCCATGAAATACAATCGAGAAATGAAGGCTACGATTTAAATGCAATCGATCTTAGCTAGCTATATGTTCACAATCTTCTTGCCCTTCTTCTTCGCAAATGGAGTTCTTCTGTGGAACGGACGTCCTTTAGGTAGGGTGGTCCTGCTTCTTCTTGTGGTGTATGCTGCTACTTCATCATCGTTGTCATGTTCGATCCTCGGGTCGCCGTAATTGTCGAAGTCTTGCTCATTGGCTGCTCCATCCATTCCGATGATCTTCCTTTTGCCTCTCCTCACGACAACACGACTGGGCTTTGACGGGTCGGTAATGAAGAAGCATTGGTCAACTTGGGAAGCCAGTACCCATGGCTCATTTTTCGCGGTGACGTTTGCACCCGCGGTCTTGGATTTGGCTTCGGGTATAACCATGGTGATGAAATACCGGTCTTCTTTTAGGACGCTCTTGGCCCATCTGACACGGAACATCGGGACCTTCTCTCCAGCGTAGCTCAGCTCCCAGATCTCCTTGATCCTTCCGTAGTATCTGTCCTTGTCATTACCGGTGTAGGATTCCATCGTTACCCCGGAGTTTTGATAACCATCGCTCTTCATGTCCTTGGCCTTGGTGTAGAATGTGTAGCCGTTGATATCGTACGCCTCATAGGTCATCAGGTTGTGCTCGGCGCCCTGTGACAAGGCGAATATGAGTTGTTTTTTCCGCGGAAGAATCCTCATGTAAAGGGTACGACAGAAGCTTCTGCTTGAACCAACGCGTGAAACATGAGTTGTGCTCTTTGATTATATCTCCATCCGTCCTCTGTTGGCCTTCGTCATTGTATGTCTTCTCAATAAAGGTTTTTTGCTCTACCACCCAAGGATCGACCACGTCTATGTGTTGTAGCGCGACTAGGTTTGCTCTTTCAAAGTCGGCGAGTCGACCCTCGAAGTCGACATGCATTTCGCGGCGACCCTCACAGTGACCCCATCCAGCAAGCCTGCCGAGGTGCCTGTTGACGGGCAGACCAACGGGGTTCTCGATGCCTAGATAATTCGTGCAGTAGGAGATGCACTCTTCGGTTAGAAAGCCCCTGGCTATGCTTCCCTCTGGACGTGACATGTTGCGAACGTATCCTTTGATGACACCATTCATCCTTTCGAACGACATCATGCTGTGTAGGAACGTCGGCTCGAGCTGGATGATATCGTCCACGATATGGACCAGCAGATGCACCATAACATCGAAGAATACGAGCGGGAAGTACATCTCAAGCTCGCATAGTGTCACCACGATCTCTTCCTGTAGCCTTCTGAGTTGCCTCACGCCAACCGACTTCCGAGAGATGACGTCGAAAAAGTTGCATATGCCAAATAGGGTTTCACGGACGTGCACGTCCATGATCCCACGGATTGCAACTGGAAGTATCTGCGTCATCAGCACGTGACAGTCATGAGACTTCATCCCGCTGAACTTCAGCTTCGCTGTTCTAGGTATCTGCTTATCTTCCCCGCGTAACCGTAAGGAAGTTTTACTCCTACGAGGCAGGTGAAAAACTGCTCGATCTCCTCCTGACTTAGAGTGAAGCACGCGGGAGGGTAGTCATTTCCGGTCTTCTTAGCCTTTTTGCCTTTGCGACGACTTTCCGTGTCCTGCTTCGCCTCATCATCATCATCATATATAGCGTGAAGCTCCTGCCTGATGCCCATTGATTTCAAGTCTGCCTTGCTTTCGGCCCATCTTTGGTCCTCTCTGGCATGTTGAGCAGGGTACCAAGAAGACTCTCGCACACGTTCTTCGTGATATGCATTACATCAAGGCTGTGAGGCACACGGTGGATCTTCCAGTACGGCAAGTCCCAGAAAACAGACCTCGTTTTCTATACCTTCAGCAGTGGCTCTGGCGCCTTTCGCTTCTCTCCCGGCTCTGGCGCCTTTTGCTTCTTTCCCGGCAGTGGGCAATCTTTCCAATTTTTCAACAACTCGTATATTTCCTCGCCGCTCCTCGTACGCAGGCGTCCTCGGGGTTTGGTTTCACCATCGAACAGATCCTTGCGTTTTCTCCACAGGTCATCGTCGCGAAGCCACCTTCGATGTCCCATGAACACGGTTTTCGAAGACCCGGGATCTCTATCTAGCTGGCGATACGTTGTGTCATCCATGCACCTGACACATCCAGAAAATCCATGGACCACCTGCCCCGCGACATATCCGTAACCGAGATAGTCGTGCACCGTCGTGAGCAGCGCGGCTCTCATAGGGAAATATTCTTTCTCTGCGGCATCCCATGTATTGGCTGGCATTTTCCACAGCGTGTCAAGCTCCTCTTTCAGCAGCCCCAGATACAGATTGATGTCGTTCCCTGGTTGTTTCGGTCCTTCAATTAGCATACTCATGTGAATGTACTTCCTCTTCATGCACAACCAGGGGGAAGGTTGTACATCCACACAAACACAGGCCAGGTGCTATGTGTGCTTCTCTGGCTGCCAAACGGATTGACTCCATCGGTGCTCGCGCCCAGCATGATGTTACTTGGATCGTTCCCAAATTCTAGGTCTTCGAAGTTCAACGCTTGCCACTGGCTCGCATCCTTAGGGTGACTCAGCATCTTGTCTTTTTTATCTATCTCCGGATCATTTGCGTCATCTTCTCGCTTCTTCTCCTCCCTATCTGCGTGCCAACACAGGAGCTTTGCTACCTTAGGGTCCGCGAAATACCGCTGCAGACAAGGAGTGATCGGAAAGTACCACACCACTTTTCGAGGAGCTTTGTTCCTCTTCTTGTATCGAGTGACGCCGCACACCGGACATATGGTAGACTCCGCGTTCTCGTCCCGATAAATGATGCAATTGTTCATGCACACATGGTATTTCACGTGCGGTAAATCCATAGGACACACGATTTTCTTCGCCTCCTCGAAACTGGTCGGCACTTGTTCCCCTTGGGAAGACGTTCGTGCCAGAATGACATGTTCTCGTCGAAGCATGCGTCGGTCATTTTGTGTTTTACCTTCATCTCTAGAGCCATGAGCGTTACTTTCAGGCGGGTATCCTCGGGCCTGCATCCTTCATACAATGGAGTAACCGCGTCTAACTCAAGTTGATCCATCTTGGCTTTCTCTCGGGCGGCAGCTCTTGCGTTATCCGTCTGCTTGAGAAGCAGCTCTTGAATATGAGGGTCCTGCACCCAGCCCATCGATGGTCCAGCGTCGTCTGCTCCGCTGGCATCATCATCTTCATGATCATGCCCGTCGTCTGCTCCGGCATCTTCCTCATCATCATGTCCTACATCTTCTACATGATGACTGTGTACAGCATCACCGTCGTGATCATCTCCTGGGGATTCTTCGTCTTCTCGCCCGCCCGAGCCGCGGTGGTTGTCTTGCTGCCCTTCCTCATTTCTTGCCCGGCCCCCATGGACGACTTCGTAGTCATCTTCATCACCTTGCCACCGATAGCCATCCATGAAACCACGCAAGAGCAGGTGGTCCCGCACCTACCCGGAATCCGGGTCCGCAAGAAGGCTCTTCAGCTTGCATCTTCGACACGGACATCTTATCTCCGTCTCATTCTTTTGAAGCATCTCAGCCTTCGTGGAGCTCAAAAACCTATTCACGATGCCTTCGGTCATCGTGCGGACCATGGTTGCCTGCGGGGTAGAGCAAAACGATATTTTAGAACCAAGAAAAAATTTGGCATGACTTTCCCTAAAAATAGGACCAAAAAGAATGCTTAGTGCCAAAATTCTCGCCGAAACGGAAATGAATCAACATTCCGGCAAAATATTGGCAACTATCGCATTTCAAATACCGGTACACCTCCAAACACAAACACATATGCAACACCACAAACATATGCAACACCACGAACATACATAGATCTAGCTAGGCCATAAAAAGTGCATGTGCACATTGTTGTAGGGAGAACAACATAAATATAGCTTCCCCCCGTACTTACCTATCAAAACAAGGTAATTTAACCACTTACTTTGAATGAATCTATGGTGGAAATGAGGTGAAAAAGAGGAGGCACCCGAGACAAGGAGGAGGTGGAGAGAATGAAGTGGGGAGAAAGTGAGTGTGGGTAGGAGTGGCTGTCCAAAATATCTTGTTGGTGCCCACTTACTAATGGCGCACCACCTCAAAATGCGCCATTAGTAATCCAGGTTACTAATGGCGCACCTTCTGGTGGTGCGCCATTAGTAGTTTTGCAAAAAAAAAAATACTAATGGCGCACTGTGGAACAGTGCGCCATTTGTAGTTTTGCAAAAAAAAAGAATAAAGTATATACTAATGGTGCACCGCATGTCTGGTGCGCCATTAGTGTCCATCCTATCTATAGCCCTTTTCCTAGTAGTGCTATGGAGCTCGGACCAGCGGGTCACTCTCCGTCTCTCCAGACGGCAGAGAGTTCCCCTCCGATAAGGAGGCCTCGGGGTGTGCACGGGGAGGGTTGTAGGTCAGCAGGTGAGAAATACTTAAAAAGCATTAATATGCTGAATAAACAAGGTGTAGTAATTAATATATCCGAACAACTTACGTTTCGTCTAGGGGCTTCTCCTTAGGCTTCACCACAAAGCTGTGTTCGTACGATGAGTCTGGACAGGCGGGGAGGTTTAGCTTCCTCAGGGGTGCGGCCTTGCCTGCATCAGCAGGGGCCACCCTCTTCCTCCCCTTGCCTTGGGCAGGGGATTCTTTTTCATCATCATCCTCCTCCTTTTCGGAGGAGAGGATGTTAATTTTCTCGTACTTTGCGTCCGTAGGGCCCACTCGTGGTCTCCTTGCTCTTCTTCTTCGGCTTCTTGTCCGACGCCTTATACGGCGCCGGAGCCAGCATCGCCAACAGTTGAGGCGTGGCTCGGTCTTCTGCCAAAGGGGCCAAACACTTGATCCGAATTGCCTTCTTCGTCCAGCTCTGTAGATCATGTAAAAACTCCAATTCCTATTATCATTACAATAAGGCGGGAATATATGTCCGGTGGAAGTTTTGGTTACCTCTTGTGCAGTAAACGCAGTACTGTAGCCTAAATCCTCAGTTTCCTTTGGCAACTCCTTCTAGCTCTTGAAGAGATGTTTATAGATCTCTTTGTGCATGGAGCTGTATAGATGCTCCAAGGGCCGGGCTCCAGCCGGATCAAACTCCCGGCGTTGGGAAGGAAGGACAAGGCGGGCCAGCATTACCTGGACCACAGTTGTTAGTTGGTAGCCTTTGTTAATCATGCCGGACACACGACCTTGGAGTGTCGTCACGTCAGTCTGAGATCCCCAGTCCGGACTCTTATCGGTCCAGGAGGTTAGCCTCTCCGGGGGTCCAGATCTGAAAGCAAGCGCTACCACCCATTTGGCCTCGTGGGGCTCGATGATATAGAACCACTCCTGCAGCCAAACCTTGTTCATCTCCATGAACGACCCCTTTGGCCAGGTTGCATTCGGGAGCTTGCGTATCATAGCGCCCCCGTTGCCCGTCCACCACCTTCTGCTTCACGTTGAAGGTCTTTGTGGCACCCCGATCCACATGGAGCAGGGGGCCTTCGCACGTCAGCCCAGGATAACACCTGACGCATGACATGTCCAAGATACAGCATTCCAGGTACAAGAATATTCATCAAATAAATGTGTATATGATTACATCATTGATGAATACAATCATCTGGCATAGCCCTAAGGCTATTTAAACGGCAGCGGAAGTCTATTTAAATGGCGGCGGAAGTCTTGGTTTGGCAGCATAACAACTCTGGCTGGGCTCCACAACTCACAGGACTGGCAAGGTTACGGCCTAGCACGACAGATCAAGCGAACCATTCGGGTACGACCTACAGAACTGGCATGACACACCAGGTCAGTACATTGAATGTACTTGCAACACAACCAAATACATAGCATCCAAACAAGCAGAAGACAAAGTAGGAACCAAGCGCATGCAACAACATATCTCATATCAATTACTAACATGGCATGGTATCAATCAACTAGCATAAACAGTATCATAGCATCTACTAACAGGGCAATGACATGGCATAACAAAACATGTTCCTAACATGGTAATAGCAAAACATAGCATATCATATCCATCATGGCATCACTTAGCATATGAAACAAAGCATGGCATGGCATCATGACACTATGGTGAAAATAGACTTACGACCATATCCAATGCATACATAACATGTTAACTTTATGCAACCATCTCTTGTTCTACCATGGTTCTTTAAATGCAACATATTACTCATGAAATGCAACCAAACTTGTGCACCGAGTCCCTCGGACTCTCTTACCAACGGGTTGCCTCGCAATCGAACGGTGATCACTCATGGATCACAAGTGGAACCACACTTGTTTCTACACTCACCGAGACCTTGTCTCGTGATCATATCAAAACATCACCGTGACTTCTCACGACTATCTCATAGTCCAAGTCACCACATTCTTGTTACAACATTAATTAACTTAATTATTTCAGGTTTATCCACCATTTCGACCAAGACCCGATAGTGTGACCTACTATGAACTATGTTGCTATCGATAGACTTTATAAACACTCTGCAGAGGTAGCGCACTATACCCACACCACGGAACCCATGGCCTCGTCATCCCATTCGGGTCGAGCAACAGCATTCTGACGAAACCGACCTACTGTCATGACACTCTCTCGGCCACTCCGACTCACTCCCCACTAGGCTAGTCCCGGGTGGCCCCGTGTCTACCAAAGACACCAACGACCACCGTCGTGGACAAACATAAATGATCCCAAACGAGGACCAGGTACCATAACAACAACAACGGACACACACGGCTTATGTCCGCCTACATGATTAGGGTAGCGCGCGCCCATAACCTTCCCTCGTTGGAGGCACCGGCAAGAGGCACGACAATAGATCGCATTAAGGCCTTCCCATAAAGGCAAATGTGGCTGCACTGAAAATGTTCAATTTGGTGGCACTATGACTCGATCCCATCGATGACGGAGGACGTTTGTTATTATTAAGTCATTTTATTTCCTTCTCCATCATCATGAACATGAATGCAACAATGAGCATACATCATACAAATGCTAAAATAAAATATCGAGTTCCTCAAGTGAACAATTACCGCATAAAGAGCATGACAATACCAAGTACTAGCATATCCACGGTGCATTACAATCATCATAGCATTTTATAATGATGTCATGAAAATAAAGTAGAGTAGTGACATGGCATTATCGATAACAATATTATAATTAGCATGGCAAAAGATATCATGAAAACACAAGCATGCATGATAGGCATAATGAAATGACTGCAAACGAAAATGATAAGAAACAACTGCAACTACACACACACAAGGTGCAAGCAAAGTCAACATGCAAGTTAGGGGCTCATGATAAGAGGTTGGCTTGCCTGGGGGTCGACAAATACTCTGGGAAGAAGTGGGAAACGATCGCGGATAGATTTGCCGGAAACAGTTCTCTCTCGGAGGGGGCTGTTTACGAGCAAGGGAAAATGGTCATTTTCACTGTTTGAAAACATAATGAAAATCGTACCAACGGAAAGATCTCAATCGGAGCGTTGAAATCACCTCAATCGGAGTTACGAGCGCAAAGTTGTGGCCGTTAACTTTTTAGGCAGAAAAGCAACTACAGCAGTGAACATTCACAAAATAAGCACTTCAGCCGGCTGAGCTGAAAAAGAGAAAGCGCCTTTGAGAAAATACATTTCCAGATAATAGAAAGACCAGTTTAGGAAATACGTCTTTGGCTAAGGAAAACATAAATGGCTGGCGACGTCTCCACTTATCTGACCTGGCATCACCCTCTCGCTCACTGGGGGGGTCGCTTGGGGTGGGGCCCGCCTGGCCCTGGCTTCTTCTTCCTCCCGTGTGGGCTCGAGCGAGGCCGAGAAGGGGGCTTACCCCGACGGCGATCACAAACGACTCTGGCCATCTCTTGGGTCATGCAAACTACCGAAATGCACAGGACGGAGAGGCGCAACTCGGGGTGGTGGTTACTGCCGCCGGCGAGCTTCGCAGCGGCCGCAGCAGGGCTTGCGGCAGAGCAGGGCTTCGGCCACTGTTGGATCGGGTGCTTCGGTGGTGGGAATGAGGGGCTGAGGCTACAGGGAGACTCGCGGGAGCATGGGAGATGCAATGTTGGCGGAGGAACGGCGAGGGGAGCTCGGGATCACCGGAATCGGGCGAGACCCGAGGCAGCGGCTATGGCGACGGTAGTGGTCAGAGAAGGGCTCCGGGCTCGGGGAGAGGCTCGGGGAGGGATTGTGGACTGCGAGAGAGCTTGGGGGTGCTATTTATAGCCGTGGGGAGAGCTCGGGAAGGAGGGGAGGAGTTGGCAAGCGGCGCGAGATGTGTTCGCGCGTCGGTGACAGCGCGGCCAAGGCTCACGAGAAGCGGCGGGAAGGCGACAAGGAGGAAGCAGACGCGACGCAGAGGCTCAAGGAGACGAGCAATGCTCGCGGACGAGAGGGAGAAGAAGACATAAGCGAGGAAGAAGACGATGGCCACAGTAGCGCACTGTTCGGTCGTTGGCACCCCGATCCGCATGGAGCAGGGGGCCTTCGCACGTCAGCCCAGTATAACACCAGACGCATGATAGGTCCAAGATACAGCATTCCAGGTACAAGAATATTCATCAAATAAATGTGTATATGATTACATCATTGATGAATACAATCATCTGGCATAGCCCTAAGGCTATTTAAATGGCAGCGGAAGTCTATTTAAATGGCGGCGGAAGTCTTGGTTTGGCAGCATAACAACTCTGGTTGGGCTCCACAACTCACAGGACTGGCAAGGTTACGGCCTAGCACGACGGATCGAGCGAACCATTCGGGTACGACCAACAAAACTGGCATGACACGCTAGGTCAGTACATTGAATGTACTTGCAAGACAACCAAATACATAGCATCCAAACAAGCACAAGACAAAGCAGGAACTAAGCGCATGCAACAGCCTATCTCATATCAACTACTAACATGGCATGGTCTCGATCAACTAGCATAAAAAGTATCATAGCATCTACTAACAGGGCAATGACATCGCATAACAAAACATGTTCCTAACATGGCAATAGCATAACATAGCATATCATATCCATCATGGCATCACTTAGCATATCAAACAAAGCATGGCATGGCATCATGAAACTATGCTGAAAATAGACCACCGATCATATCCAATGCAGACATAACATGTTAAATTTATGCAACCATCTCTTGTTCTACCATGGTTCTTTAAATGCAATATATTACTCATGCAATGCAACCAAACTAGTGCACCGAGTCCCTCGGACTCTCTTACCAACGGGTTGCCTCGCAACCGAATGGTTATCACTCACGGATCACAAGTGGAACCACACTTGGTTCAACACTCACCGAGACCTCGTCTCGTGATCATATCAAAACATCGCCGTGACTTCTCACGACTATCTCATAGTCCAAGTCAGCACATTCTTGTTACCACATTAATTAACTTAATTATTTCAGGTTTATCCCCCATTTCGACCAAGACCCGATAGTGTGACCTACGACGAACTATGTTTCTATCGATAGACTTTATAAACACTCTCCACAGGTAGCGCACTGTACCCACACCACGGAACCCATGGCATCGTCATCCCATTCGGGTGGACCAACGGCATTCCGATGAAACCGACCTACTGTCATGACACTCTCCCGGCCACTCCGACTCACTCCCCACTAGGCTAGTCCGGGGTGGCCCCATGTCTACCAAAGACACCAATGACCACCGTCGTGGCCAAACATAAATGGTCCCAAACGGGGACCAAGTACCATAACAGCAACAACGGGCACACAAGGCTTATGTCCACCTACCTGATCAAGGTAGCACGCGCCCATAACTTTCCCTCGTTGGAGGCACCGGCGAGAGGCACGACAATAGATCGCATTAATGCCTTCCCATAAAGGCAAATGTGGCTGCACTGAAAAAGTTCGATTTGGTGGCACTATGACTCAATCCCATCGATGACGGAGGAGGTTTGTTATTATTAAATCATTTTATATCCTTCTCCATCATCATGAACATGAATGCAACAATGAACATACATCATACAAATGTTAAAAAAATATCGAGCTCCTCAAGTGAACAACTACCGCATAAAGAGCATGACAATAACAAGTACTAACATGTCCACGGTGCATTACAATCATCATAGCATTTTATAATGATGTCATGAAAATAAAGTAGATTAGTGACATGGCATTATCAATAACAACATTCTAATTAGCATGGCAAAAGATATCATGAAATCACAAGCATGCATGATAGGCATAATGAAATGACTGCAAACGAAAACGATAAGAAACAACTACAACTACACACACAAGGTGCAAGCAAAGTCAACATGCAAGTTCAGGGCTCATGATCAGAGGTTGTCTTGCCTAGGGGTCGACAAATACTCCGGGAAGAAGTGGGAAACGATCGCGGAAAGATTTGTCGGAAACAGTTATCTCTCGGAGGGGGCTGTTTACAGGCAAGGGAAAATGGTCATTTTCACTCTGTGAAAACATAATTAAAATAGTACCAACGGAAATATCTCGACGAACAGAGAAAGTCAGCGCTGGAATCACCTCAATCGGAGTTACGAGCGCAAAGTTGTGGCCGTTCACTTTTTAGGCGGAAAAGCAACTAAAGAAGTGAATATTCACAAAATAAGCACTCCGGCCGGCTGAGCTGAAAAACAGAAAGCGCCTTTGAGAAAACGCATTTCCAGAGAATAAAAATCTTATTTTAGGAAATACATCTTCGGCTAAGGAAAACGTAAAGGGCTGGGGGTGTCTCCACTTATCTGACCTGGCATCACCCTCTCGCTCACAGGTGGGGTCGCGTGTGTTGGCGCCCGCCTGGCCCTGGCTTCTTCTTACTCCCGCGCGGGCTCGAGAAAGGCCGAGGAAGGGGGCTTGCTCCGACGGCGATCACCGGCGACTCCGGCCATCTCTCGGGTCATGCGACCTACCAAAATGCGCAGGATGGAGAGGCGCAGCTCGGGGTGGTGGTTACTGCCGCCGGCGAGCTTCGCAGCGGCCGCAGTAGGGCTTGCATTGGAGCAGGGCTTCGGCCGTTGTTGGATCGGGTGCTTTGGTGGTGGGAATGAGGGGCTGAGGCTACAGGAAGAGTCGCCGAAGCATGGGGGATGCAATGGTGGTGGAGGAACGGCGAGGGGAGCTCGGGATCACCAGAATCGGGCGAGACCCGAGGTAGCGGCTATGGTGACGATGGTGGTCAGAGAGGGGCTCCGGGCTCGGGGAGAGGCTCGGGGAGGGATTGTGGACTGCGAGAGAACTCGGGGCGCTATTTATAGCCGCGGGGGGAGCTCGGGAAGGAGGGGAGGAGGTGGCACGCGGCGGGTGACGTGTCCGCGCGTCGGTGACGGCGCAGTGTTGGCAGGCGCGGCCAAGGCTCGCGGGAGGCGGCGGGAAGGCGACAAGCAGGAAGCAGATGTGACGCAGAGGCTCACGGAGACGAGCAACACTCGCGGATGAGGGGGAGAAGAAGGCAGAAGCGAGGAAGAAGACGATGGCCATAGTAGCGCACTGTTCGGTCATTGGCACGGCTCGCCGGGGAAGAAAACGAAGGGGGCTAGAGATCTAGGGGGAAGACGATGGTGAGGGGGAGTTGTAGGACATTAATGGCGAGGCCAGAGCTGGTCGGAGCAGCGATGCCGACGGGAACAGTGGCTAGACCACCGTTTTGGGCTGGCTTCACTCGTGATCACCACTGGCAATGTGCGCTCTAGAGTTTTTGTTGATACGAGCTCATTTCTACCACGTAGTACGTCAAAGATAGTGTGTTACTACGGTAAAGAAACGGGCAGAGACAAATGGAGCTGAGTAAACTAAGCTCCACAAGTTTGCTATTGCAAACTTTGCCATACTCTAGAGATTAAACCAGAGAGGGTAAAAGGTAAATTTGATGTCTGGGAGGCTTAGAGTAACAAGGACTACTGTCCTGGGAATTATGAGGTCATTTGGTCAAGTATTTAGCATAGTTGATGTACAACTGCTAAATCTGACCCAGTAACTAAATCATGAGGGAGCACTCACTAGGAGTGATGGATTGAGCTAAAATTTGGCAAATCTTGATGTTTTGGACATACAATGATGCTGTAAAAATTTCATACCAAATGGACTTGCCAAATTGGTACTTCCTTTACAGCTATCAGTTCTGTCCAAAACTTGAGAAACATCCTTAGGGCAAATGGCTAATTGAAATGAGCCAAAATCTTGTGGAGATAGATCATATAGATAGGAGAAACCTTGGGAATATTTTCAGCCATAATGGAGCAAGATAAAATGCACTTGCTTCACAAACTAAAAAATTGGACAGAAAACAAGAGTCGCTCCAGTTCTCACATAGTTCAATGAAATGAACTGAATTTAGGTGGAGGCTAATGATTTGAGATACTTGAGATGATGGAGAAGTTTCATCCCATTTGGAGACTCTATGAAGGTACTTCCTTCACAAAGTCGTATTCTGGTCAGAAACTTTGAAAAATTGCACAGGGAGCTAGGATGAATGGATTGAGCTCATATTTGGCATCCATGGGTTATTTATCCATGTTAATCACCCTGCCATATTGCAGCTCAATTGGAATTAGGAATAAAGCACTTCCTTTGTAAAATTTCAGAGAAGGCAGAAACTTGCATTGGATGATGTGCCCAATTTTTGAACTGAGGAACATAAGATTAGGATGGAACTAGTGAATATATAGCAAGGACAAGCTCCACAATTTATGTGGGAATTTTCTCTGCTATAAAAATAGTAGTTCCTTTGGAAAATGGCAGAAATGCAATATTGGCATCTATTATATATAAAAAGTACTTGACGGGGTCATCAGAATAAAGAGAAATATGCTAGAAAATCCCATAAAAATCAGACATATCCTACCATTTATTTTATCGACCAAAATATTAGAACCATCAGATAATTTTAAGTCGGTTTTAAGTGCAAAAATTACCCACCATTGCCATTATACTAATATAAAATTGTTTCGTCCACCTTTTCCTACAATGGGAAACAATCGTGGGACACTCCTAAATAAAAAAAGTAGAAAGCATTTGGCCCACCTTTTACGTGGATAGGAAACTACCGTGGGACTCTCCCTACAAAATGTAGCGTCCCATCTAAAATAACCTCTGCCTCGCCGGATAGGGGACTACTTGGATAGGAAACTACCGAGGGATTCAAAGAGGAAAGAACCTACTGTGGGACTCTTTCTCAAAAGGAAATTTATAATAAACGTGGGACTCTTCCCTCAAAAAACATGGGACTCTCCTTCAGAGAAAAAAAAGTCAGAATCTCCCTCCAAGAAAAAAAAAGACTTTGCACTCCCTAAAAATAAACTAGCGAGTGATTGCATGCAAACAAAAACAGTACGTGACTATATGCTGGTACATTTCGGGGAAAAAAAGATGCAGCGGTAACAACAAGGAATTTCATGTGGCGTGGTTGAAAAAACATGTCACTATATACGCATGCATGTGTTCTCCCTTAAGATATGGACGCATGGAAAAAGAAGTTGACATCCTGTTCCGTTATACCTTGGGCCATATTGCCAACTGAGTGCTGCATTTTCTACCACCAAGGAAAAAAAAAAGACATTGGTAGAGGGGTCTTCTTTCGCTGTGCAGCTTCCTTTGACACACCTCGCTTGGTGATCACATTTTCGCCACGTAGGAAAAACTGGCTCTAGCGAAACTATAGGCATGTTAGTGACTGCTATGTTCGAGCCGTCTCTGCTAGACTCCGTGGCTTCCGGTTCCGCTGCTGCTTCTTACCACCATAGCTTTGGAAGGACAATGAAACAATGCCCACAGACTACACGTTGTATTATCCATAGCAATTGTTGTGGATTAAAAAAATAATGCTAATTTTTACCGGCCATCGCAGTTTTGACAGATTTTAAAATATTTTTCCATGATTGTTTTAAGTATTAAAGCTATCTGTCACATTGCACTCATCCCAGCTTCATACATAGGGCATATCATATCATTAATAATAAAATTATACAGTATTGATATTTTACGCACAATAACTCTGTTACAGTGGTCGATATGTTTTTGCATCTTCTGCTTATATGTGATGAATAGGTCAACAAACGCCAGATGTATCATGCATGCTTGCACATGTGACATGCCAATGGGTTAAAAATGCCAGATAACCAAGCGGTCAGGTTGGTAAGCTAGATACAAAAATTTGCAAAAAAAACATGAGGATAAAGCTATAAACCTAAATGATTAGTTGGTGACATTATTGCTGATATGTATAACTCCATCTTGAAGCTATAATCATGTGATTTATTATCTCGGTACTAAGGTGTTAATCAGTTGTATTGGCCTGTTGGAGATAGACAGGAATGCGATTGAGATTGTTGGTGCTGCAGTTTTGGTTCGTGACTCCAAGGAATCTACCAACAACAGGTAGATAGCAATATGTCATTTGAATGCCCTTACATAAAAAGGCATGTTAAAATCTCAAGTTGGTTCTCTTGGTGTGGTCGGTAACTCGGTATTGTATATGTATTATTTTTGATGAGCAAACACTTTTAGTTTTTTTAGGCTAAGATTATATTTGACTAGAGTTGCCATGTGGGGCTTTATGGTCGAGCTTAGCACATGTTTATGATCTTCCTATTTCATCAAATTACAAAGTTCTTTTCAATTTTATTACTAATGAATAGAATTTTCAAGTTCTTAGTTTCAACAATTTAGTTTTCATTTAGGAATGATCATTTCCTATGTTTACTAATATTATTATTGTCCTGCAAGTAAAAAAATGCATATTATTCTTTTCCTTCTGTTCTTACCCCTCCTCCCACCTTCCATATAATAGGTCCTATTATAATTTATTATGGTCTGTCAAATTGAAAAGAAAAGGTCAAATATTAGTGACAAATAGTGAAGGTACACACATCTACAGCTAACAAGCCTAGATACGAATCTTACACCACATTAGCCAATATACCATATGCCTATCTTTATTTTAATTAGAAACATTAAGATGAATCAGGTTGGTAAAAAGGTTACAAAATGGTACAAACATAAATTGCAGAATAGGACTGATTATGAAAAGTTGCTATAGTATTGTAGCGACCAGACCTCAAACAGTCTGATCTCTGTGCATCAGTGTCATCCCTCGATCAGTAATGCTGACACGCACAATACTTGAAGGATTTATAACAGAGTTGCAATCACACACTTATTACATCGATAGTCCAACAATGAACTTATTACAATAAATATGGCTAAAGGCCATCTAACATGATAACAGCGGAAGGCTTGGAAGATAAGTGAGTCCATCAACTCCAACGGCATCACTGTGTATAGAACCATGACCTAAAAGGCACCTTACTCGTCGTCTGAAAAGTCTGCAACATGAAACGTTGCAGCCCGAAAACGGGTCAGCACATGGAATATACTGGCAAGGTAACACAAGAGAATGCAAGTACAGAATAATGGCTATACTATATGCATATTTGGCTGGTGGAAAGCTCTATGGTTAAGTTTTTGCGTAAAGCCAATTTTTTCCTACTTCAAAGGAATAGATTTTAATTTAACTATCATGGTAGTTGAAACATCGTTGAGAAGATAGACATCCTCTCAGCCCCAATTAAAAGTCATCCTTAAACCCAACAATATTAATTAGAGTAACATGATGAGATTCACATGATAATCCAAGTACTAGATACTCAAGACGTCCATAACCGGGGACACGGCTAATCATTATCAGTTTGTACACTCTGCAGAGGTTTGTGCACTTTTCCCCACAAGACTCGATCGCTTCCGTTTGGTTTCTCGCACTACATGGTGTTTGAGAAACGGATGACCGAGACACAGTCTTTCCGAAGAGGTCCCCTTAACCAGATAGATAGGCCGGTACACCTACAAACCCTCTACATCTGCTAGCCCATCATGGAAAGTTTTCCCACAACTTACTCAACTATGTCAGAGCCCATATTGGCATGTGGCTGCACACGGAAGTTTCTAGTATGAAAAATCTCATGATCCCTTTGAGCCTGGGTGGCGGTCCAAAAGAAAAACAGGCAATCACTGGAATACACTGATGCCTCAATCCACCCAGATGTGTGTTAAAGTAGCCACCTTAAGTTGAACCATTAATTAATAAACTCACATCTGTCATGGATACACTCACCCAATCCACGTCTACGAGCATAGCATGTCCTAACAGCAAACGTAGAAGTAACTCCCAAAGGTTTGAATGTAATGCAGGTAATAGGTACTACCTCAATCTACTTCCCAGTCCCACAAATTAATTGATCCTACTCATGCAATGTGTGAGGGTTGGACTAATGCAATGAAAACTGGGTAATTGGAAAGTATGATCAATGTGTTACTTGCCATGCTGATGATCCGCGAAACCTAGAAACTCAAAGTAGCAAGCGGCGCACTCCGGGTACTCTATCGCAAACAAACAAGCACACAATAAGTACTTAATTAATGCACGGGTAAAACTCAAATAAGAGATCTAACCAGAAAGCTCAACTTAAGAACTCCGGTTTGCAAAAAGAATCAACTTGAAAGAAGCAACGAAACTCAAACTGCGAAAGAAACGAGCTCCGGTTTGCTAATTGGCCTAAAGTCAAATTTTACAGTAGGCAAAACTTTGTTCAAGTTGGTTAAACGTAAAGAGGGCATCGAGACGAAGATCTAGGATTTTGAATCACCTGATTCCGACTCTCGAGCGAAAATAAAAACGAAAAACAAAATCAGGGGAGAAATCACGATCGGAATAATTGCGGATAAATACCCCAAAAAAGAAAACGGACGAACAGGCTAACGAACGAACATTCGCTGTCTGCGGCTAACAGACGAAAACCGTTCGTTAAAACGAACGTCCGCTAGATAACTAAACCGATGAAAAACCGAACCGATCTAATCTAAAAAAAATAGATCTACGGTTTTACTAAACCGATCGGTTCCAAAAAAACGATATATACCTCGACGACGAACTCCGGCGAACGGCGGTCCGGCGGCGGGGTGGTCCGGCGGGGCGAGGGCGGGCGGCGCGGCGGCGGGTTTGCGGGGCGGCGGCGGCGCGTTGGTGCGGCGGCGCGGCGAGGCGGCAGCGAGCGGTGGCGGCGGCTGCGGGCGGCGGCGCTAGGCGGCGGCGGCGTTAGGCGGTGATAACCCTCAACCGTAAGGGATCGAGATAGTCTTCGCGGGTAAGAATAACCCAATTTATAGATTCGACACACGGGGAGCCAAAGAGTATTTATAAGCTTTGACAGTTGAGTTGTCAATTCAACCGCACCTGAAATATACTTACTTGCAACAAAAGATAAGTGGTAACGGTGATATGATAGTGATGGTGGTGACAGCAAAAGTAACAACTAATAACCAGCAGGATTGAAACACTGTAGGCTAGGGAGATGGATGGTTGGGCGCTGCATGGATGAGATACATCATGAATCTAACTTGGGGCAAGGCACACAGAAAAGTAATGATCATCTAGGCAAATATCAAACATTAGGCATGTATCCCACAGGTAGTTGTACGTGCTTGCAATAAGAACTTGCACAACATCTTTTGTCCTACCATCCCGCTACGAACGGGGCCAAAAGGAACTTATGGAGATTAAGGTACTCATGTCAAAGAGCACCGGAACAAAGCAATAAACTTAATGGATACATGGAATCCTCAAATTATGGACCATCCCCTTTGGTGTCCCAAGCTGTCACCTTTGGGATCGCCGGTTCCGGACCATAATAGGTGCAAACAACTCATAGATAGGATCAAGAACACAAATATATTCATGCAAACACATAGGGTTCAGATCTGAAAACATGGCACTCGGGCCCAAAGTGACAAGCATTAAGAGCAACAAGTTGAAGAAAAGATAATAAACACCAAAGTAGATGATAGGCAACATGCCCCCAACAATCTGATAAACTATTACATGATCTAACTCATCCAATCCCTACCATCCCCTTTGCCTACAGTAGGGAATTACTCACACATGGAAGGAGAAGTCATGGAGGGAGGATGGAGTGGTGATGATGATGAAGATGGCGACGATCTCCCCTCTCCGGAGGCCAAATCAGCCTCCAGATTAGCCCTCCCGAAGAAGAACATAGGGTGGCGGCGGCTCCGCGACGGAAACTGGAAAAACGACTTCTGTTCTGGGGTTTCCTCGCCACGGGAATAAATAGGAGCCAAGGTAGGGCACCAGAGGGGGGAGGACCCTCCCAGGCGGCCTCCTGGCGCGGCCAGGGGTGGGGCCGCGCCAGCAGGGTGCCTGGGGCCCCCCTGGCTGCCCTCTGGCCCCACTTCTGGCACAATGGCCCTTCGGGTGCGTGGATTTTCTGTGATTTTTCTTGGAATTTTCTGAGACACCTAAAAATCCATTTTCCTGCACACAACAAAACCATACAGGCAACTCTGCTGAAAAGAGCGTCAGTCCGGGTTAGTTTAGTTCAAATCATGCAAGAATGAGGGCAAAACAATAGCAGAAGTGTTTGGAAAAGTAGATACATTTGAGACGTATCAACTCCCCCAAGCTTAGCATATTGCTTGTCCTCAAGCAATACAGTTCAACGAACTGGACGCGACAAAGAAAACTTTGACAAACTCTATTGCTTCATTAGATGTATATAAGCATGTACTACGAAAAGAGTCTAGCAAGTATTGAAACAATGCTATGAGGACAATGCACGAAGCAATCCTTCTTTCAAGTGACCAATCACAAATAACTAAAAGTAAATAATATGCTACTGAAAATCAAGACAAGACTACATTGCACATAGCTTGAACATACTAGAGTGGTATCTCGCTAGCCTCCATGAGTGAAGCAAAACATAAATGCAGAAACTCCTCCTGAGTTTTAAAGGAGACTAGAACTAAGAATTTCAGAATAAATAATACCACAAGCATGCAGAAGACAATGTAATACTTTGGGACAATGCACATTACACTCAGAATGACAATTATGCTCTCCTAGTTGGTGCTTTGAAGAAAGAAGGTGGAGAATCTCGAACCGTGGAATTTGATGGCGAGGTTGAAAACCCGTGGTTGGAAGCAAAGACTAAACATGTACCAGAGCTCTTGGTTTTGAAAACAGAGGTAAAAATGATTTTGGGAGGTGCATATTTTGTCAACGAATGCTAGTAGAGAACCCAATCACTTCTTATGCTAGACATGTTTCAAGGAACGGCTCCCAAGATGGGGACGATCACATCCCCTTAATCTCCTTTGTTTATCACTACCAAAGTTTTCTGATTTCTCATAAACAAAGCGTGAAGGAGGGTTTGTTGGTTGTGATTATCTTTTGTGAGCTGGGCGCACTCATGCCAGTCCCTCCTCGTATTAGGGGTTTGCAGATTAGACATGCTATCCTGGGATAAAACATGTCCAACATAAGAAGATCATGAACTACCTACTACTTCCTCATGAGCTAAAACAAAGGCACAAAACAGGAGTAAATTTGAATAATTTCAATATGGTACAAGAAAGTCTTCGTTAGGATGGCCGGTAAATACCACATAGGAAGGTATGGTGGACTCATATGGATTAACTGGTTTGAAAGGATTTGGATGCACAAGCAGAATTCCGCTTAGTGCGAGCGAAGGCTAGCAAGAGACTGGGAAGCGACCAACTAGTGAGCAATAATGGTCATAATAATGCAGAGCGACAAAGCAACATTGAATTGGGCATGAAAGTGATATAACTATTCTGAAACTCAAAGATCATCAAGGCAAAGCAGACTTTTTAGTCTTAAACATGTGTAAACATGTGCCAAGTCAATCCAAGAATTCTCCAAAGGGAAATACCACCTTAGTTTACCAAACTATGAACAATGCAATGCATGTAAATCATTTGAATAACACATTATATACTCTAGCTATTTGAGATTAGCTACAAGGAAAGCATGAACCACTGGGAAAGCATTGTAAACATAGCACTATGTCGCTACAAGCTGGTTTCTAGATCATAAGTATAGGCATATGTACAAAAGTAGAAACAAGAAGAGTTCATACCGGTTTTCCTTGTTGCTTCCCTTCCGTCGATCTTCGTCTTTACTGCCTTGTCACTTGCACGATCGAACGTAGGAAATATAATTAAATGCCATCACGGACTCGAGCTGAACTCTGAAAACAAAGCAAACTAAAGAGAGAAAGGAAATCTTTTTGGGTTTTTTCAAAGGTTGAACAAAAGCAAAAGAAAGAGAAAATCTTTTTGTTGTTTTTGCAAAGAAAGAAACAAAGAAGAACGGGCAAAAAACTTCGAAAAGATCAAAGCGAACAAAAATAAAACGGATAATACAATGGAAAAGTGAGAAGGGCACGTACTCCCCCAAGCTTAGGCTTTTGGCCTAAGTTGGTAGTAGCTACTGCCCCCAGGAGCCTCCTGCTCCGGGGTGGTACTGGTGAGTCCAAGGGTCGTATAAGGATTCCGGCGCGTACACCGAAGTCCTCGGATCCTCCCACGAAGAAGGGTCTGCACTCCAAGCAGAGGAAGACCCTTCACCAAACTGGGTGACAGTCTCCCCCTGAAAAGGTGGTAACTCACCGTGCTCCTCCTCGTCGGGCACAACCCCCTCCATGGGGTTATGAAACTGATGCTGGACCATGAACTCATCGAACTGGATAACATTAAAGGACCATCCGTTCCTGCGAGAAAAATCAAACAAAAGAGGTGCAGGTAGACGGATCTTGCGTTCCGCGGTAGTTCCGAAACGCAAGATATAAACAAGGTTACCAAACTCAGAAGTCATGGTAACAAACTTATGCCTTTTCATAGCAGCAAGATCAAAACTTAAATAAGTAAATGGCTTATCATCAGGGTGTGAGGTGCCTTTAAGATACTCTAAGATAAGTGTGGCATAAACGCCACCAAATAAATCTCCCTTGTTACCGTTCATAGCAAGGCGTCGAGCAATTAAGGCACCCACATTATAATAAAACCTCCCTGAGAGGGCGGTTGCCAGGATAGCAATATCCGGCGCAGAAATGCTGCTCGTGTTGTCACAAGCTAACACCCCTCTAGCAACATAATACGCAAAATACCTGAGGTGAGGGAATAAGATGCTGGAGATTTTTGACCGATGAATATCCCTCGTATCCATGCTGCAGAGAGAGTTGAAGACGGTTCTCAGCTCGGAGGGCTGAGAGGTCATCTTCGCCGTCCGCCCAACGTTTGGCACACCTATTATTTCACAAAAATTTTCCAAGGGCATGGTCAAAAGATTATTGTAAATTTTAAACTCAATAGAACTAGTATCAAGGTTATATCTAAAACTGTTAATGAAACCGGAGGTGAGTTTTTGATACTGAGCAACACGGCACGTGACGAGCCGTGTCAGACCTGCATTAGCACAAAGGTTATAAAACTCATCCTTAATTCCTGCAGCTTCAAGGAATTCATCACATGTGAACATCATCGCACGTGCTGGATTTGTGTCTTCCAACAACTCTAGGGGCACATGATCTTCATTGTAGCTCACCCTAGCAGTCGAGGGGCTCTAGTAACTCGATTGGAGCGCGCGGGCTTCTTCTTCTCAAGCCACTCCTTTGCCCTTCCTAACAAACTCATTTCTGAAATTTTTGGAAAATTACAAAAACAAGGATTTAAACAAAGTGGGTTAAGGCAAACTAGTCAACTCACTTACCAAAGGCATAAACTTGCATGAAAACTTTTAAAATAAATTTCTACACATGCATGCAAACTCATCTACACAGCACCAAGAACTACTAAATACTCACAAATGAAGCCACCAACCAAAAATCTAATTGGAGGGGTGGAGGAGTTACATATCAGGGAGTATTTGTTCAAAATCTCAGCTCGAATGATAGGCTGTAGAGACAGGTCGAAAATTGCCTCCAAGAACAGCAAGAACGCAAGAACAGGTGCAGAACTCGTGTTTTCGGAGAGAAAGAGAGAGAGAGAGGAAGAAGACTCACCTGGAGGCGGGACCTGTGGGCCCCAGGCGCCCTATGGGCGCGGCCAGGGGGCAGGCCGCGCCAGCTGGCCGCCTGGGCCACTGGTGGCCCCCTGGTCAGCCCCAGGTGCCTCTGGGTCACTCCCGGCATGGAAATTTTAATTTTAATTTTTCTGGAATTTTTCTGAAAACTTCACTGTTGAAAAAATTTCGAAGTTCAAAAAGCTGCAAAACTTTCTGAAAACTTAAAGCAGTGATTAGTATTGTGAAGCTTCAAAAACACAAACACTTGGTACAGCAAGGAGAACAAAAGCTAAAACAAATGAAAACATAACAAGCTCAACTTTTTACCTATATAAAACATGATCACTAGTAAGGTTGATCAAGTCTTACCAACAAACCGGCGATATATAGAGCAAAAAGTCCCACCTCTTACGAAGTGATCATTGCACCTTTACTTTAATGGACATTGTCCCCACCATAATAGTTTTGTATTTGTGGTGCACATGTAGTGGACAGTCCCATTCTCCAATCTTCACGGTCTCGATATTTTCTATAGAGTTGAGGCCATGCCTCTTGTCAGTCTTCTTTGGAAAATACACCGTGTGTTCTTTATCATTCGCATTGAAGGTAACCTTTCCTTTATTGCAATCAATAATAGCACCTGCGGTGTTAAGAAAAGGTCTACCAAGAATAATGGACATGCTCCCATCCTCGGGCATGTCAAGAACGACAAAATCAGTAAGGATCAAACAATTAGCAACTTCTACGGGAACATCCTCACAAATACCTATCGGGACGGCTATTGACTTGTCAGCCATCTGAAGAGAGATATCTGTAGGAATTAGTTTCTCTAAACAAAGCCTCTTGTAAAGAGAGAAAGGCATAACACTCACTCCTGCTCCAAGATCACATAAAGCAGTTTTGACATAATTATTCTTTATGGAGCAAGGAATGGTGGGTATACCTGGATCACCAAGCTTCTCAGGAATCTTGCCACTGAAAGAGTAGTTAGCAAGCAAAGTAGATATTGCTTCATTAGGAACTTTTCTTTTATTAGTAACAATATCTTTCATATATTTTGAATAGGGAGGTAACTTAATAGCATCAGTCAAAGGGATTTGAAGAAAAAGAGGTTTCATCCACTCACAAAACTTATTGTAATGCTCTTCTTCTTTAGATTTGAGAGACTTACCTGGAAAGGGCATGGGTTTCTGTATCCATGGTTCTCTTTCCTTCCCATGTCTTCTTGCGACGAAGTCTTCTCTAGTGTACTTCTTGCGTTTGTCAGGTGCTTCTTCTTCTCGAACTTCAGGCGGATCATTCTTCTCCTTATCCTTATCTTCAGGTTCGGCACCGTCTTCAGTCTCAGCATCGGAGGTAGATATACTGTTGGGATCAACAGCTGGCTCTTCACTTGTAATAGGATCATTGGAATTGTCAGCCTCCTTGTGTTTCTTCTTCTTCTTCTTCTTTGGAGAGCCAACAATTTCTTCTTCCTGCATTTGAGAATCTTGCTCGATTCTCCTCGGATGCCCCTCTGGATAGAGAGGATCTTGAGTGCTAGTTCTTCCTCGGGTCTTAATCCCGAAGGCCTGCAAATCATCTTGTTTGCTATTGTTAGCAAGCAAATCTTTTTGCACGTTAGAAATTTGTTCAAGCTGAGTTTGAACCATATGAAAATGCTTCACAAGACATTTAACATCATTAACTGTTCTACCTAGAACATCAAGCAAACTTTTGATAGCAAGGGAATTATCATGCAATTGACTTTGTATCCTCTCATTAAAATGACTTTGCTTCATAATAAAATTATCAAGCTCATCTAAACATTGATCAGGAGGCTTACCATGAGGGATGTCACTTGCGTTGAAATCTAAAAGAGAGTGTACCTCTACCATAGGAGGGTGAGTGGTAGGCTCACACAACTTCTCAATAGGGGGTAGATTCTTCACGTCTTCAGTTTTAATACCCTTCTCTTTAATAGATTTCTTTGCTTCTTGCATATCTTCGGGGCTTAGAACAAGCATGCCCCTCTTCTTTGGTGGTGGAGGTGGTTCAGGGACGGACCAATCTTCATGGTTTTTGGCAATCCTGCCCATCAATTCTTCTGCATCGTCCGGTGTTCTTTTCCTGAAAACACAACCAGCACAACTATCCAAATAGGACCTGGATTCATCAGTTAGACCAGCATAAAATATATCGATTAATTCATTCTTAGGGACTCCATGTCCTGGTCTAGCCTGGATCAGACTACAGTACCTCCCCCAAGCTTTAGGGAGGTGCTCATCCTGCAACTGTTTAAAGTTATAAATTCTTTGTAACGCAGCATGTTGCATATGAGCAGGAAAGTACTTATCAACAAAAGAGTGAGCTAAGTCTTGAGGACTCTTAATGGAACCACATGGTAGTGCATCATACCATGTTTTAGCACCTTCCTTCAAAGAGAAAGGAAGAAGCTTAGTCACATAAAAGTTCCGTATCTTTTCATTCGTGGTAAACAAGCCACCCAACTCAATGAGTTTGGTCAGGTGTGCAATAGCATCATCATTTTCTCTGCCATAAAAGGGGTCAGCTTCAACCATTGATATAAGTGAAAGATCAACAGAGAAATCATAATCAGGATCATTGATGCATATAGGAGATGTAGCAAATTCAGGATCAGGAATAGTCTTGTTCTTCAAGGAGTGTTTTTCAAGCAGCTTCTTAATAGCTTCAGGGTCAGAGTCGGCAAACTCTGTCAGTTCCCTGCATAAATCATCATCAAGCATAATGTAATCATCATCAAGGAGTCTCTCCTTGAGTTTACACAAATCAGGAAAATCATAAGTTCCACCAATAGGGTAGCGAGTAACAGGAATTTCAATTCCAGATTTTTTTGCAGCAGCAGCGATCTGTTTCTCAAGAGCATAACCAAGTGAACCAATATCATCAAGAGTAGTAGAAGCATCATCAAAAGTATCGGACATAGTAACAGATTCAGTAGAAGCATCATGTGGTGGTGGTGAGGCCAACTTACTCATAACAGAAGGTGAATCAAGTGTAGCACTAGTGTTCAGAATAGTACCTCTTCTTGTAGTGGATAGTAAGATCGGAACCTTGGGGTCTCCTTTCTTACCCATAGCGGATGAAGTGCAGCAGGTAGGATACTTCAAGTAGACTTGTAAATATTGCCAACGGCGCGAGAAAACTGTACTTGATAACCCTCAACCGTAAGGGATCGAGATAGTCTTCGCGTGTAAGAATAACCCAATTTATAGATTCAAAACACGGGGAGCCAAAGAGTATTTATAAGCTTTGACAGTTGAGTTGTCAATTCAACCGCACCTGAAATATACTTACTTGCAACAAAAGATAAGTGGTAACGGTGATATGATAGTGATGGTGGTGACAGCAAAAGTGAACAGCAAAAGTAACAACTAATAACCAGCAGGATTGAAACAATGTAGGCTAGGCAAATGGATGGTTGGGTGCTGCATGGATGAGATACATCATGAATCTAACTTGGGGCAAGGCACACAGAAAAGTAATGATCATCTCGGCAAATATCAAACATTAGGCATGTATCCCACATGTAGTTGTACGTGCTTGCAATAAGAACTTGCACAACATCTTTTGTCCTACCATCCCGCTACGAACGGGGCCAAAAGGAACTTATGGAGATTAAGGTACTCATGTCAAAGAGCACCGGAACAAAGCAATAAACTCAATGGATACATGGAATCCTCAAATTATGGACCATCCCCTTTGGTGTCCCAAGCTGTCACCTTTGGGATCGCCGGTTCCGGACCATAATAGGTGCAAACAACTCATAGATAGGATCAAGAACACAAATATATTCATGCAAACACATAGGGTTCAGATCTGAAAACATGGCACTCGGGCCCAAAGTGACAAGCATTAAGAGCAACAAGTTGAAGCAAAGATGATAAACACCAAAGTAGATGATAGGCAACATGCCCCCAACAATCTGATAAACTATTACATGATCTAACTCATCCAATCCCTACCATCCCCTTTGCCTACAGCAGGGAATTACTCACACATGGAAGGAGAAATCATGGAGGGAGGATGGAGTGGTGATGATGATGACGATGGCGACGATCTCCCCTCTCCGGAGGCCAAATCAGCCTCCAGATTAGCCCTCTCGAAGAAGAACAGAGGGTGGCGGCGGCTCCGCGACGGAAACTGGAAAAACGACTTCTGTTCTGGGGTTTCCTCGCCACGGGAATAAATAGGAGCCAAGGTAGGGCACCAGAGGGGGGAGTACCCTCCCAGGCGGCCTCCTGGCGCGGCCAGGGGTGGGGCCGCGCCAGCAGGGCGCCTGGGGCCCCCCTGGCTGCCCTCTGGCCCCACTTCTGACACAATGGCCCTTCGGGTGCGTGGATTTTCTGTGATTTTTCTTGGAGTTTTCTGAGACACCTAAAAATCCATTTTCCTGCACACAATAAAACCATACAGGCAGCTCTGCTGAAAACAGCGTCAGTCCGGGTTAGTTTAGTTCAAATCATGCAAGGATGAGGGCAAAACAATAGCAAAAGTGTTTGGAAAAGTAGATACATTTGAGACGTATCAACTCCCCCAAGCTTAGCATATTGCTTGTTCTCAAGCAATTCAGTTCAACGAATTGGACGCGACAAAGAAAACTTTGACAAACTCTTTTGCTTCATTAGATGTATATAAGCTTGTACTACGAAAAGAGTCTAGCAAGTATTGAAACAATGCTATGAGGACAATGCACGAAGCAATCCTTCTTTCAAGTGACCAATCACAAATAACTAAAAGTAAATAATATGCTACTGAAAATCAAGACAAGACTACATTGCACATAGCTTGAACATACTAGAGTGGTATCTCGCTAGCCTCCATGAGTGAAGCAAAACATAAATGCAGAAACTCCTCCAGAGTTTTAAAGGAGACTAGAACTAAGAATTTCAGAATAAATAATACCACAGGCATGAAGAAGACAAAGTAATACTTTGGGACAATGCGCATTACACTCAGAATGACAATTATGCTCTCCTAGTTGGTACTTTGAAGAAAGAAGGTGGAGACTCTTGAACCGTGGAATTCGATGGCGAGGTTGAAAACCCGTGGTTGGAAGCAAAGACTAAACATGTACCAGAGCTCTAGGTTTTGAAAACAGAGGTAAAAATGATTTTGGGAGGTGCATATTTCGTCAACGAATGCTAGTAGAGAACCCACTCACTTCTTATGCTAGACATGTTTCAAGGAACGGCTCCCAAGATGGGGACGATCACATCCCCTTAATCTCCTTTGTTTATCACTACCAAAGTTTTCTGATTTCTCATAAACAAAGCGTGAAGGAGGGTTTGTTGGTTGTGATTATCTTTTGTGAGCTGGGTGCACTCATGCCAGTCCCTCCTCGTATTAGGGGTTTGCAGATTAGACATGCAATCCCGGGATAAAACATGTCCAACATAAGAAGATCATGAATTACCTACTACTTCCTCATGAGATAAAACAGAGGCACAAAACAGGAGTAAATTTGAATAATTTCGAGATGGTACAAGAAAGTCTTCGTTAGGATGGCCGGTAAATACCACATAGGAAGGTATGGTGGACTCATATGGATTAACTGGTTTGAAAGGATTTGGATGCACAAGCAGAATTCCGCTTAGTGCGAGCGAAGGCTAGCAAGAGACTGGGAAGCGACCAACTAGAGAGCAATAACGGTCATAATCATGCAGAGCGACAAAGCAACACTGAATTGGGCATGAAAGTGATATAACTATTCTGAAACTCAAAGATCATCAAGGCAAAGCAGACTTTTTAGTCTTAAACATGTGTAAACATGTGCCAAGCCAATCCAAGAATTCTCCAAAGGGAAATACCACCTTAGTATACCAAACTATGAACAATGCAATGCATGTAAATCAGTTCAATAACACATTATATACTCTAGCTATTTGAGATTAGCCACAAGGAAAGCATGAACCACTGGGAAAGCGTTGTAAACATAGCACTATGTCGCTACAAGCTGGTCTCTAGATCATAAGTACAGGCATATGTACAAAAGTAGAAACAAGAAGAGTTCATACCGGTTTTCCTTGTTGCTTCCCTTCCGTCGATCTTCGTCTTTACTGCCTTGTCACTTGCACGATCGAACGTAGGAAATATAATTAAATGCCATCGAGAACTCGAGCTGAACTCTGAAAACAAAGCAAACTAAAGAGAGAAAGGAAATCTTTTTGGGTTTTTTCAAAGGTTGAACGAAAGCAAAAGAAAGAGAAAATCTTTTTGTTGTTTTTGCAAAGAAAGAAACAAAGAAGAACGGGCAAAAACTTCGAAATGATCAAAGCGAACAAAAATAAAACGGATAATACAATGGAAAAGTGAGAAGGGCACGTACTCCCCCAAGCTTAGGCTTTTTGCCTAAGTTGGTAGTAGCTACTGCCCCCAGGAGCCTCCTGCTCCGGGGTGGTACTGGTGAGTCCAAGGGTCATATAAGGATTCCGGCGCGTACACCGAAGTCCTCGGATCCTCCCACGAAGAAGGGTCCGCACTCCAAGCAGAGGAAGACCCTTCACCAAATTGGGTGACGGTCTCCCCCTGAAAAGGTGGTAACTCACGGTGCTCCTCCTCGTCAGGCACAACCCCCTCCATGGGGTTATGAAACTGATGCTGGACCATGAACTCATCGAACTGGATAACATCAAAGGACCATCCGTTCCTGCGAGAAAAATCAAACAAAAGAGGTGCAGGTAGACGGATCTTGCGTTCCGCGGTTGTTCCGAAACGCAAGATATAAACAAGGTTACCAAACTCAGAAGTCATGGTGACAAACTTATGCCTTTTCATAGCAGCAAGATCAAAACTTAAATAAGTAAAAGGCTTATCATCAGGGTGTGGGGTGCCTTTAAGATACTCTAAGATAAGTGTGGCATAAACGCCACCAAATAAATCTCCCTTGTTACAGTTCATAGCAAGGCGTCGAGCAATTAAGGCACCCACATTATTATCAAACCTCCCTGAGAGGGCGGTTGCCAGGATAGCAATATCCGGCGCAGAAATGCTGCTCGTGTTGTCACGAGCTAACAGCCCTCTAGCAACATAATACGCAAAATACCTGAGGTGGCGGAATAAGATGCTGGAGATTTTTGACCGATGAATATCCCTCGTATCCATGCTGCAGAGAGAGTTGAAGACGGTTCACAGCTCGGAGGGCTGAGAGGTCATCTTCGTCGTCCGCCCAACGTTTGGCACACCTATTATTTCACAAAACTTTTCCAAGGGCATGGTCAAAAGATTATTGTAAATTTTAAACTCAATAGAACTAGTATCAAGGTTATATCTAAAACTGTTAATGAAACCGGAGGTGAGTTTTTGATACTGAGCAACACGGCACGTGACGAGCCGTGTCAGACCTGCATTAGCACAAAGGTTATAAAACTCATCCTTAATTCCTGCAGCTTCAAGGAATTCATCACATGGGAACATCATCGCACGTGCTGGATTTGTGTCTTCCAACAACTCTAGGGGAACATGATCTTCATTGTAGCTCACCCTAGCAGTCAAGGGTGAAGCTGCGGCTCTAGTAACTCGATCGGAGCGCGCGGGCTTCTTCTTCTCAAGCCACCCCTTTGCCCTTCCCAACAAACTCATTTCTGAAATTTTTGGCAAATTACAAAAACAAGGATTTAAACAAAGTGGGTTAAGGCAAACTACTCAACTCACTTACCTAAGGCATAAACTTGCATCAAAACTTGGAAAATAAATTTCTACACATGCATGCAAGCTCATCTACACAGCACCAAGAACTACTAAATACTCACAAATGAAGCCACCAACCAAAAATCTAATTGGAGGGGTGGAGGAGTTACATACCAGGGAGTATTTGTTCAAAATCTCAGCTCGAATGATAGGTTGTAGAGAGAGATCGAAAATTGCCTCCAAGAACAGCAAGAACGCAAGAACAGGTGCAGAACTCGTGTTTTCGGAGAGAAAGAGAGAGAGAGAGAGAGGAAGAAGACTCACCTGGAGGCGGGACCTGTGGGCCCCAGGCGCCCTATGGGCGCGGCCAGGGGGCAGGTCGCGCCAGCTGGCCGCCTGGGCCACTGGTGGCCCCCCTGGTCAGCCCCGGGTGCCTCTAGGTCACTCCCGGCATGGAAATTTTTATTTTTATTTTTCTGGAATTTTTCTGAAAACTTCACTGTTCAAAAAACTGCAAAACTTTCTGAAAACTTAAAGCAGTGATTAGTATTGTGAAGCTTCAAAAACACAAACACTTGGTACAGCAAGGAGAACAAAAGCTAAAACAAATGAAAACATAACAAGCTCAACTTTTTACCTATATAAAACATGCTCACTAGTAAGGTTGATCAAGTCTTACCAACAAACCGGCGATATATAGAGCAAAAAGTCCCACCTCTTACGAAGTGATCATTGCACCTTTACTTTAATGGACATTGTCCCCACCATAATAGTTTTGTATTTGTGGTGCACATGTAGTGGACAGTCCCATTCTCCAATCTTCACGGTCTCGATATTTTCTATAGAGTTGAGGCCATGCCTCTTGTCAGTCTTCTTTGGAAAATACACCGTGTGTTCTTTATCATTCACATTGAAGGTAACCTTTCCTTTATTGCAATCAATAATAGCACCTGCGATGTTAAGAAAAGGTCTACCAAGAATAATGGACATGCTCCCATCCTCGGGCATGTCAAGCACGACAAAATCAGTAAGGATCAAACAATTAGCAACTTCTACGGGAACATCCTCACAAATACCTATCGGGACGGCTGTTGACTTGTCAGCCATCTGAAGAGAGATATCTGTAGGAATTAGTTTCTCTAAACAAAGCCTCTTGTAAAGAGAGAAAGGCATAACACTCACTCCTGCTCCAAGATCACATAAAGCAGTTTTGACATAATTATTCTTTATGGAGCAAGGAATGGTGGGTATACCTGGATCACCAAGCTTCTCAGGAATCTTGCCACTGAAAGAGTAGTTATCAAGCATAGTAGATATTGCTTCATTAGGAACTTTTATTTTATTAGTAACAATATCTTTCATATATTTTGAATAGGGAGGTAACTTAATAGCATCAGTCAAAGGGATTTGAAGAAAAAGAGGTTTCATCCACTCACAAAACTTATTGTAATGCTCTTCTTCTTTAGATTTGAGAGACTTACCTGGAAAGGCCATGGGTTTCTGTATCCATGGTTCTCTTTCCTTCCCATGTCTTCTTGCGACGATGTCTTCTCTAGTGTACTTCTTGCGTTTGTCAGGTGCTTCTTCTTCTCGAACTTCAGGCGGATCATTCTTCTCCTTATCCTTATCTTCAGGTTCGGCGCCGTCTTCAGTCTCAGCATCGGAGGTAGATATACTGTTGGGATCAACAGCTGGCTCTTCACTTGTAATAGGATCATTGGAATTGTCAGCCTCCTTGTGTTTCTTCTTCACCTTCTTTGGAGAGCCAACTATTTCTTCTTCCTGCATTTGAGAATCTTGCTCGATTCTCCTCGGATGCCCCTCTGGATAGAGAGGATCTTGAGTGCTAGTTCCTCCTCGGGTCTTAATCCCGAATGCCTGTAAATCATCTTGTTTGGTGTTGTTAGCAAGCAAATCTTTTTGCACGTTAGAAATTTGTTCAAGCTGAGTTTGAACCATATGAAAATGCTTCACAAGACATTTAACATCATTAACTGTTCTACCTAGAACATCAAGCAAACTTTTGATAGCAAGGGAATTATCGTGCAATTGACTTTGTATCCTCTCATTAAAATGACTTTGCTTCATAATAAAATTATCAAGCTCATCTAAGCATTGATCAGGAGGCTTACCATGAGGGATGTCACTTGCGTTGAAATCTAAAAGAGAGTGTACCACTACCATAGGAGGGTGAGTGGTAGGCTCACACAACTTCTCAATAGGGGGTAGATTCTTCACGTCTTCAGTTTTAATACCCTTCTCTTTAATAGACTTCTTTGCTTCTTGCATATCTTTGGGGCTTAGAACAAGCATGCCCCTCTTCTTTGGTGGTGGAGGTGGTTCAGGGACGGACCAATCTTCATGGTTTTCGGCAATCCTGCCCATCAATTCTTCTGCATCGTCCGGTGTTCTTTTTTTGAAAACACAACCAGCATAACTATCCAAATAGGACCTGGATTCATCAGTTAGACCAGCATAAAATATATCGATTAATTCATTCTTAGGGACTCCATGTCCTGGTCTAGCCTGGATCAGACTACAGTACCTCCCCCAAGCTTTAGGGAGGTGCTCATCCTGCAACTGTTTAAAGTTATAAATTCTTTGTAAAGCAGCATGTTGCATATGAGCAGGAAAGTACTTATCAACAAAAGAGTGAGCTAAGTCTTGAGGACTCTTAATGGAACCACATGGTAGTGCATCATACCATGTTTTAGCACCTTCCTTCAAAGAGAAAGGAAGAAGCTTCGTCACATTAAAGTTTCGTATCTTTTCATTCGTGGTAAACAAGCCACCCAACTCAGTGAGTTTGGTCAGGTGTGCAATAGCATCATCATTTTCTCTGCCATAAAAGGGGTCAGCTTCAACCATAGATATAAGTGAAAGATCAACAGAGAAATCATAATCAGGATCATTGATGCATATAGGAGATGTAGCAAATTCAGGATCAGGAACAGTCTTGTTCTTCAAGGAGTGTTTTTCAAGCAGCTTCTTAATAGCTTCAGGGTCAGAGTCGGCAAACTCTGTCAGTTCCCTGCATAAATCATCATCAAGCATAATGTAATCATCATCAAGGAGTCTCTCCTTGAGTTTACACAAATCAGGAAAATCATAAGTTCCACCAATAGGGTAGCGAGTAACAGGAATTTCAATTCCAGATTTTTTTGCAGCAGCAGCGATCTGTTTCTCAAGAGCATAACCAAGTGAACCAATATCATCAAGAGTAGTAGAAGCATCATCAAAAGTATCAGACATAGTAACAGATTCAGTAGAAGCATCATGTGGTGGTGGTGAGGCAAACTTACTCATAACAGAAGGTGAATCAAGTGTAGCACTAGTGTTCAGAATAGTACCTCTTCTTGTAGTGGATAGTAAGATCGGAACCTTGGGGTCTCCTTTCTTACCCATAGCGGATGAAGTGCAGCACGTAGGATACTTCAAGTAGACTTGTAAATATTGCTATGCTCCCCGGCAACGGCACCAGAAAATGGTACTTGATAACCCTCAACCGTAAGGGATCGAGATAGTCTTCGCGTGTAAGAATAACCCAATTTATAGATTCGACACACGGGGAGCCAAAGAGTATTTATAAGCTTTGACAGTTGAGTTGTCAATTCAACCGCACCTGAAATATACTTACTTGCAACAAAAGATAAGTGGTAACGGTGATATGATAGTGATGGTGGTGACAGCAAAAGTAACAACTAATAACCAGCAGGATTGAAACACTGTAGGCTAGGGAGATGGATGGTTGGGCGCTGCATGGATGAGATACATCATGAATCTAACTTGGGGCAAGGCACACAGAAAAGTAATGATCATCTAGGCAAATATCAAACATTAGGCATGTATCCCACAGGTAGTTGTACGTGCTTGCAATAAGAACTTGCACAACATCTTTTGTCCTACCATCCCGCTACGAACGGGGCCAAAAGGAACTTATGGAGATTAAGGTACTCATGTCAAAGAGCACCGGAACAAAGCAATAAACTTAATGGATACATGGAATCCTCAAATTATGGACCATCCCCTTCGGTGTCCCAAGCTGTCACCTTTGGGATCGCCGGTTCCGGACCATAATAGGTGCAAACAACTCATAGATAGGATCAAGAACACAAATATATTCATGCAAACACATAGGGTTCAGATCAGAAAACATGGCACTCGGGCCCAAAGTGACAAGCATTAAGAGCAACAAGTTGAAGAAAAGATAATAAACACCAAAGTAGATGATAGGCAACATGCCCCCAACAATCTGATAAACTATTACATTATCTAACTCATCCAATCCCTACCATCCCCTTTGCCTACAGCAGGGAATTACTCACACATGGAAGGAGAAGTCATGGAGGGAGGATGGAGTGGTGATGATGATGACGATGGCGATGATCTCCCCTCTCCGGAGGCCAAATCAGCCTCCAGATTAGCCCTCCCGAAGAAGAACAGAGGGTGGCGGCGGCTCCGCGACGGAAACTGGAAAAACGACTTCTGTTCTGGGGTTTCCTCGCCACGGGAATAAATAGGAGCCAAGGTAGGGCACCAGAGGGGGGAGGAACCTCCCAGGCGGCCTCCTGGCACGGCCAGGGGTGGGGCCGCGCCAGCAGGGCGCCTGGGGCCCCCTGGCTGCCCTCTGGCCCCACTTCTAGCACAATGGCCCTTCGGGTGCGTGGATTTTTTGTGATTTTTCTTGGAATTTTCTGAGACACCTAAAAATCCATTTTCCTGCACACAATAAAACCATACAGGCAACTCTGCTGAAAACAGCGTCAGTCCGGGTTAGTGTAATTCAAATCATGCAAGAATGAGGGCAAAACAATAGCAAAAGTGTTTGGAAAAGTAGATACGTTTGAGACGTATCAGGCGGCGGCGGGGGGCGGCTAGGGCAGGGGCGCGGGCTGGCGGGCGACTTGGGGCTGGCGGGCCGGCTCGGGCGACTTATAAAGCCCAGAGACCCGATCCTATATGAGTCTAAGTCGGTTTTTTTTAAATAGAGTCCTGGTGCAGAAAAACTAACGAAAGAAATACCAAACGGACTCCAAAAATCCCGAAATAAATTTTCACCGTCCTCTAATAATATTTAGGACAAAGTGAACATTTTTCCCGGGCCTAAATGCAATTTGGAAAAACGTGCATTTTTCCGATGCAAATAAAATCGCAAATAAATCCAGAAAAATACCAAAAGTGATTTTAACATTTTTCCTCCAATATTTCTGTTATTTTGGAGAAGTCATATTATCTCCGCTCATATTTTGTATTTAGAAATATTTTTAGGAGAAAAAATAATTAGAATCACACTGTCCTCGTACCGGTATTCGAGCGAACTCAAATACGAAAACGGTAAAATTCCCAACTCTCTACGTAGGTCCTTGAGTTGCTTAGAACTTCGAGGGATGCCACAGCAAAATGCAAAAAGCATGAATGCAATTATGATCTATGTATAACATTCCAAATTGAAAATTTGGGATGTTACAAACCTACCCCCTTAGAATGAATCTCGCCCTCGAGATTCGACTTGGCTAGAGAACATGTGTGGGTGGTCCTTGCGTAGATCATCATCTCGTTCCCAGGTGGCTTCTTCCTCGGTGTGGTGACTCCACTGAACTTTGCAAAACTTGATAACCTTACTGCGGGTGACTCTGCTCGAAAATTCGAGAATCTTAACAGGCTTCTCCTCGTAAGTCAAATCACTGTCCAACTGAATTGCTTCCAGGGGTACTGTGTCTCTAAGCGATATATCGGCCATCTCCGCATGGCACTACTTAAGCTGCGAAACGTGAAACACGTCGTGCACTCCTGGCAATCCTTCGGGCAATTCCAATTTATAGGCAACCTCTCCCATGCGTTCCAAAACACGGTAAGGTCCTACAAATACTCTCAAGTACGCTCTATCTCCGATCTCATAGGCTATCTCCTTGCGCTTCAAGTCTGCATAACTCTTCTGCCTAGACTGACCTACCTTCAATCTATCTCGAATCAACTTCACCTTCTCCTCAGATTCTTCGATTAAGTCTGGTCCAAACAACTGTCGGTCTCCAACTTCATTCCACATTAACGGTGTTCGGCATCTCCTTCCATACAATGCCTCGAACGGTGCCATCTTCAAACTGGCTTGGTAACTGTTATTGTATGATAACTCCGCGTATGGAAAATTGTCATCCCAACTAGATCCATAATCTAATGCACAGGCTCTCAGCATATCTTCCAAAATTTGATTGACTCTCTCTGTCTGTCCATCTGTCTGCGGGTGAAAAGCTGTGCTAAACTCTAGTCTGGTACCCAAAGTTTCATGTAACTGATTCCAGAACATTGAGGTAAACTGGGTTCCTCTATCTGATATGATGCTCCTCGGAACTCCATGCAGGCATACAATTCTGGTCATGTATATCTTTGCCAACTTTGCACTGGTATATGTGGTTTTCACAGGGATAAAGTGGGCTACCTTCGTCAATCGGTCCACTACTACCCAGATTGAATCATATCATGCTTTGGTCCTGGGCAATTGATAACCCTCAACCGTAAGGGATCGAGATAGTCTTCGCGGGTAAGAATAACCCGATTTATAGATTCGACACACGGGGAGCCAAAGAGTATTTATAAGCTTTGACAGTTGAGTTGTCAATTCAACCACACCTGAAATATACTTTCTTGCAACAAAAGATAAATGGTAACAGTGATATGATAGTGATGGTGGTGACAGCAAAAGTAAACAGTAAAAGTAAACAGCAAAAGTAACAACTAATAACCAGCAGGATTGAAAACACTGTAGGCTAGGGAGATGGATGGTTGGGCGCTGCATGGATGAGATATATCATGAATCTAACTTGGGGAAAGGCACACAGAAAAGTAATGATCATCTAGGCAAGTATCAAACATTAGGCATGTATCCCACAGGTAGTTGTACGTGCTTGCAATAAGAACTTGCACAACATCTTTTGTCCTACCATCCCGCTACGAACGGGGCCAAAAGGAACTTATGGAGATTAAGGTGCTCCTATCAAAGAGCACCGGAACAAAGCAATAAACTCAATGGATACATGGAATCCTCAAATTATGGACCATCCCCTTTGGTGTCCCAAGCTGTCACTTTTGGGATCGCCGGTTCCGGACCGTAATAGGTGCAAACAACTCATAGATAGGCTCAAGAACACAAATATATTCATGCAAACACATATGGTTCAGATCTGAAATCATGGCACTCGGGCCCTAAGTGACAAGCATTAAGAGCAACAAGTTGAAGCAAAGATGATAAACACCAAAGTAGATGATAGGCAACATGCCCCCAACAATCTGATAAACTATTACATGATCTAACTCATCCAATCTCTACCATCCCCTTTGCCTACAGCAGGGAATTACTCACACATGGAAGGAGAAGTCATGGAGGGAGGATGGAGTGGTGATGATGATGACGATGGCGACGATCTCCCCTCTCCGGAGGCCAAATCAGCCTCCAGATTAGCCCTCCCGAAGAAGAACAGCGGGTGACGGCGGCTCCGCGACGGAAACTGGGAAAACGACTTCTGTTCTGGGGTTTTCTCGTCACGGGGATAAATACGGGTCAAAGTAGGGCACCAGAGGGGGAAGGACCCGCCTAGGCGGCCTCCCGGCACGGCCAGGGGTGGGGCCGCCTGGGCAGGGCGCCTGGGCCCTCCTGGCTGCCCTCTGGCCCATCTTCTGGCACAAGGGCCCTTCGGGTGTGTGGATTACCTGTGATTTTTCTTGGAATTTTCTGAGATACCTAAAAATCCGTTTTCCTGCACACAATAAAACCATACAGGTAGCTCTGCTGAAAACAGCGTCAGTCCGGGTTAGTTTAGTTCAAATCATGCAAGAATGAGGTCAAAACAATAGCAAAAGTGTTTGGAAAAGTAGATACGTTTGAGACGTATCAACTCCCCCAAGCTTAGCATATTGCTTGTCCTCAAGCAATTCAGTTCAACGAACTGGACGCGACAAGGAAAACTTTGACAAACTCTTTTGCTTCATTATATGTATATAAGCATGTACTACGAAAAGAGTCTAGCAAGTATTGAAACAATGCTATGAGGACAATGCACGAAGCAATCCTTCTTTCAAGTGACCAATCACAAATAACCAAAAAGTAAATAATATACTACTGAAAATCAAGACAAGATTACATTGCACATAGCTTGAACATACTAGAGTGGTATCTCACTAGCCTCCATGGGTGAAGCAAAACGTAAATGCATAAACTCCCCCAGAGTTTTTAAAGGAGACAAGAACTAAGAATTTCAGAATAAATAATACCACAAGCATGCAGAAGACAATGTAATACTTTGGGACAATGCACATTACACTCAGTATGACAATTATGCTCTCCTAGTTGGTGCTTTGAAGAAAGAAGGTGGAGACTCTCGAACCGTGGAATTTGATGGCGAGGTTGAAAACCCATGGTTGGAAGCAAAGACTAAACATGTACCAGAGCTCTTGGTTTTGAAAACAGAGGTAAAAATGATTTTGAGAGGTGCATATTTCGTCAACGAATGTTAGTAGACAACCCAATTACTTCTCGAGCTGGACAAGTTTCGAGGAACGGCTCCCGCACGGGGACGATCACATCCCATTAATCTCCTTTGTTTATCACTGCCAAAAGTTTTCTGATTTCTCATGAACAAAGTGTGAAGGAGGGTTTGTTTGTTGTATTATCTTTTATGAGCTGGGCGCACTCATGCCAGTTCCTTCTCGTATTAGGGGTTTGCAGATTAGACATGCAATCCCGGGATAAAACTTGTCCAACTTAAAAAGATCATGAATTAACTACTACTTCCTCATGAGCTAAAACAGAGGCACAAAAGAGGAGTAATTTTGAATAATTTCAAGATGGTACAAGAAAGTCTTCGTTAGGATGGCAGGTAAATACCACATAGGAAGGTATGGTGGACTCATATGGAATAACTGGTTTGAAAGGATTTGGATGCACAAGCAGAATTCCGCTTAGTGCGAGCGAAGGCTAGCAAGAGACTGGGAAGCGACCAACTAGAGAGCAATAACGGTCATAATCATGCAGAGCGGCAAAGCAACATTGAATCGGGCATGAAAGTGATATAACTATTCTGAAACTCAAAGATCATCCAGGCAAAGCAGACTTTTTAGTCTTAAACATGTGTAAACATGTGCCAAGTCAATCCAAAAATTCTCCAAAGGGAAATACCACCTCAGTATACCAAACTATGAACAATGCAATGCATGTAAATCATTTCAATAACACATTATATACTCTAGCTATTTGAGACTAGCCACAAGGAAAGCATGAACCACTGGGAAAGCATTGTAAACATAGCACTATGTCGCTACAAGCTGGTCTCTAGATCATAAGTACAGGCATATGTACAAAAGTAGAAACAATAAGAGTTCATACCGGTTATCCTTGTTGCTTCCCTTCCGTCGATCTTCGTCATTACTGCCTTGTCACTTGCACGATCGAACGTAGGAAATATAATTAAATGCCATCACGGACTCGAGCTGAACTCTAAAAACAAAGCAAACTAAAGAGAGAAAGGAAATCTTTTTGGGTTTTTTCAAAAGGTTGAACAAAAGCAAAAGAAAGAGAAAAATCTTTTTGTTGTTTTCGCAAAGAAAGAACAAAGAAGAACGGGCAAAAACTTCGAAAAGATTAAAGCAAACAGAAATAAAACGAATAATACAATGGAAAAGTGAGAAGGGCACGTACTCCCCCAAGCTTAGGCTTTTGGCCTAAGTTGGTAGTAGCTACTTCCCCCAGGAGCCTCCTGCTCCGGGGGGGTGCTGGTGAGTCCAAGGGTCGTAAAAGGATTCTGGCGCGTACACCGAACTCCTCGGATCCTCCCGCGAAGAAGGGTTCGTACTCCAAGCAGAGGAAGACCCTTCACCAAACTGGGTGACGGTCTCCCCCTGGAAAGGTGGTAACTCACCGTGCTCCTCCTCGTCGGGCACAACCCCCTCCATGGGGTTATGAAACTGATGTTGGACCATGAACTCATCAAACTGGATAACATCAAAGGACCATCCGTTCCTACGAGAAAAATCAAACAAAAGAGGTGCAGGTAGACGGATCTTGCGTTCCGCGGTAGTTCCGAAACGCAAGATATAAACAAGGTTACCAAATTCAGAAGTCATGGTAACAAACTTATGCCTTTTCATAGCAGCAAGATCAAAACTTAAATAAGTAAAAGGCTTATCATCAGGGTGTGGGGTGCCTTTAAGATGTTCTAAGATAAGTGTGGCATAAACGCCACCAAATAAATCTCCCATGTTACCGTTCATAGCAAGGCGTCGAGCAATTAAGGCACCCAAATTATAATCAAACATCCCTAAGAGGGCGGTTGCCAGGATAGCAATATCCGGCGCAGAAGTGTTGCTCGTGTTGTCACGAGCTAATACCCCTCTAGCAACATAATACGCAAAATACCTGAGGTGAGGGAATAAGATGCTGGAGATTTTTGATCGATGAATATCCCTCGTACCCATGCTGCAGAGAGAGTTGAAGATGGTTTTCAGCTCGGAGGACTGATAGGTCATCTTCACCGTCCGCCCAACGTTTGGCACACCTATTATTTCACAAAACTTTTCCAAGGGCATGGTCAAAAGATTATTGTAAATTTTAAACTCAATAGCACCAGTATCAAGGTTATATCTAAAACTGTTAATGAAACCGGAGGTGAGTTTTTGATACTGAGTAACACGACACGTGACGAGCCGTGTCAGACCTGCATTAGCACAAAGATTATAAAACTCATCCTTAATTCCTGCAGCTTCAAGGAATTCATCACATGGGAACATTATCGCACGTGCTGGATTTGTGTCTTCCAACAACTCTAGGGTCTCATGATCTTCATTGTAGCTCACCCTAGCAGTCGAGGGTGAAGCTGCGGCTCTAGTAACTCGATCGGAGCGTGTGGGCTTCTTCTTCTCAAGACACCCCTTTGCCCTTCCTAACAAACTCATTTCTGAAATTTTTGACAAATTACAAAAAACAAGGATTTAAACAAAGTGGGTTAAGGCAAACTACTCAACTCACTTACCTAAGGCATAAACTTGCATCAATACTTGGAAAATAAATTTCTACACATGCATGCAAGCTCATCTATACAGCACCAAGAACTACTAAATACTCACAAATGAAGCCACCAACCAAAAATCTAATTGGAGGGGTGGAGGAGTTACATACCAGGGAGTATTTGTTCAAAATCTCAGCTCGAATGATAGGCTGTAGAGAGAGATCGAAAATCGCCTCCAAGAGCAGCAAGAACGCAAGAACAAGTGCAGAACTCGTGTTTTCGGAGAGAAAGAGAGAGAGAGAGGAAGAAGACTCACCTAGAGGTGGGACCTGTGGGCCCCAGGCGCCCTATGGGCGCGGCCAGGGGGCAGGCTGCGCCAGCTGGCCGCCTGGGCCACTGGTGCCCCCCTGGTCAGCCCCAGGTGCCTCTGGGTCACTCCCGGCCTGGAAATTTTTATTTTTATTTTTCTGGAATTTTTCTGAAAACTTCACTGTTGAAAAAATTTCGAAGTTCAAAAAGCTGCAAAACTTTCTGAAAACTTTAAGCAGTGATTAGTATTGTGAAGCTTCACAAACATAAACACTTGGTACAGCAAGGAGAACAAAAGCTAAAACAAATGAAAACATAACAAGCTCAACTTTTTACCTATATAAAACATGCTCACTAGTAAGGTTGATCAAGTCTTACCAACAAACAGGCGATATATAGAGCAAAAAGTCTCACCTCTTACGAAGTGATCATTGCACCTTTACTTTAATGGACATTGTCCCCACCATAATAGTTTTGTATTTGTGGTGCACATGTAGTGGACAGTCCCATTCTCCAATCTTCACGGTCTCGATATTTTCTATAGAGTTGAGGCCATGCCTCTTATCGGTCTTCTTTGGAAAATACACCGTGTGTTCTTTATCATTCACATTGAAGGTAACCTTTCCTTTATTGCGATCAATAATAGCACATGCGGTGTTAAGAAAAGGTCTACCAAGAATAATGGACATGCTCCCATCCTCGGGCATGTCAAGCACGACAAAATCAGTAAGGATCAAACAATTAGCAACTTCTAAGGGAACATCCTCACAAATACCTACCGGGACGGCGGTTGACTTGTCAGCCATCTGGATCACCAAGCTTCTCAGGAATGTTGCCACTGAAAGAGTAGTTAGCAAGCATAGTAGATATTGCTTCATTAGGAATTTTTTTTTATTAGTAACAATATCTTTAATATATTTTGAATAGGGAGGTAACTTAATAGCATCAGTCAAAGGGATTTGAAGAATAAGAGGTTTCATCCACTCACAAAACTTATTGTAATGCTCTTCTTCTTTAGATTTGAGAGACTTACCTGGAAAGGGCATGGGTTTCTGTATCCATGGTTCTCTTTCCTTCCCATGTCTTCTTGCGACGAAGTCTTCTCTAGTGTACTTTTTGTGTTTGTCAGGTGCTTCTTCTTCTCGAACTTCACGCGGATCATTCTTCTCATTATCCTTACCTTCAGGTTCGGCACCGTCTTCAGTCTCAGCATCGGAGGTAGATATACTGTTGGGATAAACAGCTGGCTCTTCACTTGTAATAGGATCATTGGAATTGTCAGCCTCCTTGTGTTTCTTCTTCTTCTTCTTTGGAAAGCCAACTATTTCTTCTTCCTGCATTTGAGAATCTTGCTCGATTCTCCTCGGATGCCCCTCTGGATAGAGAGGATCTTGAGTGCTAGTTCCTCCTCGGGTCTTAATCCCGAAGGCCTGCAAATCATCTTGTTTGGCATTGTTAGCAAGCAAATCTTTTTGCACATTAGAAATTTGTTCAAGCTGAGTTTGAACCATATGAAAATGCTTCACAAGACATTTAACATCATTAACTGTTCTACCTAGAACATCAAGCAAACTTTTGATAGCAAGGGAATTACCATGCAATTGACTTTGTATCCTCTCATTAAAATGATTTTGTTTCATAATAAAATTATCAAGCTCATCTAAACATTGATCAGGAGGCTTACCATGAGGGATGTCACTTGCGTTGAAATCTAAAAGAGAATGTACCTCTACCATAGGAGGGTGAGTGGTAGGCTCACACAACTTCGCAATAGGGGGTAGATTCTTCACGTCTTCAGTTTTAATACCCTTCTCTTTAATAGAATTCTTTGCTTCTCGCATATCTTCAGGGCTTAGAACAAGCATGCCCCTGTTCTTTGGTGGTGGAGGTGGTTCAGGGACGGACCAATCTTCATGGTTTTTGGCAATCCTGCCCATCAATTATTCTGCATCGTCCGGTGTTCTTTTCCTGAAAACACGACCAGCACAACTATCCAAATAGGACCTGGATTCATCAGTTAGACCAGCATAAAATATATCGATCAATACATTCTTAGGGACCCCATGTCCTGGTCTAGCCTGGATCAGACTACAGTACCTCCCCCAAGCTTTAGGGAGGTGCTCATCCTGCAACTGTTTAAAGTTATAAATTCTTTGTAAAGCAGCATGTTGCATATGAGCAGGAAAGTACTTATCAACAAAAGAGTGAGCTAAGTCTTGAGGACTCTTAATGGAACCACATGGTAGTGCATCATACCATGTTTTAGCACCTTCCTTCAAAGAGAAAGGAAGAAGCTTAGTCACATAAAAGTTTCGTATCTTTTCATTCGTGGTAAACAAGCCACCCAACTCAGTGAGTTTGGTCAGGTGTGCAATAGCATCATCATTTTCTCTTCCATAAAAGGGGTCAGCTTCAACCATAGATATAAGTGAAAGATCAACAGAGAAATCATAATCAGGATCATTGATGCATATAGGAGATGTACAAATTCAGGATCAAGAACAGTCTTGTTCTTCAAGGAGTGTTTTTCAAGCAGCTTCTTAATAGCTTCAGGGTTAGAGTCGGCAAACTATGTCAGTTCCCTGCATAAATCATCATCAAGCATAATGTAATCATCATCAAGGAGTCTCTCCTTGAGTTTACTCAAATCAGGATAATCATAAGTTCCACCAATGGGGTAGCGAGTAACAGGAATTTCAATTCCAGATTTTTTTGCAGCAGCAGCGATCTGTTTCTCAAGAGCATAACCAAGTGAACTAATATCATCAAGAGTAGTGGAAGCATCATCAAGAGTATCGGACATAGTAACAGATTCAGTAGAAGCATCATGCGGTGGTGGTGAGGCAAACTTACTCATAACAGAAGGTGAATCAAGTGTAGCACTAGTGTTCAGAACAGTACCTGTTCTTGTAGTGGATAGTAAGATCGGAACCTTGGGGTCTCCTTTCTTACCCATAGCGGATGAAGTGCAGCAGGTAGGATACTTCAAGTAGACTTGTAAATATTGCTATGCTCCCCGGCAACGGCGCCAGAAAACGGTACTTGATAACCCTCAACCGTAAGGGATCGAGATAGTCTTCGCGGGTAAGAATAACCCAATTTATAGATTCGACACACGGGGAGCCAAAGAGTATTTATAAGCTTTGACAGTTGAGTTGTCAATTCAACCGCACCTGAAATATACTTTCTTGCAACAAAAGATAAATGGTAACGTTGATATGATAGTGATGGTGGTGACAGCAAAAGTAAACAGTAAAAGTAAACAGCAAAAGTAAACAGCAAAAGTAACAACTAATAACCAGCAGGATTGAAAACACTGTAGGCTAGGGAGATGGATGGTTGGGCGCTGCATGGATGAGATATATCATGAATCTAACTTGGGGCAAGGCACACAGAAAAGTAATGATCATCTAGGCAAGTATCAAACATTAGGCATGTATCCCATAGGTAGTTGTACGTGCTTGCAATAAGAACTTGCACAACATCTTTTGTCCTACCATCCCCCTACGAACGGGGCCAAAAGAAACTTATGGACATTAAGGTGCTCCTGTCAAAGAGCACCGGAACAAAGCAATAAACTCAACGGATACATGGAATCCTCAAATTATGGACCATCCCCTTTGGTGTCCCAAGCTGTCACTTTTGGGATCGCCGGTTCCGGACCGTAATAGGTGCAAACAACTCATAGATAGGATCAAGAACACAAATATATTCATGCAAACACATATTGTTCAGATCTGAAATCATGGCACTCGGGCCCTAAGTGAAAAGCATTAAGAGCAACAAGTTGAAGCAAAGATGATAAACACCAAAGTAGATGATAGGCAACATGCCCCCAACAATCTGATAAACTATTACATGATCTAACTCATCCAATCCCTACCATCCCCTTTGCCTACAGCAGAGAATTACTCACACATGGAAGGAGAAGTCATGGAGGGAGGATGGAGTGGTGATGATGATGATGATGGCGACGATCTCCCCTCTCCGGAGGCCAAATCAGCCTCCAGATTAGCCCTCCTGAAGAAGAACAGAGGGTGGCGGCGGCTCCGCGATGGAAACTGGGAAAACGACTTCTGTTCTGGGGTTTTCTCGTCACGGGGATAAATACGGGTCAAAGTAGGGCACTAGAGGGGGGAGGACCCGCCTAGGCGGCCTCCCGGTGCGGCCAGGGGTGGGGCCGCCTGGGCAGGGCGCCTGGGCCCTCCTGGCTGCCCTCTGGCCCATCTTCTGGCACAAGGGCCCTTCGGGTGCGTGGATTTCCTGTGATTTTTCTTGGAATTTTCTGAGATACCTAAAAATCTGTTTTCCTGCACACAATAAAACCATACAGGCAGCTCTGCTGAAAACAGCGTCAGTCCGGGTTAGTTTAGTTCAAATCATGCAAGAATGAGGTCAAAACAATAGCAAAAGTGTTTGGAGAAGTAGATACGTTTGAGACGTATCAGCAATCCGGTGATAAAATCCATGCCAAGATTCTCCCACTTCCATTCGGGTATCGGCATAGGTTGTAACAACCGGCTGGCTTCTGATGTTCTGCCTTTACTCTCTGAAATACATCACAAACTGCTACATACTCCGCGATATCTTTCTTCATACCGGTCCACCAGAAAATGTCTTTCAAATCCAAATACATCTTAGTATTTCCTAGGTGAATCGAGTATGGTGAATCATGGGCCTCTTGTAGAATCAACTTCCTGATCTCCGGATCATTTGGCACATAGATTCGATCCTCAAACCATAAGGTGTCGTGTTCATCCTCACGAAAACCTTTAGCTCTTCCTTCGCTCATCCTCTCCTTTATAGAGACAACCTCCTTGTCAGTTTTCTGAGCTTCTCTGATTTTATCCATCAAGGTAGACTAGATTTCTAGTGTTGCTACATAGCCTCTCAGAACTATCTCCAAACGTAGTTCTCGTAGGTCCTCGGCTAACTTCTTTGGAAAATCCTTCGTCATTAGGGTGTTGACATGGCTCTTACGGCTTAGCGCATCGGCTACTACGTTAGCCTTTCCGGGATGATAATGCAATCTCATGTCGTAATCCTTAATGAGTTCCAGCCATATCCTTTGCCCAAGATTCAGCTCCTTCTGAGTGAATATATACTTCAAACTCTTGTGATCCATATATACTTCACAATGGTTTCCAATAAGAAAATGCCTCCACGTCTTCAATGCATGCACTACGGCTGCTAACTCCAAATCGTGGGTGGCATAGTTCAGCTCATGAGGTTTCAGTTGTCGCGAAGCATACGAAACAACTCTTCCTTCCTTCATAAGAACTGCTCCAAGTCCTCGACGTGAAGCGTCGCAGTACACCTCATAATCCTTATGTTGATCTGGCAGAAGCAACACAGGGGATGAGACCAACCTTTTCTTTAATTCCTGGAAACCGGCCTCACATTCTTCTGTCCAACTGAACTTGGTGTCCTTCTTTAACAACTCCTTCATTGGCTTTGCAATCCTTGAGAAATTCTCAATAAATCTCTCATAGTATCCTGCAAGTCCAAGAAAACTCTGAATCTCTCCAACTGTTGTTGGTGCTTCCCAATGTGTCACAGTGTCCACCTTAGCGGGATCTACTGCTATTCCTTCTCCAGATATAACGTGTCCGAGAAATCCGACTTCCTTCAACCAAAACTCGCATTTGCTAAACTTGGCATATAACTGATGTTCTCTGAGCTTCTCCAATACCAAACGCAAAATGCTCTGCATGCTCCTCTTCATCCTTCGAGAAGATCAATATATCATCTATGAACACTACGACGAACTTATCCAAATACTCCCTAAACACTTTGTTCATCAGGTTCATAAAGTATGCCGGTGCGTTAGTCAGACCAAAAGACATAACGGTATACTCGTACAACCCGTACCTGGTGGTAAACGTCGTCTTAGGTATATCCTGCTCTCGGATATTCAATTGGTGGTACCCTGATCGCAGATCGATCTTAGAAAATATCTTAGCTCCTTGCAATCTATCGAACAAATCATTGATCATCGGCAATGGGTCATTGTTCTCGATCGTTACTTCGTTCAGCCCTCGGTAATCAACAACCATTCTTAACGATCCATCCTTCTTCTCCACTAAAAGTACTGGCGAACCCCAAGGCGAAGAACTTGGGCGTATGAATCCTTTATCCAGTAACTCCTTAATCTGTTTCTTTATCTCCTCCAAATCCTTTACGGGCATCCTATATGGTCTCTTTGAAATTGGCCCGGTGCCTAGCAAAAGTTCAATCAAAAACTCTATATCTCTATCCGGTGGCATGCCAGGTAACTCCTCTGGAAACACATCCGGATAATCCTTCACTACTGGCACTTCCTCCTAAACAACTCCCGTGAGAGAATGTACTTGAAACCTTATAGGCGAATGCCTAGATACATACTTAATCCTTTTTCCCTCCGGGGTGGTGAGCAAAATTGACTTACTGGTACAGTCAATATTACCTCCATACTTCGATAGCCAATACATACCTAATATCACATCCAATCCTTGTGACTCCAGAACTATTAGGTCAGAGGGGAAAGTATGGCGTCATATGATCAATGGCGTCTGAAAACATCCATGGTGTGCCATATAATCTGCTCCTGGTGAACTTACTAACATGGGGGTCTTAAGAACTCGGGTGGACATCCTATGTCTATTTACGAATCCCCTTGAAATATATGAATGTGATGCACCAGTATCGAAAAGAACTATTGCGGTAAATGTCTTAACCAAAAATTTACCAACAACAGCATCTGGTTGCTCTTCTACCTCCTCCACGATCACGTGGTTCGCTTGTCCTTTTTTGAACGGGTTGGGCTTCTTCGCGGCGCTTCCATTGTCGTTCCCATTCTTAACTTCTGGGCATTCATTGGCATAATGTCCATTCTTCCCACACTTGTAACAAGTGACATGGCTAAAATCCCTCTTGGTGGGTGTGGACGGTGTAGGGCAGCTCTGGTTACCATTTGCTCCATTCCCATTTCCATTTCCATTCTTGGTGCCATTGTGATTGTGCGAGCTACCTCCTCCATGGGTATGTTGAAACTGTCCTACCGTTTTAGGGGTAAAACGAGGCTTCTGCTGAGCTCCAGAGTTATACTTTCCTTGTCCATACTTCCTTTTGCGACTTTCAATCTGTTGATGCTTCCTTTCAATCATTTGGGCACGGTCAACCTGCTCCTGGTAGTTATTGAAAGTTTCCACCATCAACTGTACACTCATCTCATCATTCAGCCCTTCCATGAATCTCTCCTGTTTAGCGGCATCTGTGACCACATCATCTGGGGCATAACGAGATAGGGTACTAAACTCATCCACGTACTCGGCCACAGTACGGTTGCCTTGGTGCAAATTGCGAAACTCCTGCTTCTTCATACTCATAGCTCCAGTTGAAACATGGGTGGTACGAAAAGCTTGCTGGAACTGATCCCAAGTCACATTGGCTACGGGATAAGTGGCTGTGTAATTCTCCCACCATGCTGCGGCTGGTCCAGGCAACTGGTGTGCGGCAAATCGCACCTTCTCAGCATCCGAGCAATTAGCGGTGGTCAAATCCCTTCCAATCTTGCGTAGCCAGTCATCAGCCACTATTGATTCGATGCTGCTAGCAAACACGAGTGGTTGCAACCTTAAGAAACGTGTCAGGTTGTCCACGGGTGGTGGTGGTGGAGGGTTGTTGTTGTTGTTGTTCTGGTTGTTCTGAGTGTTCTGGACAAGAAGTTGCATCAGGGTGTTCTGCTGCTGGATCAACTGGGTGAGCTCAGGGGGAAACTCAAATTCACGTCTTGGAGGCATCTGATGGGTGTAGAGGGAAGAGATTAGTATAGAAAAGAGGTCTAAGGGAAAATCACTACCCATATGCACATGCGGCAAACACACAATCATATCACACCAATCAATTTTCAAACAAGGTCTTACAAATCTAACTAACGTTACAAAAGTGCTCTAAAGTTAATATATGGGGTAAACTACTAGTCACAGGGTGGTCATCCAAAAATATTGATCGGCAGAGGATTCCATGATATCCGCTCCAGCTTCATCTTCATAGTATTCGTCTTTGCTATCCTCAGCTTCCGAATCTGTGTCATCTATGATGACATAGTCTTCTGGTGGAATCTCCTTGGGTTCTTCTTCCTCGTCTTCTTCTCCCATGAGTATCCCTAACTTCCGTGTCAAGTCATCATTCTTCTCCACAAGTATTAGCATCTCCTCCTCGTATCCATCGCGTGTAGACTTGAGTTCTTCCTCTAGCTCCAAATTCCTATTTAGGGCTTTCTTCAAATCCATCATCCCTGCACACATCTGGTGCTCCTGGCGACGAATGTGATGGTTCAACTCCTGGATGAAGGCTGCAATGGATCTATCCTTCCGGGTGCTGATCATATCCCAATTCTCATCTCGGCGTCCACAAATCTGGTAGATGGTGTCCTTTAGCTCCTGCTTGTAGACTTCTCCAATCCTTCCCATAGCAATGTGGGCTGCCATGCTCCTGCCTAGGCTCCATGTAGGCGCATTAAAAGAAAATGCTATGAGTGTAGTGACGGGCTCGAACGTCCTTCCTGGAACTTGGGCTTGAATCAACCAACGCTCCTCCTCGGGTAGAGTGGCATTGTAGGTTCCGGTGAAACTTGGTTTGTTGAAAATATACCCTAGAGGCAATAATAAAAGTATTATTATTATATTTCCTTGTTCATGATAATTGTCTGTTATTCATGCTTGAATTGTATTGTACGGAAACAGCGATACATGTGTGAATATATAGACCGCATTGAATCCCTGGTAAGCCTCTAGTTACCAGCTCGTTGATCAACAAATGGTCACGGTTTCCTGATCATGGACATGTGATGTCAGTGATAACGGGATCACATCATTAGGAGAATGATGTGATGGACAAGACCCAATCCTGAGCATAGCACGAGATCGTATAGTTCGTAATGCATAAGCTTTTCGGTGTCAAGTATTTATTCCTTAGACCATGAGGTTGTACAACTCCCGGATGCCGTAAGAATACTTTGGTTGTGCCAAACGTCACAACGTAACTGGGTGGCTATAAAGGTACGCATCGGGTATCTCCGAAAGTGTTTGTTGAGTTGGTACGAACCGAGACTGGGATGTTGTCACTCCGTATGACGGAGAGGTACCTCTGGGCCCACTCGGTAAGACGTCATCATAATGAGCTCAAAGTGACTAAGGAGTTAGTCACGGGATGATGGATTACGGAACGAGTAAAGAGACTTGCCGTGACGAGATTGAACAAGGTATCGGGCATACCGACGATCGAATCTCGGGCAAGTACCGTACCGATGGACGAAGGGAATAACATACGGGATTGAGTGAATCCTTGACACAGTGGTTCATCCGATGAAGATCATCGAGGAACACGTGGGAACCAACATGGGTATCCAGATCTCGCTGTTGGTTATTGATCGGAGAGTGGTCTCGGTCATGTCGACGTGTCTCCCGAACCCGTAGGTTCTACACATGTAATGCCCAGGATGGGACTATATCTCCTACGTGTCGAGGCACGACTTAAAGATATAAGCCCATCCTAGAATGATCTCAAGTTTGGTATCTTTGCACGACTCATGTAAAAGAGGGATTAAATTGCAAAAGGAGATAGTTGGCTTACACTCGCCACTTCACACAATACATTACATAAGCAAGACATCATCCAAAACATCACAACCCATCTAAGGGCAAGATCCAAAAGAAAGATACCAAAACAACATAAAGCCACAGGTCAGGATCGAATCCTAGTAGAAGAACCACTACTGATCGTCGAAACGTCACAAGCATACGGCCACGCTCTTCATCGAGCTCCCGGTGAAGAACTGATCCATCACCTGCTTCAAACTCGGCTGAACCTGCATCTGGTGTGGTGAAGTAACTGTGAGCCACAGAGGACTCAGCAATCCCGTTCCCGGGTAACAAGACTATTTAAGCCTTGGGAGAGGACAAGGCTGAAGAAAGAACGAGAGGTGAAGGAACAACAAGAGTCTGCAACAGCAACTAGCAACTAGCTTACGTAAAAGAGAGCGAGAAGAGAAGGCGCATCGGTCGAAAGATGATCACGAAGTGATCCTAACTAAAGCCGGTCAAACATAACCCCACCGTGTTCAACTCCCGAATCCCTATTCGGAAATTGACAGTCACGGTACACACGCTGGTAGTGTATTAGAACATTGTGTCAAGTTATCTACAACCGGATATTAACAAGCTCCCATCTGCCACATAACCGCGGGCACGGCTTTCAAAAGTTCAAACCCTGCAGGGGTGTTCCAACTTGACCCATTACAAGCCCACGATCCGCGGAGTCGCAACTCCATAGGTGGGAAGACCTGAGTATTCTCGGAATCCCGTGCTCAAGTTAAACCGAACTAAGGTAAGGCTAATCCAGCAAATCCTCCCGGCGTGTCGACACCCTGATAGTAGCCGCGCGTATCTAAGTCTCAGGACACGACCGGATGAGTCATCCTACAGGTTTTTACCAAACCTCAAGTTTCCTTGAGGTGGCCCCGCAGTCTGCTCTTTTCGGACCAACACTCATGTGGAGCACTGGCCCGAGGGGTTGAATTAAAATAAAAGGGATAGCTAGTCCACATGCAAGTTTTATTAGTTATTAGGCAAATAGTACCAATGTTGGGACTTGCTGGAAAAGACTTAGCACTTAGCGGTTTATCGAGGGGGTCCCATACACCCCAACCGTGTTAGGAACGCATAATCAAGGAACATAACACCGGTTTATACGGTTCCTAACGGCATGAGTGGAACAAATCACCAAGCAAAAGGCTTAGCCTTCCACCCTTGCCAGTATATAGATGATTTCATTTAAGCATTTATATAGTGTGATATAACCCAACCAAACTTCAACATGAAGCAAGCACCTTCAATCTTCACCTGCAACTAACAATGCTATAAGAGGGGCTGAGCGAAGCGTACTTAGCCATTCAACGGTTTGCATAGGTAGGGTGGTTAGACAGGTTCATGGTTACAAGTAGGAGGCTGACAAGAAGACATGGGCATCGAGGCAAAACTATAGATCGAGACTACTAGCAATAGGCAAAGATTGTAATGTTATCGGGGTTCGGTCATCTTGCCTGGAATTCCACAGAGGAGAAGAACGGATCCATGAAGTAGACGGAGCAACAAAGTCGAGCGAAACCTCACAACTCCGGAACGAAACCGAAGCTAACAAGAGAAGCAACCGGAAAGAAGAAACAACACGGTAAACACACAAGCATATACATGGCATACGATGCACAAACAAGAATGATGCATGTCCGGTTTAAATATGCATGGCATGGCAAGTGCACAAACAACACTACAAGTTAAGTGGAGCTCAATATGCAACGAGTTGCATATTGATGAAACACCACATTTTAATTATTTAGTTGACTCTCGTTATTTACAAGACAAGATTAAATGTTGTTAACATGGCAAGAGGTGAAGCATAATAAAACTACACTATTTAGACATTTTAAATGAGGCCGGAAAATAACAACAACAATTCCGGAAAATCCCCATGAGCATGTTTAATAATTATAAAGCAACAACAATTAACATGTATATAATGTTGTTAACATGATGTGGATGACATGATCAAGTTTATGCAATTTTTATTAAAAGGTTGACTTAAAAGAGATATAGATGATAAGGAGAAATAGTCATCGTGGTGGAAAGAAAGGGGGCCACGGCAACGATCCGAAAATGATGCCACGGCAACATATCGGTTCCGGTAACTCGTTGAGAGTCCGGTGCAAAAGAAAGATGGCGGAGACGTGTCAAGCAAGAAGAAAGTGGGGCGATCCCGTTACCGGGTTCCCACGAGTCGGCGACGAGGCAACCGAGGAACATGACAAAAGGTCGAAACGGGCACGGAGCACACAAGGGCAAACATTTCATACAACACAACAAGCATGCATTCACGGGTCATCCATGGGGTCGTCTCGTTATACCTTCGAAACACTCGTTTCGGGGCGGTTCGAGATCGTAGAGGAAGGAGTCGTTCACGTTTCCGAAGAGGAAGTAGCCGTTCGCGTGGCGGTAGTTGTTCTCGTTCGTAGATGTACTCGTCATCGTAGCCGTTCGGTCGTCGTGGTACTTCGTCGTGGTACTTGGCATATCACCGTGTAGTCGAACTTGACGGACGTCGGTGACTCGAAGGGGTTCTCGTTTCTTCCGAAGGTAGTCGAGCACGTTCCGTAGATGTACACATATCCGTAGATGTTCGTGTCGCGAGGAGAGGTACTTGGCGCATTCGGAGATCGGGTCTTGCCTGCGATGCACTTGACAAAAAACAACAGCAACCAACAACAAAAACAAGAACAAGACGGTCACGGTCACGTTCACGGCCACGGCAAGGAGGCTGCTCGGGAAGACGAGACCATGGCAGCAGCACGGAGAGGCACTGGAGGTGCTTGGGGCGGCGCCGGCGCTGCACGGACGAGGTGGAGGAGAGGAGGCAGAGCCTCGGCACGGTGGAGAAGAGGAGCACTACGGCGCCTTGGCGAGGTGGCTGCAGAGGACGGAGGCGCGGCTTCAAAGAGAAGGCGCGCTGGGACGGAGGAGCTGCGTCTCCGGCACGGGTCCTGGCCGGTCCGCGAGCGACGCGCTGGAAGCGGGAGCCTGGCCTTGGGGCTTAGCGAGGCAGAGCGCTAGTGCGGAGGACCCTGGCCGCTGGAGTTGGCGCGAGGCGCGGGCGCCTGGGACGTCGCAGGGACTGCGGCGCACGATGGCTGAAGAAGGAGGCGCGGCGGGTCGGGCGTCGTCCTGGGGCGAGGGGAGCGGCGGCCCTGGCGCGGGATGAAGGCCGCAGGGCGCCGGCGGCTCCTGGCCGCTGGAGGCGAGGGCCTGGCCGGCGGGGCCGTTGCCTGCGCGGAGGAGGCCGCGGGCCGGTGGCGCGGTCGAGGGAGACAGCACGAGGGGAAATCGGGAGGACGAGGGGGAAGGACGGGGCTGCGAGAGGAGCGAGAGAAAACGCCTGGCGGCGGGGGGTGCGGGAGAGGGACGAGGGGAGAGGAGAGTTGCGGGCTAGGGTTAGGAAGTGGCAGGCTGGGCCTATTGGGCCTGGGAAGGGAAGACAGGGAGGAAAAGGCCTAGGAGGCAGATGCGGCTGGGCCGGAATGGCCTGGCTGCTGGGCTCTCTTCTTTATTAGAAAAAAAACAAAGAAGAGAAAGAAGTAAAAAGGGTTAGGGATGGATTTAGGACATGAGATCAATTTTACTGGACTCACAAAAATGTCAGGAATTTAAATAAAATAGTTGGGGGGATTTTGGAGGAACCTCGAAACACGGGAAAAGAAAAATATAGGGAGGTTTAGAAGTAGAAACTTGAATTAAGAGGCATGAGGAATATTTGCAAGTGTGTTGTGGTTAATTCCAAACAAATGGAATATTTAAAATATAGCTCCCTAAAATATTGAGAGACTTTTATATGTTATAAAGAGAAGTCATCCTTCCCTCGATTTAAATGGACCGAAGGCCCACACGATTTATTTTGGTTGAGATGCAAAAATAAAATATGACATGATGGCATGATGACATGATGCAATGCAAAAAAAATAACACAAGCACAAAAGAACGCACGGGCAACCCGGAACATCTGGAATCTTCTGGAATCTTCTGGGACGTCGGTCTCGGGCGTCACAACACACTTAAGGTTCGGTAACGTTAGGGTCGTAGAGATACATGCACGTGGAAACCCGAAAGTTGTTCGGAGTCCCGGATGAGATCCCGGACGTCACGAGGAGTTCCGGAATGGTCCGGAGGTAAAGAATGATATATAGGAAGTCCAGTTTCGGCCATCGGGTGAACTCCGGGGGTCACGGGGAGTGTCCCGGGACCACCGGAGGAGTCCCGGGGGTCCACCGGGTGGGGCCACCCATCCCGGTGGGGCCCCTAGGCCGCAAGGGGAAGGGGGCCAGCCCCTGGTGGGCTGGCGCACCCAACTGGGCCCCCCTCATGCGCCTAGGGTTGAAACCCTAGGGGAGGAGGGCGCCACCTTGCCTTGGGGGGCAAGATTGCCTCCCTGGCCGCCGCCCCCCCTTGCAGATCCCATCTGCAGGGGCTGGCGCACCCCCCTGGCCCCCTATATATATGTGGGGGGGAGAGGGCAGCCGCACCCAAGTCTCTGGCGCCTCTCCCCCTCCCGTCACACCTTCATCCTCCTCCGCAAGGCGCCGGCGAAGCCCTGGAGGAATTCCCGTTGCATCCACCACCACGCCGTCGTGCTGTTGGATCTCCGACGACCTCTCCTCCCCCCTTGCTGGATCAAGAAGGAGGTGACGTTGCTGAACCGGACGTGTATTGAACGCGGAGGTGCCGTCCGTTCGGCGCTAGATCATCGGTGACGAAGAACGAGAAGAGTACGACTACTTCATCCACGCTTCTTCGAAAGCTTCCGCTCGCAATCTACAAAACGGTATGTACATGCACTCTCATATGCTCATTGCTAGATGTCTCCTTAGATGGATCTTGGTGAAAGCGTAGAAAATTTTTGAATTCTGCTACGTTCCCCAACAGTGGCATCTGAGCTAGGTCTTATGCGTAGCATCTTGCACGAGTAGAACACAAAGCAGTTGTGGGCGTTTGAGTTTGCTCAATTTTCTTACTGTTACTATTCTAATCTTGATTCGGCGGTATTGTGGGATGAAGCGGCCCGGACCGACTTTACACGTATGCTTATGTGAGACTGGTTCCACCGACAGACATGCACTAGATGCATAAGGTGGCTGGCGGGTGTCTGTCTCTCCTACTTTAGTCGGATCGGATTCGATGAACGGGGTCCTTATGAAGGGTAAATAGAAATTGACAAATCACGTTGTGGTTTTGGCGTAGGTAAGAAACGTTCTTGCTAGAAAACCTATAGAAGCCACGTAAAAACTTGCAACAACAATTAGAGGACGTCTAACTTGTTTTTGTGGCATGTGCTATGTGACGTGGTATGGCCAAAGAAGATGTGATGAATGATATATGTGATGTATGAGATTGATCATGTTCTTGTAATAGGGAATCACCACTTGCATGTCAATGAACTTGACAACCGGCAGGAGCCATAGGAGTTGTCTTAATTATTGTATGACCTGCGTGTCACTGAATAAACGCCATGTAATTACTTTACTTTATTGCTAAACGTTAGCCATAGTAGTAGAAGTAATAGTTGGCGTGACGACTTCTTCAACACACGATGATGAAGATCATGATGATGGAGATCATGGTGTCGAGCCGGTGACAAGATGATCATGGTGCCCCAAAGATGGAGATCGAAGGAGCAAGATGATATTGGCCATATCATGTCACTTTAATTGATTGCATGTGATGTTTATCATGTTTATGCATCTTGTTTACTTAGAACGACGGTAGTAAATAAGATGATCTCTCACTAAAATTTCAAGAATTGTGTTCCCCCTAACTGTGTACCGTTGCTAAGGATCGTTGTTCCGAAGCACCACGTGATGATCGGGTGTGATAGGTTCTAACGTTTGCATACAACGGGTGTAAGCCAGATTTACACAAGCAATACACTTAGGGTTTACTTGACGAGCCTAGCATGTACAGACATGGCCTCGGAACACGGAAGACCGAAAGGTCGAACACGAGTCGTATAGAAGATACGATCAACATGAAGATGTTCACCGTTGATGACTAGTCCGTCTCACGTGATGATCGGACACGGGCTAGTCGATTCGGATCGTGTATCACTTAGATGACTAGAGAGATGTCATTCTGAGTGGGAGTTCATTAAAATTTGATTAAGATGAACTTAATTATCATGAACTTAGTCTAAATTCTTTACAATATCTCTTGTAGATCAAATGGCCCACGCTCAAGTTTCCCTCAACTTCAACGAGTTCCTAGAGAAAACCAAGCTGAAAGACGATGGTAGCAACTATACGGATTGGGCCCGTAACCTGAGGATTATCCTCATAGCTGCCAAGAGATCATATGTCCTTGAAGCACCGCTAGGTGTTGCACCCGTTCCCCCGGCGACCCAAGACGTTATGAACGCCTGGCAATCGCGTTGTGATGATTACTCCCTGGTTCAGTGCGGCATGTTTTACAGCTTAGAGTCGGGACTCCAAAAGCGTTTTGAGAATCACGGAGCATATGAGATGTTCGAAGAGCTGAAAATGGTTTTCCAAGCTCATGCCCGAGTCGAGAGATATGATGTCTCCGACGCATTCTACAGCTGTAAGATGGAGGAGAACAGTTCTGTCAGTAAGCACATCCTCAAGATTTCTGGATTGCACAACCGCTTGTCTTAGCTGGGAATGAATCTCCCAGATGAAGTGGTCGTTGACAGAATCCTCCAGTCGCTCCCACCAAGCTTCAAGAGCTTCGTGTTAAACTTCAATATGCAGGGGATGGAGAGGTCCATTCCCGAGGTGTACTCGATGCTGAAATCAGCGGAGGTGGATATCAAAAAAGAACATCAAGTGTTGATGGTCAATAAAACCACTAAGTTCAAGAAAGGCAAGGGTAAGAAGAACTTCAAGAAGGACGGCAAAGGAGTTGTCGCGCCCGGTAAGCCAGTTGCCGGGAAGAAGCCAAAGAATGGACCCAAGCCTGAAACTGAGTGTTTTCATTGCAAGGGAACGGGGCACTGGAAGCGGAGCTGCCCCAAATACTTAGCAGACAAGAAGGCCGACAACGTCAAAGGTATATATGATATACATGGTATTGATGTGTACCTTACCAGCGCTCGTAGTAGCTCCTGGGTATTTGATACCGGTGCAGTTGCTCATATTTGTAACTCTAAGCAGGAGCTGCGGAATAAGCGGAGACTGGCGAAGGATGAGGTGACGATGCGCGTCGGGAATGGTTCCAAGGTCGATGTGATCGCCGTCGGCACGCTACCTCTACATCTACCCTCGGGATTAGTTTTAAACCTTAATAATTGTTATTTAGTACCAGCTTTGAGCATGAACATTGTATCTGGATCTAATCTTATGCGAGATGGCTACTCATTTAAATCGAAGAATAATGGTTGTTCTATTTATTTGAGAGATATGTTTTATGGTCATGCCCCGCTGGTCAATGGTTTATTTTTGATGAATCTCGAACGTGATGATACACATATTCATAGTGTAGATGCCAAAAGATGTAAAGTTGATAATGATAGTCCCACATACTTGTGGCATTGCCGCCTTGGTCATATTGGTGTCAAACGTATGAAGAAGCTCCATTCAGATGGACTTCTAGAGTCTCTTGATTATGAATCGTTTGACACGTGCGAACCATGCCTCTTGGGCAAGATGACCAAGACTCTGTTCTCCGGAACAATGGAGCGAGCAACCAACTTGTTGGAAATCATACATACCGATGTGTGCGGTCCAATGAGTGTTGAGGCTCGCAGAGGCTATCGTTATGTTCTCACCCTCACAGACGACTTGAGTATATATGGGTATATCTACTTGATGAAACACAAGTCTGAGACCTTTGAAAAATTCAAGGAATTTCAGAATGAGGTTGAGAATCAACGTGACAGAAAAATAAAGTTCTTACGATCAGATCGTGGAGGTGAATATTTAAGTCATGAATTTGGCACGCACCTTAGGAATTATGGAATTGTTTTACAATTGACACCGCCCGGAACACCTCAACGTAACGGTGTGTCTGAACGTCGAAATCGTACTTTGTTGGACATGGTGCGATCTATGATGTCCCTCACCGATTTACCGCTATCTTTTTGGGGTTATGCTTTAGAGACTGCCGCATTCGCTTTAAATAGGGCTCCGTCGAAATCCGTTGAGACGACACCGTATGAACTTTGGTTTGGCAAGAAACCTAAGCTGTCGTTTCTGAAAGTTTGGGGTTGCGATGCTTATGTCAAGAAACTTCAACCTGAAAAGCTCGAACCCAAATCGGAAAAATGCGTCTTCATAGGATACCCAAAGGAAACGATTGGGTACACCTTCTACCACAGATCCTAAGGCAAAGTCTTTGTTGCCAAGAATGCATCCTTTCTGGAGAAAGAGTTTCTCTTGAAAGAAGTGAGTGGGAGGAAAGTAGAACTTGATGAGGTGAGAGTCACCCCTCCTTAACCGGAAAGTAGCGCAGCGCAGGAAATTGTTCCTGAGGTGCCTGCACCGACAAGGGAGGAAGCTAATGATGATGATCATGAAGAAACAGATCAAGTTACTACTGAACTTCGAAGGTCCACAAGGGCACGTTCCGCACCAGAGTGGTACGGCAACCCTGTCCTGGAAATCATGTTGTTAGACAACGGTGAACCTTCGAACTATGAAGAAGCAATGGCGGGTCCGGATTCCAATAAATGGCTTGGAGCCATGAAATCCGAGATAGAATCCATGTATGAAAACAAAGTATGGACTTTGGTGGACTTGCCTGATGACAGACACGCCATAGAAAACAAATGGATATTTAAGAAGAAGACAGACGCGGATGGTAATGTGACCATCTATAAGGCTCGGCTTGTCGCTAAGGGTTATCGACAAGTTCAAGGGATTGACTACGACGAGACTTTCTCTCCCGTACCGATGCTGAAGTCAGTCAGAATCATGTTAGCTATTGCCGCATTCTATGATTATGAGATATGGCAAATGGACGTCAAAACGGCATTCCTTAATGGCTTCCAAAAGGAAGAGTTGTATATGATGCAGCCGGAAGGTTTTGTCGATCGAGAGAACGCTAACAAGGTATGCAAGCTCCAACGCTCAATTTGCGGGCTGGTGCAAGCATCTCGGAGTTGGAATATTCGCTTTAATGATGTGATCAAAGCGTTTGGCTTTATACAGACTTATCCTGTATCTACAAGAAAGTGAGTGGGAGCTCTGTGGCATTTCTCATATTATATGTGGATGACATATTGCTGATGGGAAATGATATAGAATTCTTAGAAAATATAAAGGCCTACTTGAATAAGAGTTTTTCAATGAAGGGTCTTGGAGAAGCTGCTTACATATTAGGCATCAAAATCTATAGAGATAGATCAAGACGCCTCATCGGTCTTTCACAAAGTACGTACCTTGACAAGATATTGAAAAAGTTCAATATGGATCAGTCCAAGAAGGGATTCTTGCCTGTTTTGCAAGGTATGAGATTGATCAAGGCTCAGTCACCGACCACGGCGGAGGATAGAGAAAAGATGAGTGTCATTCCCTATGCCTCGGCCATAGGTTCTATCATGTATGCCATGCTGTGTACCAGACCTGATGTGAACCTTGCCATAAGTTTGGTAGGGAGGTACCAAAGTGATCCCGGTATGGAACACTGGACAGCGGTCAAGAACATCCTGAAGTACATGAAAAGGACTAAGCATATGTTTCTCGTTTATGGAGGTACCGAAGAGCTCGTCGTAAAGGGTTACGTCGATGCTAGCTTCGACACAGATCTGGATGACTCTAAGTCTCAAACCGGATATGTGTATATTCTGAATGGTGGGGCAGTCAGCTGGTGCAGTTGCAAGCAAAGCGTTGTGGCAGCATCTACATGTGAAGCGGAGTACATAGCTGCTTCCGAAGCAGCGCAGGAAGGAGTCTGGATGAAGGAGTTCATCACCGACCTAGGAGTCATTCCAAGCGCGTCAAGCCCGATGACTCTCTTCTGTGACAACACTGGTGCCATTGCCATTACCAAAGAGCCCAGGTTTCACAAGAAGACCAAGCACATCAAGCGCCGTTTCAACTCCATCCGGAATTATGTTCAAGATGGAGACATAGATATTTGTAAAGTGCATACGGATCTGAATGTTGCAGACCCGTTGACTAAACCTCTTCCACGGGCAAAACATGATCAACACCAGGACTCTATGGGTGTTCGATTCATCACAATGTAACTAGATTATTGACTCTAGTGCAAGTGGGAGACTGTTGGAAATATGCCCTAGAGGCAATAATAAAAGTATTATTATTATATTTCCTTGATCATGATAATTGTCTGTTATTCATGCTTGAATTGTATTGTACGGAAACAGCGATACATGTGTGAATATATAGACCGCATTGAGTCCCTGGTAAGCCTCTAGTTACCAGCTCGTTGATCAACAGATGGTCACGGTTTCCTGATCATGGACATGTGATGTCAGTGATAACGGGATCACATCATTAGGAGAATGATGTGATGGACAAGACCCAATCCTGAGCATAGCACGAGATCGTATAGTTCATAATGCATAAGCTTTTCGGTGTCAAGTATTTATTCCTTAGACCATGAGGTTGTACAACTCCCGGATGCCGTAGGAATACTTTGGGTGTGCCAAACGTCACAACGTAACTAGGTGGCTATAAAGGTACGCATCGAGTATCTCCGAAAGTGTCTGTTGAGTTGGTACGAACCGAGACTGGGATGTTGTCACTCCGTATGACGGAGAGGTACCTCTGGGCCCACTCGGTAAGACGTCATCATAATGAGCTCAAAGTGACTAAGGAGTTAGTCACGGGATGATGGATTACGGAATGAGTAAAGAGACTTGTCGTGACGAGATTGAACAAGGTATCGGGCATACCGACGATCGAATCTCGGGCAAGTACCGTACCGATGGACGAAGGGAATAACATACGGGATTGAGTGAATCCTTGACACAGTGGTTCATCCGATGAAGATCATCGAGGAACACATGGGAACCAACATGGGTATCCAGATCCTGCTGTTGGTTATTGACCGGAGAGTGGTCTCGGTCATGTCTATGTGTCTCCCGAACCCGTAGGGTCTACACACTTAAGGTTCGATAACGCTAGGGTCGTAGAGATACATGCACGTGGAAACCCGAAAGTTGTTCGGAGTCTCGGATGAGATCCCGGACATCACGTGGACTTCTGGAATGGTCCGGAGGTAAAGAATGATATATATGAAGTCCAGTTTCGGCCATCGGGTGAACTCCGGGGGTCACCGGGAGTGTCCCGGGACCACGGGAGGAGTCCCGGGGGTCCACCGGGTGGGGCCACCCATCCGGGTGGGGCCCCTAGGCCGCAAGGGGAAGGGGGCCAGCCCCTGGTGGGCTGGCGCACCCAACTGCCCCCCCCCCTCATGCGCCTAGGGTTGAAACCCTAGGGGAGGAGGG
>LR738713.1:55266452-55381899 GCA_902687465.1 Secale cereale | reverse complement strand
CCCCCCCCCCTTGCAGATCCCATCTGCAGGGGCTGGCACACCCCCGTGGCCCCCTATATATATGTGGGGGGGAGAGGGCAGCCGCACCCAAGTCTCTGGCGCCTCTCCCCCTCCCGTCACACCTTCCTCCTCCTCCGCGGGGCGCCGGCGAAGCCCTGCAGGAATTCCCGTTGCATCCACCACCACGCCGCCGTGCTGCTGGATCTCCGACGACCTCTCCTCCCCCCTTGCTGGATCAAGAAGGAGGTGACGTTGCTAAACCGGACGTGTGTTGAACGCGGAGGTGCCGTCCGTTCGGCGCTAGATCATCGGTGACGAAGAACGAGAAGAGTACGACTACTTCATCCACGCTTCTTCGAAAGCTTCCGCTCGCAATCTACAAAACGGTATGTAGATGCACTCTCATATGCTCATTGCTAGATGTCTCCTTAGATGGATCTTGGTGAAAGCGTAGAAAATTTTTGAATTCTGCTACGTTCCCCAACATGGTTGTCCAATGTTTAGATATCTCGTGACTTCCTTCAGGTGTCGTCCAAATGGTGTATCATCATCCGGTTGCATGAACTTGTTATTTTCATCCACCATCCTAAAAGAGTAGAAAAGATGAGGAGTCGGAAAAGAAAAGAGTGGATAGTGCTCTAGGGCTTTAGCTTAGTGGTTGAGACCTACAGTCAGCGTGTGCTCTGATACCATCTTGTAGCGACCAGGCCTCAAACAGTCTGATCTCTGTGCATCAGTGTCATCCCTGGATCAGTAATGCTGACACGCACAGTACTTGAAGGATTTATAACAGAGTGGCAATCACACACTTATTACATCGATAGTCCAACGATGAACTTATTACAATAAATATGGTTGAAGGCCATCTAACACGATAACAGCGGAAGGCTTGGAAGATAAGTGAGTCCATCAACTCCAACGACATCACTGAGTATAGAACCACGACCTAAAAGGCACCTTACTCGTCGTCTGAAAAGTCTGCAACATGAAATGTTGCAGCCCGAAAACGGGTCAGCACATGGAATATACTGGCAAGGTAACACAAGAGAATGCAAGTACAGAATAATGGCTATACTATATGCATATTTGGCTGGTGGAAAGCTCTATGGTTAAGTTTTTGCGTAAAGCCAATTTTTCCCTACTTCAAAGGAATAGATTTTAATTGAGCTATCATGGTAGTTGAAACATCATTGAGAAGATAGACATCCTCTCAACCCCAATTAAAAGTCATCCTTAAACCCAACAATATTAATTAGAGTAACATGTTGAGATTCACATGATAATCCAAGTACTAGATACTCAAGACGTCCGTAACCGGGGACACGACTAATCATGATCAGTTTGTACACTCTGCAGAGGTTTGTGCACTTTTCCCCACAAGACTCGATCGCCTCCATTTGGTTTCTCGCACTGCATGGTGTTTGAGAAACGGATGACCGAGGCACAGTCTTTTCGAAGAGGTCCCCTTAACCAGATAGATAGGCCGGTAGACCTACAAACCCTCTACATCTGCTAGCCCATCATGGAAAGGTTTCCCACAACTTACTCAACTATGCCAGAGCCCATATTGGCATGTGGCTGCACACAGAAGTTTCTAGTATGAAAAATCTCATGATCCCTTTGAGCCTGGGTGGCGGTCCAAAAGAAAAACAGGCAATCACAGGAATACCCAGATGCCTCAGTCCACCCAGATGTGTGTTAAAGTAGCCACCTTAAGTTGAACCATTAATTAATAAACTCACATTTGTCATGGATACACTCACCCAATCCACATCTACGAGCATAGCATGTCCTAACAGCAAACGTAGAAGTAACTCCCAAAGGTGGCGGCGCGGCGGCGGGTTTGCGGGGCGGCGGCGGCGCGGTGGTGCGGCGGCGCGGTGAGGCGGCGGCGGCGGCTGCGGGCGGCGGCGGCAGCAGCGGCGGCGGCGGCGCTAGGCGGCGGCGGCAGCGTTAGGCGGCGGCGGCGCTAGGCGGCGGCGGCGGCGTTAGGCGGCGGCGGGGGGGCGGCTAGGGCAGGGGCGCGGGCTGGCGGGCGACTTGGGGCTGGCGGGCCGGCTCGGGCGACTTATAAAGCCGAGAGACCCGATCCTATACGAGTCTAAGTCGGGTTTTTTTAAATAGAGTCCTGGCGCAGAAAAACTAACGAAAGAAATACCAAACGGACTCCAAAAACCCCGAAATAAATTTTCATCGTCCTCTAATAATATTTAGGACAATGTGAACATTTTTCCCGGGCCTAAATGCAATTATGAAAAACGTGCATTTTTCCTATGCAAATAAAATCGCAAATAAATCCAGAAAAATACCGAAAGTGATTTTAACATTTTTCCTCCAATATTTCTGTTATTTGGGAGAAGTCATGTTATCTCCGCTCATATTTTGTATTTAGAAATATTTTTAGGAGAAAAAAATAATTAGAATCACACTGTCCTCGTACCGGTATTCGAACTAACTCAAATACGAAAACGGTAAAATTCCCAACTCTCTCCGTAGGTCCTTGAGTTACTTAGAATTTTGAGGGATGCCACAACAAAATGCAAAAAGCATGAATGCAATTATGATCTATGTATAACATTCAAAATTGAAAATTTGGGATGTTACAAGTATGCATAATGCATTCTCTTGATAAATATTTAAAATTATAGCCCGCACATCGAGCGGGCCACTCTGCTAGTTCCTTGTAAAAGGCATGAGAATTTACTAAACGGAACGAGCTTGGTTTTCTAGGCCGTTCTTCTGGGCCCTTTCATGCATCGATTGCGTGAACTTGAATTATGTGCATTAATGCCTAGGAAATGCACATAATCCCCTAAATATGGTAAATGAACCCGGAAAGGTGCCAAATTTGAACACAGTGATTTGCAGGTTGTATGTTCATCGTAGAATACAACTCGTGGACAAAGGACAAACGAAATTTGGACCCCCCCCCCTTCAATCTTGGTAATTCCCCCCTCGAAACCATGAAACTTCACTACTAGGGAAAAGCTTATAGGCAGACGCTTACTAGTAGCGCGGGTTTATACCCCTCGCTACTGCTACTTACTAGTAGCGCGGGTTTTTAACCCTCGCTAATACTAAGTTGATAGTAGTAGCACGGGTTTTTAACCCTCGCTACTACTAAGACATCTCTATCGTGCCCTCCCAGGACATGCCTCGCTACTACTAAGTTGATAGCAGTAGCGCGGGTTTGTACCCCTCGCTACTACTAAGTACGAGGTAGGTGAAGTCCCCATATCCTTGGCCGAGTCCCTTCTCTCTCTCCCTCACTCTCCCCCCTCTCTCCATAGGTTCTCCCATGGTGCTCATGCCCAAGCACATCTCCTCCTCCATGGCGCCCAACGAGTCCGCCTCCTCAGGTCGCCGGCATCCAGGAGCTCGCCCTCTTCCCCCTCGCATCCAAGCTACCACGATGGAGCACCTCACCACCTGTGACCAGCCCTGATGCGCCCTCCATCTCCTTCCTTTCTACAAGATTTCTCTTTTTCCGTCTCCCTCTCCCTTCGGTTTTACTCACCTCCTATGCCCATGCATGCACAGGTCATCGACATGGCCAACCAGGAGCTCTCCGCCTTGGCCGCGAGGAGGATCCTCACACCATCGTCTTGCTCTACACTGGGTCCGGCCCCTCTCCAACAGCCGTCAACGGATCTGGTCTGTCGCTACCCATCCGCACCTCCAGCGACCCCTGTCGTCGCTGGATCGAGCAATTGACACCATTGACAGCATGCACAAGGTTGAATTTTTTTTGGTTTTTGAAATTAATAGTAGTAGCGCGGGTCACAAACACACGCTACAGATAGGTAGTGGTAGCGCGTGTGAAATCTGCGCTACTACTAACACACGTACTAGTAGCGCGGGATGCACCACGCTACCGATACTAGTTAGATGTAGCGCCTTAGTAGTAGCGCGAGCACCCGCGCTACTACTAGCTTTCAACCCGCGCTACTACTAGGCTTTTTCCTAGTAGTGCTTCATCGGTGGTGGTTCGATTTATGAAAGGCGCGCATAGCGACATAAGGAAAACATTCTCCAATTTTCACCAGGGCATGGTGAGGCCATACCATGGCACCACGCCAGGCGTCATGTTTTCCAACCATGTGTTTCATTTTTTGTATAATTGTTAACCGACTAAACGACGCGTTTATGGTTGACTATTGCCACACATTTCCTTGACATATCTGCCCATTCCTTGTAAAAGGCATGAGAATGTACTAAATAACACGAGCATGGTTTCCCATACCGTTCTTGTGCACCTTTTCATGCACTGATTATTCGAATTCGAATTATGTCCATTAATGCCTACAAAATGCACATAATCCCCTAAATATGGTAAATGAGCCCGGGAAAATGTCAAATTTGAACACGTTGCATTTGAGGCGGTATGTTGATCGTTGGGAAAAAACTGAATGACAAACTAGGACAAAAAATTGGATTCCCCTTCAATCTTGGTGATTTCCCCCTCAAAACCATGAAACTTCCTCGGTGAAGGTTCGCTTTATGGAAGGCGTGCATGACGACATTTTTACCAGGGCATGGTGAGGTCATACCATGGCACCACACCAGGTGTCATGTTTTTTTAAGCATGTATTTCATTTTTGTATAGTTGTTAACCCAGTAAACGACGTGTTTATGGTTGACTATTCCCACACATTTCCTTGAAATATCTACCCATTCCTTGTAAAAGGCGTGAGAATGTACTAAATAGCACGAGCATGGTTTTCTAGACCATTCTTGTGCACCTTTTCATGCACCGATTGTTCGAGTTTGAATTATGTGCATAATTAATGCCTAGAAAATGCACATAATCTCCTAAATATGGTAAATGATGAGTTCAGAAAAATGTCAAATTTGAACATGTTGCATTTGAGGCGGTATGTTGATCGTTGGAAAAAAATGAATGACAAACTAGGACGGAAATTTGGATTCCCCTTCAATCTTGGTGATTTCCCTCTAGAAAGCATTGAACTTCCTTGGTGAAGGTTTGATTTAGGATGGGTGTGCATGACAACATAAATCAAACCTTCTCAGCTTTTAACCAGGGCACGGTGAGGCCATACCATGGCACCATGCCAGCCGTCATGTTTTTCAAGCACATGTTTCATTGTTCTATAGTTGATAACCCAGTAAATGACGTGTTTGTGGTTGACTATTGCCATGCATTCCATTGAAATCTCTGCCCATTCCTTGTAAATGGCTTGAGAAATTACTAAATACCATGAGTATGGTTTTTCCAGAACGTTATTGTGCACCCTTTTATGAATCGATTGTTTGAATTTGAATTATGCGCATAATTAATGCCTAGAAAATGCACATAATCTCCTAAATATGGTAAATGAGGAGTTCAGAAAAATGTCAAATTTGAACATGTTGCATTTGAGGCGGTATGTTGATCGTTGGAAAAAAAATGAATTACAAACTAGGACGGAAATTTGGATTCCCCTTCAATCTTGGTGATTTCCCTCTAGAAAGCATTGAACTTCCTTGGTGAAGGTTTGATTTAGGATGGGCGTGCATGACAACAGAAATCAAACCTTCTCAGCTTTTAACCAGGGCACGGTGAGGCCATACCATGGCACCATGCCAGCCGTCATGTTTTTCAAGCACATATTTCATTATTCTATAGTTGATAACCCATTAAATGATGCGTTTGTGGTTGACTATTGCCATGCATTCCATTGAAATCTCTGCCCATTCCTTGTAAATGGCTTGAGAAATTACTAAATACCATGAGTATGGTTTTTCCAGACCGTTATTGTGCACCCTTTCATGCATCGATTGTTTGAATTTGAATTACGTGCATTAATGCCTACAAAATGCACATAAGCGGGGCATCATTGATTGCCGGCAAAACATTGAGATATATGGCTTTTAATTTCTAGTGAATCCAAATCTCGTCTGAAATTCATGAAACTTGGCATGCTATCATGGAGTGGCATCAACATGTCATGGTAAAAAATTTGTCCCATTTGGGGTAGGTTTGGGTATATGCTTCCCACAAACCAGAGCTTCTCACAACAAGCATGATGGTCGGGAACGTCCCACCTTTGGGGACAAAACGATATCCATTGCCTCTCATTGCTTTCAAATTTTTTCTCGTGTCAACATAGAACAACAGGAGTTTTGTGTCATTTTTTGTGATTTTTTTCGGGGTTCGTTTGGACATTTTTACGCATTAATCGAGTTTTCAATGCATTTATGTGCATAATTCAAATTTGAACTACATGCACATGCTCCAGTGCATATAAATTGGTTGAAAAAACAAATATGTGTCCTTATGTGCATGCTTAGGTCCCATGCAAGAAATGGGACTTAAATTCAAACACCAGGGCACCGTTGATTGCCGGCAAAACATTGATATGCCTGGTTTTTAAATTCTAGTAAATGCAAAACTCGTCTGAAATTCATGAAACTTGGCATGCTATCATGGAGCGGCATCAACATGCCATGGTAAAAATTTTGTGCCATTTGGGGTAGGTTTGGGTATATGCTTCTCACAAACCAGAGCTTCTCACAACAAGCATGATGGCTTCGGTAGGGAACGTCCACCTTTGGGGACGAAGCGATATCCATTGCCTCTTTTTGCTTTCAATTTTTTTCTCGTGTCAACATAGAACAACAGGAGTGTTGTGTCATTTTTTGTGATTTTTCGGGGTTCGTTTGGACATTTTTATGCATTAACTGAGTTTTCATTGTATTTATGTGCATAATTCAAATTTGAAGTACATGCACATGCTCCAGTGCATATAAATTGGTTGAAAAAACAAATATGTGTCCTTATGTGCATTCTTAGGTCCCATGCAAGAAATGGGAATGAAATTCAAACATCTGGGCGTCGTGGCTCGGCCGGAAAGATTGAGAAACTTGGTTTTTTAATTCCTGCAAATCCAAAACACGCCTGAAAATCATGAAGCTTGCCACGGTGTCATGACATGGCACCAGCATGTTGTGGTAATTTTTCTATCCGATTTGCGAAGGCGCACACATTGACAATCAACAATGTCATTTTGGAACAAGTGATGTCACGTTACAAATCGAAAACACAAGTACTATTGAAACCGTGGGCGTTCTACTTACCAATTACATGCCGCCACGCATCCCCTTTTTTAATGGCTGGGAGGTGCCGTTCGGGGTAGCTATTTGAGTAAGGGAGGCATGCGATCAGACCCCTGCACATGCTCATCGGGAGGAGAGCCCTTTGACCGCTACCCGTCGCGCACCTCCCTCCCAACGTCTCCATTAATGGCGCCCGAGCCCCTGTTCTACGGCGTGGCTATATGTCTCACTGGACTGAGAGAAAAATGAAAATCTAAAAATAAAGCTTTGCACGGATCTTGCTGTAAAATCCGACGGACCTATATAGCATCGACTGTGACTTATAGCAAGCATAATGAATATAAGGACGATGACGGTGGATAATAATTGTCTTACATATTTAGGAACATAATTAAAAAAAAAAGCAACATGCAGCAACACCCGAAATACACAAGGGCAAAAGAAGAAGGAAGACAACGATCTGGCTCGATGATCTCTACTTTCTAGATGCGTTGCTGCAGGCCGCGGGAACTAGTCTTCGCGGTGAGCGACGATGAGCTCTTTCTTGTCCTCAAGATGCTGCTTGAGAGCATCCACGGATTCCTCCACCAGCCTTCTGCGCTCAATGCGCAGCATGGCATTCTCGTCCATAAGTTTCTCGACGATGACGCCGGTCCTCTTCAACCAGGCAGTGGTCTCCTCCTGCTGCTTTGCACTTTCGACGATCTTCACCCTCAGCAGGTCGCGCTCGGCCCGGAGCTTTGCATTGCTCTCATTTAGTTGCCGGATGAGGCCGGTAGCCTGTTCAAAAGAGGCTTTCATGTCGTCCTGCAACCTTGCCCAGCTGGAGATCTGATCCATCTAGCTATGGATGATTGCATGCATGCGCCTGTAAGAGTCCTCGCCTACCCGCGAGACATTTTCCCAGGCCGCCATAGCACGGGAGGACATCTCGGCTGCATTTGCGGTGCGGCGAGACATCTCTTCTGCTTCTGCAGCGCGGCCAGACCAGTCTACTGGATCGACGGCACGGCGGGACCTCTGTGCTGCTTCGGCGGCGGGACGAGACATGCGGCTGCGTTCGCGGCAAGGCGGGACATCTCACGTGCTTCCGCTTCCATGCTCGCATCTCCCTGGTGGCAATCTCTCGACCCAGAACTCACGCTGGCCATGGTAGACGCAAGGAAACGATGATGCATGACTTGTTTGTTTTTGTGGGTGAGGAGTTGAGGAGAAATGTGCACTCATCTTGGAGTAGTAGTATTTATAACCGAGTAATAATACGCTCCTAAGTGGGAAACCGTTTAGGTATAGATCGGTGTGAATAGGTTTGCAATTTGGAATGTGATCGGACGCATGCTCAAAATTTACTGGCGGTCATAAGTGCGGCACTATTCCCGGAAGTCGTAACGTGGGCACGTACGCCTTCTCGGCCGCGTACGTGGCGTTTGCACCATAGGGTGCACCGTAATAGGCAACGTCCGCACATGTATTGTTTCAACAACCGTGCGCGCTCGTTATTACCATCGTGCGCGCTTCTTTTAATTAGAATGTGTGTGCCCGTCTAGCGCACACACGTTGATCTATCTAACTATTTCAGTTTGTTGTCGCTAATCGCAAACAGTTCATCCATGTGAAGTGTATGCCATCAATCGCACACACTTTTTTTTGCTAATAATCGCAGACACTTTGATCTGGCTGACCCGTTTCTGTTTTGTTGCCTAATCGCAAACAGTTAATCCTTCTGAAGCGTATGCCTTCAATCACACACACCTTTATCTAGCTGCCTATTTCTATTATTCCTCCTCATCAAAAGCAGTTCATCCGAGTGAACCGTATGATGTATATTGCACACGCCTTCGTCTGGCTGCCCATTTCTTTTGTTCCTCCGCATCGCAAACAATTCACTGAACTGAACCGTATGCCATGCATCGCACACGCAACTAAAATCTGAACCGTGTTTGATGGCTCTGCCATCGCAAATGTTTTGCACCTTTTTTGACGGGTTTTTTACACCCCCGTTTACGATTATGGCATAGCACACAATTTTGTCGAAGGGTCTCTGATCGTAGTTTCACATTAGCAGCATCATGCAGTAGTGGTACCTTCTCTCGAATTGGAGAATGGCTCATCATAGAAAATCGTTCCCGTGATGCCTTCACCAATTAGTGATGAAGCTAATGATGATGATCATGAAACTTCATATCAAGTTGCTACCGAACCATGTTGGTCAACTAGAGTATGTGCCGCACCAGAGTGGTACGGTAATCATGTTCTAGAAGTCATGTTACTCGACCATGATGAACCTACAAACTATGAGGAAGCGATGATGAGCCCAGATTCCGCAAAATGTCTTGAGGCCATGAAATCTGAGATGGATCCATGTATGAGAACAAAGTATGGACTTTGGTTGTCTTGCCCGTTGATCGGCAAGCCATTGAAAATAAATGGATCTTTAAGAAGAAGACTGATGCCGATGGTAATGTTACTGTCTACAAAGCTCAACTTGTTGCGAAAGGTTTTCAACAAGTTCAAGGAGTTGGCTATGATGAGACCTTCTCACACATAGCGATGCTTAAGTCTGTCCGAATCATGTTAGCAATTGCCGCATTTTATGACTATGAAATCTAGCAAATGGATGTCAAAATTGCATTCCTTCATGGATTTCTCAAAGAAGTGTTGTATATCATGCAACCATAAAGTTTTGTAGATCCTAAAGGTGCTAACAAAGTGTGCAAGCTCCAACAATCCATATATGGACTGGTGCAAGCATCTCGGAGTTGGAATATATGCTTTGATGAGGTGATCAAAGCATATGGTTTAATATAGACTTTCAGAGAAGCCTGTATTTATAAGAAAGTGAGTGGGAGCTCTATAGCATTTCTGATATTATATGTGGATGACATATTGTTGATTGGAAATGATGTAGAATTTCTAGATAGCATAAATGGATACTTGAATAAGAATTTTTCAATGAAAGACCTCGGTGAAGCTACTTATATATTGGGCATCAAGATCTATAGAGATAGATCAAGACGCTTAATTGGACTTTCACAAAGCACATAACTTGATAAAGTTTTGAAGAAGTTCAAAATGGATCAATCAAAGAAAGGGTTCTTGCCTGTGTTACAAGGTGTGAAGTTGAGTCAGACTCAATGCCCGACCACTGCAGAAGATAAAGAGAAAATTAAAGTCATTCCCTATGCTTCAGCCATAGGTTCTATCATGTATGCAATGCTATGTACCAGACCTGATGTGTGCCTTGTTATAAGTCTAGCAGGTAGGTACCAAAGTAATCTAGGAGTGAATCACTGGATAGTGGTCAAGAACATCCTGAAGTACCTAAAAGGACTAAGGATATGTTTCTAGTTTATGGAGGTGATAAAGAGCTCGTCGTAAGCAGTTACGTCGATGCAAGCTTTTACACTGATCAGGATGACTCTAAGTCACAAACCGAATACATATTTTCGTTGAACGGTGGAGCTGTCAGTTGGTGTAGTTCCAAGCAGAGCATCGTGGCGGGATCTACGTGTGAAGCGGAGTACGTAGCTGCTTCGGAAGCAGCAAATGAATGAGTCTGGATGAAGGAATTCATATCCAATCTAGGTGTAATACCTGCATCGGGCCCAATGAAAATATTTTGTGACAACACTGGAGCAATAGCCTTGGCGAAGAAATCCAGGTTTCACAAGAGAACCAAGCACATCAAGAGACGCTTCAACTCTATCTGTGATCAAGTCAAGGAGGGAGACATAGAGATTTGCAAAACACATACGGATCTGAATGTTGTAGACCCGTTGACTAAGCCTCTTCCACAAGCAAAACATGATCATCACCAATACTCCATGGTTGTTAGAATCATTACTATGTAATCTAGATTATTGACTCTAGTGCAAGTGGGAGACTGAAGGAAATATGCCCTAGAGGCAATAATAAAGTTGTTATTTATATTTCCTTATATCATGATAAATGTTTATTATTCATGCTAGAATTGTATTAACCAGAAACTTGGTACATGTGTGGATACATAGACAAAACACAGTGTCCCTAGTAAGCCTCTACTAGACTAGCTCGTTAATCAAAGATGGTTGAGTTTCCTAACCATAGACATGTGTTGTCATTTGATGAGTGGGATCACATCATTAGGAGAATGATGTGATGGACATGACCCATCTGTTAGTTTTATTGCTATTGCTTTCTTCATGACTTATACATGTTCCTCTCACTATGATATTATGCAACTCCGGAATATCGGAGGAACAACTTGTGTGCTATCAAACATCACAACGTAATTGGGCGATTATAAATATGCTCTACATGTGTCTCTGAAGGTATTTGTTGAGCTGGCATAGATCGAGATTAGGATTTGTCACTCCGTGTATCGGAGAGGTATCTCTGGGCCCTCTCAGTAATGCACATCACTATAAGCCTTGCAAGCAATGTTACTAATGAGTTAGTTACGGAATGATGCATTACCGAACAAGTAAAGATACCTGCCAGTAATTAGATTGAACTAGGTATGATGATACAGACGATCGAACTCGGGCAAATAACATACCAATGACAAAGGGAATGACGTATGTTGTTATGTGGTTTGACCGATAAAGATCTTCGTAGAATATGTAGGAGCCAATATGAGCATCCAGGTTCCGCTATTTGTTATTGATCGGAGATGTGTCTCGGTCATGTCTACATAGTTCTCGAACCCGTAGGGTCCGCACGCTTAACGTTCGATGACGATTTGTATTATGAGTTATGTGTTTTGGTGACCGAAGTTTATTCGGAGTCCCGGATGAGATCACGGACATGATGAGGAGTATCGAAATGGTCGAGAGGTAAAGATTCATATATTGGAAGGTTGTATGCGGACATCGGAATGGTTCCGGAGAGGTTCGGGGATTTATCGGAGTATCGGGAGGCTATCGGAAACCCCGGGGGAAGTTAATGGGCCTCATGGGCCATAGTGGAGAGGAGAAGTCAGCCACGGGAGGTGGCGCACGCCCCCCCCCCCCCCAAGCCCAATCCGACTTGGACAAGGGGTGGGGGCGCGGCCCCCCTTTCCTTCTCCCTCTCCCCCTCTTCCCACTTTCCCCTCTACGTTGGAAGGAAGGAGGGGGTGAATCCTACTAGGAACGGAGTCCTAGTAGGACTCCTCCTCTTGGCGCACCCCCTTGGGCCGGCCTCCTCCTCCCCCTCATTTATATACGTGGGAAGGGGCACCCCAAAGGCACAACAGTTGTTTCTTAGCCGTGCGCGGTACCCCCTTCCATAGTTTACTCCTCCGGTCATAGCATCGTAGTGCTTAGGCGAAGCCCTGCACGGATCACATCACCAACACCGTCGCCACGCCGTCGTGCTGACGGAACTCTCCCTCGACCCTCTACTGGATCAAGAGCTCAAGGGACGTCATTGAGCTGAACGTGTGCTGAACATGGAGGTGCCATAAGTTCGGTACTTGGATTGGTTGGATCGTGAAGACGTTCGGCTACATCAACCGCGTTAAAAAAAAACACTTCCGCTTTCGGTCTACAAGGGTACGTAGACTAACTCTTCCCGTCTCGTTGCTATGCATCTCCTAGATAGATCTTGCGTGAGCGTAGGATTTTTTTAAATTGCATGCTACGTTCCCAACAGTATGGGGTTGAATATGAACTCTAGTAACTAGCTAGAGAGATTCTATGTAGTTTCCATATGAACCATAGTCCATCACCAATTTTTTTAAATGAATGGTCATATGCTGGATGTTGGAGGGATTGTAACTAGTTGGCTACATATGATGGATGTTGTTGAATGAATAAATTATATACATATAGGTCAAAATTTTAATATGATGGATTTTGGTGAATTATGCATGTGTATATTTCAAAAAAGAATGTTGAATAAATGAATGAATGGTCTTTAAAAAATCAAAGATAGTTGAATGACGTTGGTTGAATATGATTCATTTGCATTGATCATTTATATTTGTTGAATACGATATGATTCATTTTGGTGGAATGTGATTCATTTATATTTGAACTTGATATGATTCATCTATGTTGAAAATGATTCATGTTTGTTAAATATTGTTGAATGAGTGATGTTGGTTGAATATGATTCATTTGCATTGATAATTTATATTTGTTGAATATGATATGATTCATGTTGGTTGAGTATGATTCATTTATATATGAACTTTATATGATTCATGTATGTTGAAAATGATTCATGTTGGTTGAAAATGATATCATTTATATTTCAAAATGATATGATTCATGTTGGTTGAAAATGACATCATTTATATCTGAACTTGATTCATTTCCAATTAATTTAGGCGACCCCCACTTGCGCCCAACATCGGCGTCAAATAAAGCATGCTTGGACATGCTTTCGACAACGGTCATCGCGCCCGTTTTGTGGAGAATGGAGTGGTAATATGTATTATCAAGTTGTTGCCGAAGTTATTGGTTATTATGAGAAATGAAGTTACTAACAATTTATGTTTAGATTTTGACAGATGTTTCCCCCCATTGCGGATGAGGGGCCACACGAAGGCCATGCAGATGGTGTATGACGAGCGCTAGACGTCGTACTTCAAGAGAGCATGGTTTCTTGGTTTCGTGCTTCAGTTCAAACAAAATCCGCCTACGCTCGTCCACTCGGCTCTCACAGCATTGATCGGCCGGTGGTGCCCCGAGACGCGTAGTTTCCATCTCGCATGTGGTGAGATGACGGTGACACTTGACAACTTCTCCATGATCACGGCCCAACCGATCGATGGTCATGCTCTCACTAGATGAGTGGAGAGACCAACTAGCAGGATAGGGTTATTGGCCTCATCAACGACTGCCCTCCCATGAAGGGGAACAGAACATCCGGTATGCCACTCAAGTGGCTCAAGGACAACCGGTCCATATGCCCGGAAGATGCCGATGATCGGACCGTGGAGCAGTATGCGAGGGCCTACTTGTGGTACCTTCTGAAGGAGGTCGTGTTTCCAGACTACTCCAGGGATAACGCCCTATGGATTATCTTGGCATCCTAGATGACCGGGATGCGAGGTACAGCTGGGGTTACGCCGGCCTCACGTACCTATACCGCTCGGTATGATACATATCCCAATATTCGTTTATGTATGATGCTTTACATTGTGTTATCTAATCATCATTCCATGTTTGTAGCTAGACAATGCAACGCAGAGGACCGAGGAGAGCTCCGGCATGTGTTGATTTGTCTGGGCCCTCTCTATTTGGATGTGGGAGCGGTTGCCGGTCGGGCGTCCAGAGAGAGACGACCGGCTTGCATGGACAGAGTATGGCGAAGAAGGTGACAGTGCTTGATACCTGACCATCGCATATGCTTGGGACAAGGTGAAGGTCTGCACGGGAAAGGGTAGTACGATGTACAAGCTCTTCACCAGCGAGATCGAGAACCTGACACCTTACCGGGTATACCAAGTAGCTTACCAATCATTTTGTAGCCACTTTCACGGTTCTTACCAATCCTTTTCTACGTTAACTGGTGGTCGCACCACGACTGAGAATGGGGGTTCGAGCTCAACACGATGTGCTGCTAGGACAGGGCTGCCTGGTGGTGCATTGCGCCAATGATATGTGTGTACGCCATGGAGTGGCGCTTACCATAGAGTGGCGTGTGGCCACGCAATTTGGTACATTCCAAAATATCCCATCGGTCGCCCAACCGACACCGATGTATTCGAGCTTCACTGGTGAGGACATCGTTCTCTATTGCCATTTTTCGTTCTGTTTGACCTTATCGTGATGTTTTGTGTTTTATTGCTTCTTATGCCTTGCAGGAAGAGTAGGAAGAATTGTCAGCCGATCACAGACTAGGGGCACGAGCACGCGGATCACGTGAAAGCGTGGGACGAGAGGAGGTATCGCAAAGACGACGAGAGGGAAATGGTTGACTGGGAAGCATACAATAAACACATGAAGTGGTTTGATGATGGCGAGAAGTATCGTCTGTGCCTGAGGCCACGGTGGGCGTTAGGCTGATATCACATCATTGGAGGAGGATGACTCCGAGGAAGAATCCTACCGAGACCGCCTCAGAGAGCTCAAAGGTGATTTCAGGGAGTACGCACCCCTGATGTACATAGTGGTAAGTGATGTTCTCTATTGTTTTGAGCTCCCAGCGGTTGGAAGAAAACTGCTATAGTCAGTGTCACTGACTTACAAACGATGCTTACATATGCAGGCTTTGGAGCTTAACAGAAGCATTCTTGATGGCTCAAACACGCTTGCGTATGACCCCCGGAACCGTGGAATCTGACAGCAAGCTGAGGGAAACGATGAAGGTAACATTGAGCCTCCTAGCCATGTTATAGTTTAATTGTAACCCTAAAGTTGATCCATACTATGTTTTTGGTTGTTTGTTATTGCAGAAGTTCATGACCCGTTGTCGTAAGATAGTGGGTATGCTTAGGTGCGCTCGCACGGCCGATGTCCATGACCCTTCTAATAGAGGGTTGATGTGTGTCATCGCTTCATCGAGAAATGCCGACGGACTTTCCTCTACCCATGCTGCTTCATCGTCTCGCGTTGTTGAGGAGGAAGAGGAAGAAGATGACGAGGAAGAGGAAGAAGAAAACAAGGAAGACAATGAAGAGGAGGAAGCCGACGACGAAGAGGAGGAGTACGATGACGATGATGAACCTCCACCGGCTCACCAACCCAGGACAGGAGAGGGAAACAATCGAAGAAGGACTGGAAGGGTCCATCCTCGTTTTAAAAAGAGCGTACTCGTCGTCGCACGAAGAAGACAGACGAAAGCCGCTCGAAGAGAAACGAGGAACGTAAAGCCAAGAGGGGAAGGAACAAGTGATATGGTAGTGTTGAACTCGCTTAGTAGAACTAGTTGTGAACAAGAACTTGTATGCTATGTTGGTGTTGTCAATTTGCTACCTTTATACTATGTTGAACCTATTTGATATGTCGATTTGATACCTACCTATTTGGTGTTGTCGATTTTCTATCTACAATTGTGAGATCATCATATTTTGCTAATGTGATCATTCATATTTGTAGTTGAAATTATCAAGATCTTCTCAAAGTGACACGGGCCTTACTGCCAGGGACAGCGGCGGTAGGTTCTCACAACTTGCCGTCGGACACCCCGACGGTAGGGTGTGATACCCTATCGTAAAATATAGCACATTTTCTGTTACAGTAGATGGCGCGCGCAGGGAGCTGGTACATCATACCTACCGCCACGGAAGGTGGCGGTAGCTACACCTACCGTTGTCAGCCCTGGCGTTAGTGCCATTACGCTACGACAGCCCTAGTACTGTTGGCTCATGGCGGCTACCGTTAAACCTACCGCCGCCTGGTTTGGCGGCAGCCTTCACAACCCTACTGCCGTTGGCCCTGACAATAGGATCTTGGAATACTGTCATAACCGGGGTCAAATCCGGTTAAACTTTTTAAAAAAGATCAAAACATGAAAATCGGCCTTATTCCGTCGGTCGACGTACAAAACAAGATAAGATTGCAAACACGGTGAGACTTTTTTTTTACGAATGCACGCACGATAAGACTGCGTTGGTGCAATTCTAAAAGGACATAATTGGCAAATAAAAACATAAGCATGCGCATGTGTCCAATAAAGATGGCATCTGATCATTGAGGAAGTTTGTTTTGGTCGAGTTTGATTCGTACACAAAAGCTGCCACTACAGTATTACTAAACTGTTTTCTCTCAATATAGTACAGTCGCAAGAGCTCATATATATATGCATACACTCATCCCAATAACGCACACCCTATTCTATTAGCACCTCAGAGAGACTGAGCCGGCTTGTTATCTTGTTTTATGAAGTCATTGTAGGCGTCTCACAGCGGACGGGAACGTCTCCTCCCACTAAACACGCATCGCCGGAAATCCTGAAATAGATCCAGAAAAATACGAGCACCAGGACTTGAACTCCGATGGATTGGGATATCAATGTCCTCCTAACCATCCAACCAACTTTTATTAGAATATCAGTGTGCAAAACCCCACCAAAATAGTCTTGTGTTTTAATTACAAAATGTCATACACCTGCCACATATATTGCCATCCAAACTATGATTTAAATGTCAGCGAAATGATGTATAAAACGACATGCTAGATGCATATTAAATGCAATTTTTAACAGAAAAGCAGTTACGTGGGTAAAAAAAATGATCATTCAAACAACAAAATGTGACGCAGGGGCTGGTGTGGGGAAATACAAAATAGCCAGCTTATTGTCCACACCGCAGCCTCCGGTCTCGGATGTTCATGAAATCGAAGTCGTCATCATCCGGACCATTCCTAGCTAATTATTTTTAAATAATACATTTTTTATTAAATTTCATAAATATGACGCGGCCGAAAGAATTTTCAAAAATAATACACCATCGGCCCGCAGCAGGCCTACTGGGCCTAGTCGGCCCACAGCTGGCCGACTGGGCTCCAATCGGCTTGCTGCTAGCCGATAAGCCTATCGGCCGCGAGCTCTCCAGCAGTCGGCCTGCTGCTGGCCGACAGGAGCTCAGTCGGCTTGCAGCTGGCCGACAGGACCCCTATTGGCTAGCTGCTGGCTGATTGCATGCAACTGAACACCTACCACGTTGTTCACTCCTTCCTGCCATATTTTTCCCCCTTTGCTCTTTCCCGCCATAAGTTTTCGCATAGGGATGTAGAGCGCGCTAATAGTGGTGACATGGTTCTCTATGAACATCACCTTGCCGAAAAGCCACAATAAGTAGGCCTCCAGGCTCCGTATGATCTGTTCCGCAGTCATCGGCGCCGGGAACTTCTGTATCTACAGTAAGCATAAAGAAAATTTTAGTAAGCCGCATGTATTTTCCATAAAACTATGGGCACGATAAGTTTAAGATACTAGATAGGGAATTTTATCTGGAAATTGAGCAACCACTCATACTTAGGTCCGTGATGCTTCCATACTGGATCCGAAACATTCGGATAAAGAGCATGAAAACGATGTGTAAGACCTCGCTCCCAATCAGCCGGTGCGTCCAACGGTCCTATGGCATGACCTCCAATGGTAGTCCGAGCAAAAGTGACACATCCTCTAGAGTAGGAGCCATCTCTCCCCATCGGAAGTGAAACGTGTGGGTCTCTGACCTCCAACGGTCTACTAAGCAGCTCAACAAGGAGGAGTCGATGGCGAGGCGTTTGCATCCAGGGATAGACTCAACCAGACGCGCGAAAGGTAAAAGGCCGGCCCATTTCAACCTTCATCACAGAACATTACAGTTAGTGTCTCCAATTAATATGCATGTTAGTGTGCAAATTAAAAAGCATGTACCTTTGTTCCCATCCTCGGTGTATCCTCCAGTGCTCCTTAGGAGTGCGAGTGACCAGAGGCTCAAGCTTCCGCTCAGACCAAATCGCAGCACGATGACCCCTATCAATGTCCGCACGCAGCAACCCCATTCCCGACATTCCCGCACATAAATTTTCAAACATAGTGCCACACTTAATACAAATTTCAAACATAGTGCCACTTAATACAAATTTTCAAACATAGTACCACACTTAATACAAATTTCAAACATAGTGCCACACTTAATACAAATTTCAAACATAGTGCCACACTTAATACAAATTTCAAACATAGTGCCACACTTAATACAAATTTCAGAATATAGTACTGCTGGCTTAGTTTCTTCCTCTACCTCTTACTCCTCTACCTCCTCTTCGTCCCCGGTTGCCACGTCCACGCCCAGTACCACTGGCTGTGACAAAAGTGGGACAATTAGTGTCCCTATGGCCAAATTCATTGCATAGAATGCATTGAATTGTCGGACCTCCTGCTTCAGATTCATTCATATCATTCCGGATGCGACGACACTGACGTCTGCCTCTACTTGTACGCTTATGCTCTGGGTTTGGAATGTAACGCCTTTCAGAGGAGTTGACGGTGTTGAAGTTACCCATTGATCGAAAACCCATCAGCTCACATGTCCAGGTATTCAGGACAGCCTCTTTTAGAAAATATGAAGACACAAACGATATTGCGTCCAATCCAAGCAGCCCGCAAGCAGCAAGTACATGTGAGCAAGGTAGGTGCCACAATTTTGGTTTGTTGCATGTGCACTCACATGTTGGCCAGGCTTCATTTCCAAATTTCACCTCATGTGTCCTCATCTCATTGGCACATCCGAATTTGTTGTTGGCTAAGCGGACCTCAAACCTTCTTTCTTGATTACCGATGGCGACTACAGTGTGTGACCTTGCTTTCTGCATCTTGTTCTCCATGTACTTCGTGACTCTTTCACAGTAACGTGTATTCGGGTTGTTCAAGATATGTTGCTCTGCTTTTTGACGTCTATCTCTGAAATACTTCACGGTGCCATAGAAAATACCCTCAATGATGGTTGTAAGCGGCAATGCCCGCTTTCCTCTGAGGACAAAGTTGTATGTTTCAGCGAGGTTGGTTGTCATGACACCGTACCTTGCTCCATGTGTGTCATGTAGCAAAGACCACCTCTCAAGAGGCTCATGCTCTATCCACTGCTGGAAGGTTTTAATCGACCTCCCGAGCCTTCTCCTAGTACCTGGTGGGTCAAAGCCTGGCAAGTCACATAGCCCAACAGGCTCCTCCTCCACGGCCGTTGTTCCTGTTGCCAACTGTGCAGCTACTGCTTCAACATGTGCCCTCACCGCTGCATCTCTTGCAGCTTTCCTGTCCCTAACATGTCTCTGCGTGCACACATTAAGTCGGTCACGTATCAAATTGTACTTCCATAACTGGTTCTGCTTGCAGAGTTTTTTGAATAGATTCATCAGGTTCTTGTTTCTGAACTGCGAGAAAAAATTAGCCCCCAGATGGCGCATGCACCAACGGCTCTGCAAGTCCTGCCATGGAGTTTGTTCCTCAGGGCCTGGATTTGTCAGTGTCCTTATCGCACTGAGTATACCTGCATGCCTGTCATGAAGGATGCACACATTGGGCTTCTCCTTAACAACGGATATTTTCAACTGCCTGAAGAACCATGTCCAACTCTCAATGTTCTCACTCTCCACGAAAGCAAATGCGAGTGGGACAACTTGATTTTGGCCATCTTGACCTATGGCTGTTAGGATCTGACCTTTGTACTTGCCTGTGAGAAATGTACCATCTACACATATCACCGGTCGGCAATGCCTGAAAGCTTCGATGCATACACCGAAAGAGAAGAAGAGACGATGCAACACTCTCACAGTTGGGAATTCTGGCATGAAGAGGTCTTGGATATCGATATAGGTGCCTGGATTCCGCTGCTGCAGTGTACGGAGGAGCTTGACAACAGAGTCATATGCATCAAAATATGAACCAAATCTGTTCTCCAGCGCCAAATGCTTAGCCCTCCAAGCCTTGCCATAAGAAATTATGTACTTAAACCTGGTGAAGACTTTTGTCTGGATTGCCTTCACTTCCATAGCTTTGCCCTACACTATCTCATCGTAAAACAACCGAGCAATAAGCGGCGATGAAAGGTTGGCATGATCTTGAGGGATGCACGGAATAAGACAAGTGTGATGCACTAAGTCACTGATCACCCAACTTGTGCCATACTTAGGTAGATAGCCGTGCACCCTGGCAGGGCAATCTGCATTCTTGCATACCATTGTGAGGTATTTCTGACTTGACACCTGAGCTGTGAAAACCCTTTGCGTGGACATTGCCCAATTAATTATTGCATCCTTCATAGCTTGCTTGTTCGGATACATAGCTCCCGTCGCAATATTGTTCTGGTGATATTGCCAGGCAGAATCATGTCCATCATTGACTATCATTGCAGATGAGAAGTCATGATTCCATGATGCAGGAATCGGGGCCATCTGTTCATTGTCTTCCTCATCCGACTCATCAGAATGATCGGCATGACCCATATCAACATCGGTGTCTTCTTCTTCCATCTGGTCCTGCATGTGCCCATCTACCTCGTCAGTGTCCACCTCGCCAATGTAATCACCATCAGCATTTCCTCCTTCTACCTGACTACTCTGCCCTGGTTCGTAACCAGCAGCATTTCCTCCTTCTACCTGACTGCTCTGTCCTGGTTCGTAACCAGCAACATTTCCTCCTTCTACCTGACTGCTCTGCCCTGGTTCGTAACCAGAATGCCCAGCATTTGACATAGATAACTGCCTCCCTCTGTTGGGGAACGTAGCATAAATCAAAAAAATTCTACGTCTTCACCAAGATCCAAGTATGGAGACATCTAGCAACGAGCAACTAAGAGTGCATCTACATACCGTTATGAAGATTGCGTGCGGAAGCTTTCAACGAAGCAAGGATGAAGTAGTCGTACTCTTCACGTTCTTCGTCACCGATGATCTAGCGCCCAACGGACGGCACCTCCGCGTTCAACACACGTACGGTGCAGCAACGTCACCTCCTTCTTGATCCAGCAAGGGGGGAGGAGAAGTCGTCAGAGATCCGGCAGCACGACGGCGTGATGACGGATGCAGTGGAGATCGCAGCAGGGCTTCGCCGGGCTGCCCTGCAATGGAGTTGGGAGGTGTGACGGGAGGGGGAGAGGCGACAGGGCTGAGGTGCGGCTGCCCTCTCCCCCCCCCACATATATATAGGGGGCCAGGGGGGCGGCGGCCAGGGAGGAGTCCCCCTCCCCCAAGGCAAGTGGTGGCCCCCCTCCCCTTAGGGTTTATCCCTAGGCGCAGGGGAGGTGGGCCTCCCTTGGTGGTGCGCCAGCCCTGAGGGCTGGACACACCCCCTTGCGGCCTAGGGGCCCCACCGGGAGGGGTGGCCCCACCCGGTGGACCCCCGGGGCCCCTCCGGTGGTCCCGGGACGCTCCCGGTGACCCCCGGAGATCACCCGTTGGCCGAAACTGGACTTCCCATATATCAATCTTTACCTCCGGACCATTCCGGAACTCCTCGCGACGTCCGGGATCTCATCCGGGACTCCGAACAACTTTCGGGTTTCCACGTGCATTAATCTCTACGACCCTAGCGTTACCGAACCTTAAGTGTGTAGACCCTACAGGTTCGGGAGACACGTAGACATGACCGAGACCACTCTCCGGTCAATAACCAACAGCGGGATCTGGATACCCATGTTGGTTCCCACGTGTTCCTCGATGATCTTCATCGGATGAACCACTGTGTCAAGGATTCACTCAATCCCGTATGTTATTCCCTTTGTCCATCGGTACGGTACTTTCCCGAGATTCGATCGTCGGTATTCCCAATACCTTGTTCAATCTCGTTATGGCAAGTCTCTTTACTCGATCCGTAATCCATCATCCCATGACTAACTACTTAGTCACATTGAGCTCATTATGATGATGTATTACCGAGTGGGCCCAGAGGTACCTCTCCGTCATACGGAGTGACAACATCCCAGTCTCGGTTCGTACCAACTCAACAGACACTTTCGGAGATACCCGATGCGTACCTTTATAGCCACCCAGTTACGTTGTGACGGTTGGCACACCCAAAGCACTCCTACGGTATCCGGGAGTTGTACAACCTCATGGTCTAAGGAATAAATACTTGACACTGAAAAGCTTATGCATTACGAACTATACGATCTCGTGTTATGCTCAAGTTTGGGTCTTGTCCATCACATCATTCTCCTAATGATGTGATCCCGTTATCACCGACATCTCATGTCCATGGTCAGGAAACCGTGACCATCTGTTGATCAACGAGCTGGTTACTAGAGGCTTACCAGGGACTCATTGTGGTCTGTGTACTCACACATGTATCGCTGTTTCCGTACAATACAATTCAAGCATGAATAACAGACAATTATCATGAACAAGGAGATATAATAATAATGCTTTTATTATTGCCTCTAGGGCATATCTCCAACAGTATCCCACTTGCACTAGAGTCAATAATCTAGTTACATTGTGATGAATCGAACACCCATAGAGTTCTGGTGTTGATCATGTTTTGCTCGTGAAAGAGGTTTAGTCAACGGGTCTGCTACATTCAGATCCGTATGCACTTTACAAATATCTATGTCTCCATCCTGAACATAATTCCGGATGGAGTTGAAACGGCGCTTGTTGTGCTTGGTCTTCTTGTGAAACCTGGGCTCCTTGCTAATAGCAATAGCACCAGTGTTGTCACAGAAGAGAGTCATCGGGCTTGACGCGCTTGGAATGACTCCTAGGTCGGTGATGAACTCCTTCATCCAGACTCCTTCCTGCGCTGCTTCAGAAGCAGCTATGTACTCCGCTTCACATGTAGATGCTGCCACCACGCTTTGCTTGCAACTGCACCAGCTGACTGCCCCTCCATTCAAAATATACACGTATCCGGTTTGTGACTTAGAGTCATCCAGATCTGTGTCGAAGCTAGCATCGACGTAACCCTTTACGACGAGCTCTTCATCACCTCCATAAACGAGAAACATATCCTTAGTCCTTTTCAGGTACTTCAGGATGTTCTTGACCGCTGTCCAGTGTTCCGTACCGGGATCACTTTGGTACCTCCCTACCAAACTTATGGCAAGGTTCACATCAGGTCTGGTACACAGCATGGCATACATGATAGAACCTATTGCTGAGGCATAGGGAATGACACTCATCTTTTCTCTATCTTCTGCCGTGGTCGGCGACTGAGTCTTACTCAATCTCATACCTTGCAAAACAGGTAAGAATCCTTTCTTAGACTGATCCATATTGAACTTCTTCAATATTTTGTCAAGGTATGTACTTTGTGAAAGACCAATGAGGCGTCTCGATCTATCTCTATAGATTTTGATGCCTAATATGTAAGCAGCTTCTCCAAGGTCCTTCATTGAAAAACTTTTATTCAAATAGGCCTTTACATTTTCCAAGAATTCTATATCATTTCCCATCAGCAATATGTCATCCACATATAATATGAGAAATGCTACAGAGCTCCCACTCACTTTCTTGTAAATACAGGCTTCTCCATAAGTCTGTATAAAGCCAAACGCTTTGATCACCTCATCAAAGCGAATATTCCAACTCCGAGATGCTTGCACCAGCCCGTAAATCGAGCGCTGGAGCTTGCATACCTTGTTAGCGTTCTCTGGATCGACAAAACCTTCCGGTTGCATCATATACAACTCTTCCTTGAGGAAGCCATTTAAGGAATGTTGTTTTGACGTCCATTTGCCATATCTCATAATCATAGAATGCGGCAATAGCTAACATGATTCTGACTGACTTCAGCATCGCTACGGGAGAGAAAGTCTCGTCGTAGTCAATCCCTTGAACTTGTTGATAACCCTTAGCGACAAGCCGAGCTTTATAGATGGTCACATTACCATCCGCGTCTGTCTTCTTCTTAAATATCCATTTGTTTTCTATGGCGTGCCTATCATCAGGCAAGTCCACCAAAGTCCATACTTTGTTTTCATACATGGATTCTATCTCGGATTTCATGGCTCCAAGCCATTTATTGGAATCTGGGTTCTTCATAGTTCGAAGGTTCACCGTTGTCCAACAACATGATTTCTAGGACAGGGTTGCCGTACCACTCTGGTGCGGAACGTGCCCTTGTGGACCTTCGAAGTTCAGTAGTAACTTGATCTGTTTCTTCATGATCATTATCATTATCTTTCTCCCTTGTCGGTGCAGGCACCTCAGGAACAGTTTCCTGCACTGCGCTACTTTCCGGTACAGGAGTGGCGACTATCACCTCATCAAGTTCTACTTTCCTCCCACTCACTTCTTTCGAGAGAAACTCTTTCTCCAGAAAGTATCCATTCTTGGCAACAAAGACTTTGCCTTCGGATCTTTGGTAGAAGGTGTACCCAATAGTTTCCTTTGGGTATCCTATGAAGACGCATTTCTCCGATTTGGGTTCGAGCTTTTCAGGTTGAAGTTTCTTGACATAAGCATCGCAACCCCAAACTTTCAGAAACGACAGCTTCGGTTTCTTGCCAAACCAAAGTTCATATGGAGTCGTCTCAACGGATTTTGACGGAGCCCTATTTAAAGTGAATGCGGCAGTCTCTAAAGCATAACCCCAAAAAGATAGCGGTAAATCGGTGAGGGACATCATAGATCGCACCATGTCCAACAGAGTACGATTTCGACGTTCGGACACACCGTTACATTGAGGTGTTCCGGGCGGTGTCAATTGTGAAACAATTCCACAGCTTCTAAGGTGTGTGCCAAATTCATGACTTAAATATTCACCCCCACGATCCGATCGCAAGAACTTTATTTTTCTGTCACGTTGATTCTCAACCTCATTCTGAAATTCCTCGAACTTTTCAAAGGTCTCAGACTTGTGTTTCATCAAATAGATATACCCATATCTACTCAAGTCATCCGTGAGGGTGAGAACATAACGGTAGCCTCCGCGAGCCTCAACACTCATTGGACCGCACACATCAGTATGTATGATTTCCAACAAGTTGGTTGCTCGCTCCATTGTTCCGGAGAACGGAGTCTTGGTCATCTTGCCCAAGAGGCATGGTTCGCACGTGTCATATGATTCATAATCAAGAGACTCTAGAAGTCCATCCGAATGGAGCTTCTTCATACGTTTGACACCAATATGACCAAGGCGGCAATGCCACAAGTATGTGGGACTATCGTTATCAACCTTACATCTTTTGGCATCTACACTATGAATATGTGTATCACTACGTACGAGATTCATCAAAAATAAACCATTGACCAGCGGGGCATGACCATAAAACATATCTCTCAAATAAATAGAACAACCATTATTCTCTGATTTGAAAGAATATCCATCTCGCATAAGACGAGATCCAGAAACAATGTTCATGCTCAAAGCTGGTACTAAATAACAATTATTCAGGTTCAAAACTAATCCCGAGGGTAGATGTAGAGGTAGCGTGCCGACGGCGATCACATCGACCTTGGAACCATTCCCGACGCGCATCGTCACCTCATCCTTCGCCAGTCTCCGTTTATTCCGCAGCTCCTGTTTTGAGTTACAAATGTGAGCAACTGCACCGGTATCGAATACCCAGGAGCTACTACGAGTGCTGGTAAGGTACACATCAATAACATGTATATCATATATACCTTTGACGTTGCCGGCCTTCTTGTCTGCTAAGTATTTGGGGCAGTTCCGCTTCCAGTGACCCATTCCCTTGCAATAAAAGCACTCAGTCTCTGGCTTGGGTCCATACTTTGGCTTCTTCCCAGCAACAGGCTTTCCAGGCACGGCAACTTGCTTGCCGTCCTTCTTGAAGTTCTTCTTACCCTTGCCTTTCTTGAACTTAGTGGTTTTATTGACCATCAACACTTGATGTTCTTTCTTGATGTCAACCTCCGCTGATTTCAGCATCGAATACACCTCGGGAATGGACTTCTCCATCCCCTGCATATTGAAATTCAGCACGAAGCTCTTGAAGCTTGGTGGGAGCGGCTGGAGGATTCTGTCAACGACCGCTTCATCTGGGAGATTCATTCCTAGCTGAGACAAGCGGTTGTGCAATCCTGAAATCTTGAGGATGTGCTCACTGACAGAACTCTTCTCCTCCATCTTACAGCTGTAGAATGCGTCGGAGACATCATATCTCTCGACTCGGGCATGAGCTTGGAAAACAATTTTCAGCTCTTTGAACATCTCATATGCTCCATGGTGCTCAAAACGCTTTTGGAGCCCCGATTCTAAATTGTAAAGCATGCCGCACTGAACCAGGGAGTAATCATCACTACGCGACTGCCAGACGTTCAAAACGTCTTGGTCAGCATCGGGAGCAGGTGCATCACCTAGCGGTGCTTCTAGGACATATGATCTCTTGGCAGCTATGAGGATAATCCTCAGGTTACGGACCCAATCCGTATAGTTGCTACCATCGTCTTTCAGCTTGGTTTTCTCTAGGAACGCGTTGAAGTTGAGGGAAACCTGAGCGTGGGCCATTTGATCTACAAGAGATATTGTAAAGAATTTAGACTAAGTTCATGATAATTAAGTTCATCTTAATCAAATTATAATGAACTCCCACTCAGAATGACATCTCTCTAGTCATCTAAGTGATACACGATCCGAATCGAGTAGTCCGTGTCCGATCATCACGTGAGACGGACTAGTCAAAAACGGTGAACATCTTCATGTTGATCGTATCTTCTATACGACTCGTGTTCGACCTTTTGGTCTTCCGTGTTCCGAGGCCATGTCTGTACATGCTAGGCTCGTCAAGTGAACCCTAAGTGTATCGCGTGTGTAAATCTGTCTTACACCCGTTGTATGTGAACGTTAGAACCTATCACACCCGATCATCACGTGGTGCTTCGGAACAACGAGCTTTAGCAACGGTGCACAGTTAGGGGAAACACATTACTTGAAATTTTAGTGAGAGATCATCTTATTTACTACCGTCGTTCTAAGTAAACAAGATGCAAAAACATGATAAACATCACATGCAATCAATTATAGTGACATGATATGGCCAATATCATCTTGCTCCTTGGATCTCCATCTTCGGGGCACCATGATCATCTTGTCACCGGCTCGACACCATGATCTTCATCATCATGATCTCCATCATCGTGTCTTGAAGAAGTCGTCACGCCAACTATTACTTCTACTACTATAGCTAACGTTTAGCAACGAAGTAAAGTAATTACATGACGTTATTCAGTGACACGCATGTCATACAATAATAAAGACAACTCCTATGGCTCCTGCCGGTTGTCAAGTTCATCGACATGCAAGTCGTGATTCCCTATTACAAAAACATGATCAATCTCATACATCACATATATCATTCATCACATCTTCGTTCTTGGCCATACCACGTCACAAAACACATGCTGCAAAAACAAGTTAGACGTCCTCTAATTGTTGTTGCAAGTTTTACGTGGCTTCTATAGGATTTCTAGCAAGAACGTTTCTTACCTACGCCAAAACCACAACGTGATTTGTCAACTTCTATTTACCCTTCATAAGGACCCTTTTCATCGAATCCGATCCGACTAAAGTAGGAGAGACAGACACCCGCCAGCCACCTTATGCATCTAGTGCATGTCTGTCGGTGGAACCAGTCTCACGTAAGCGTACGTGTAAGGTCGGTCCGGGCCGCTTCATCCCACAATACCGCCGAATCAAGATTGACTAGTAACGGTAAGAAAGTTGAACAAGATCATACGCCCACAACTGCTTTGTGTTCTACTCGTGCCAAGATGCTACGCATAAAACCTAGGCTCAGATGCCACTGTTGGGGAACGTAGCATAATTCAAAAAATTTCTATGTCTTCACCAAGATCCATCTATGGAGACATCTAGCAACGAGCAACTAAGAGTGCATCTACATACCGTTATGAAGATTGCGTGCGGAAGCTTTCAACGAAGCAAGGATGAAGTAGTCGTACTCTTCACGTTCTTCGTCACCGATGATCTAGCGCCGAACGGACGGCACCTCCGCGTTCAACACACGTACGGTGCAGCAACGTCACCTCCTTCTTGATCCAGCAAGGGGGGAGGAGAAGTCGTCAGAGATCCGGCAGCACGACGGCGTGATGACGGATGCAGTGGAGATCGCAGCAGGGCTTCGCCGGGCGCCCTGCGTTAGGAGTTGGGAGGTGTGACGGGAGGGGGAGAGGCGCCAGGGCTGAGGTGCGGCTGCCCTCTCCCCCCCCCCACATATATATAGGGGGCCAGGGGGGGCGCCAGCCCCTTGCAGATCCAATCTGCAAGGGGGGGCGGCGGCCAGGGAGGAGTCCCCCTCCCCCAAGGCAAGTGGTGGCCCCCCTCCCCTTAGGGTTTTATCCCTAGGCGCATGGGGAGGTGGGGCCCCCTTGTGGTGCGCCATCCCAGAGGGCTGCACACACCCCCTTGCGGCCTAGGGGCCCCACCGGGATGGGTGGCCCCACCCGGTGGACCCCCGGGGCCCCTCCGGTGGTCCCGGGACGCTCCCGGTGACCCCCGGAGATCACCCGTTGGCCGAAACTGGACTTCCCATATATCAATCTTTACCTCCGGACCATTCCGGAACTCCTCGTGACGTCCGGGATCTCATCCGGGACTCCGAACAACATTCGGGTTTCCACGTGCATTAATCTCTACGACCCTAGCGTTACCGAACCTTAAGTGTGTAGACCCTACGGGTTCGGGAGACACGTAGACATGACCGAGACCACTCTCCGGTCAATAACCAACAGCGGGATCTGGATACCCATGTTGTTTCCCACGTGTTCCTCGATGATCTTCATCGGATGAACCACTGTGTCAAGGATTCACTCAATCCCGTATGTTATTCCCTTTGTCCATCGGTACGGTACTTGCCCGAGATTCGATCGTCGGTATTCCCAATACCTTGTTCAATCTCGTTATGGCAAGTCTCTTTACTCGATCCGTAATCCATCATCCCGTGACTAACTACTTAGTCACATTGAGCTCATTATGATGATGTATTACCGAGTGGGCCCAGAGGTACCTCTCCGTCATACGGAGTGACAACATCCCAGTCTCGGTTCGTACCAACTCAACAGACACTTTCGGAGATACCCGATGCGTACCTTTATAGCCACCCAGTTACGTTGTGACGGTTGGCACACCCAAAGCACTCCTACGGTATCCGGGAGTTGTACAACCTCATGGTCTACGGAATAAATACTTGACACTGAAAAGCTTATGCATTACGAACTATACGATCTCGTGTTATGCTCAAGTTTGGGTCTTGTCCATCACATCATTCTCCTAATGATGTGATCCCGTTATCACCGACATCTCATGTCCATGGTCAGGAAACCGTGACCATCTGTTGATCAACGAGCTGGTTACTAGAGGCTTACCAGGGACTCATTGTGGTCTGTGTACTCACACATGTATCGCTGTTTCCGTACAATACAATTCAAGCATGAATAACAGACAATTATCATGAACAAGGAGATATAATAATAATGCTTTTATTATTGCCTCTAGGGCATATCTCCAACACCCTCCACTACTCAGCCCAGGATCGTAGCCACCCTCGCCTTCATGTGTGGTGACCTCATTCACGACGGGAGTCACTAAGGCAACAGGATTGCATCCCCTACGTTCACAACCTTGTAACCACCGCACCCATTTGGAGTCTCGCTCAATTGGCCTCAAATAAAAATATATTGTTGAACTTGACCGTGTCCACAATGCGTGAATACCGAATGTGTGCGTTGCAGTATCTAGCCCTAAACTTGCCGCAATCCATTCTTTCAATTGACTGACTGACCATGTTTGAGGCACGTTCAGTGCCACCTCTATGTGAGTAAATTCACTCAGATCAGCTCACATCTCAGTTGTCTGGACAGTACCAGTACCGTAGTAAAATATGAACTTCACTACATCAGACATCTCGGCTCACCTAATATTTTTCCAACAACGACAGACAAATAATAAGCAACGCTTTCAAATATCCGCACTACTAAATATTAGACATGTATATATGTACGGATCAACTAAAAATATTCACATACATAAAAATATTCACATACCTAAAAATATTCACGGACCAACTAAAAATATTCACATACCTAAAAATATTCACGGACCAACTACAAATATTCACATACATAAAAATATTCACATACCTAAAAATATTCACGGACCAACTAAAAATATTCACATACCTAAAAATATTCACAAACCAACTACAAATATTCACATACATAAAAATATTCAGATACCTAAAAATATTCACGGACCAACTAAAAATATTCACATACCTAAAAAATACTACCAAACAATTACGAGAGATAAAATGTGTGTTGGAATATACCCTTAAAGCGTGCAAACGAACGACGAACGGCGGACTTCAATCAACGGAACCGGAGCCGCAAACTCGCCTAGCAACGCTGGAGCTCGACCACCCCCACTGCCTACACCGCAATGCCCGAGCTTCACCACCACCGCCGCCACAACCTTCACCAGTGAGCTCAAAAAAAGCTCCACCAAAATGCTAACCACGAACAACACGAGCTACCCCATGAGTAGATCGAGGTATCCCTTAGCTCCCCTCACTACGTAGAACCCATTCACGGTGCCAAATCCGCAAAAAAATGGGTGAGTTGGGTGTATAAATTGGAGAATATATGTGTGAGGAGAGGGAGAAAGAAGAACAGAGAAGAGAAGAAGATAAGGACGAGCTGGAGAAAGAAGAAGGGAAGGGGAAAGGGGAAGGAGCCGGCCGCGCGGTGGGGCCCGCACCCTGTCGGCCTGCGGCAAGCCGATCGGTCCGCGGCTGGCCGACAGGGGCGCCCGTGACCCAGCCGCGCCGACAGCGCCCGGGGCGACGTGGCCTGGCCAATAGTCGGCCTGTGCGTGGCCTATTAGCGACCTGTCGACCCGCAGTTGGCCGATAAAGCTGAGTCGGCCCGCTGCTGGCTGACTAGGCTTAGTCGGCCTGCTGCTGGCCGATTGGGTAATATTTTTGAAAATTCTTTCGGCCGCGTCATATTTATGAAATTTAATAAAAAATGTATTGTTTAAAAAAAATTAGCCCATTCCTAACCATCTTTGTGATTGAGATGTGTATACAAACACATGACCATGCAAGAAGATACATTACAAAAAGCATTTTGTCTAAACCACACATACCATGGCAAGTATGGAGTATATCTCTCACACAAAAACAGAGCATGGCAATTTTGTCTCTCACGCACAAAAATACCCATGGCAATTTTGTCTCTCACACACGCACATGCCATGGCAGTTTGTCTACCAGAAACACACAAAGCATGACAAGTTTGTCCAACGTGGCACTTTATGTCTCTCGCATGCATATTAACCACATAGTAATTTTGTCTATCAGTGTCGACATCACTTGTTCGAACACTTGTCACAACATTATCGTACATGTCCTTGATGAGGGTAATGTACTTTGCTGGGACTTTGTGTTTCTCCAAGGCCCACCACATGACATTCCGTGGTATCTTATCATAGGCCTTCTCCAAGTCAATGAACACCATATGCAAGTCCTTCTTTTGCTCCCTGTATCTCTCCATAAGTTGTCGAACCAAGAAAATGGCTTCCATTGTCGACCTCCCAGGCATGAAACCAAACTGATTTTTGGTCACGTTTGTCATTCTTCTCAAGCGGTGCTCAATGACTCTCTCCCATAGCTTCATTGTATGGCTCATCAGCTTAATTCCACGGTAATTAGTACAACTCTGAACATCCCCCTTGTTCTTGAAGATTGGTACTAATATACTCCGTCTCCATTCTTCTCGCATCTTGTTTGCCCGAAAAATGAGGTTAAAAAGCTTGGTTAGCCATACTATCGCTATGTCCCCGAGGCCTTTCCACACCTCAATGGCGATACAATCAGGGCCCATCGCCTTGCCTCCTTTCATCCTTTTTAGAGCCTCCTTGACCTCAGACTCCTGGATTCGCCGCACAAAACGCATGCTGGTCTCATCAAAGGAGTCATCAAGTTCAATGGTAGAACTCTCATCCTCCCCATTGAACAGCTTGTCGAAGTACTCCCGCCACCTATGCTTAATCTCCTCATCCTTCACAAGGAGTTGGTCTGCTCCGTCCTTGATGCATTTGACTTGGCCAATATCCCTCGTCTTCCTCTCTCGGATCTTGGCCATCTTATAGATGTCCCTTTCCCCTTCCTTCGTGCCTAACCGTTGGTAGAGGCCCTCATACGCCCTACCCCTTGCTTCACCAACAGCTCGCTTTGCGGCCTTCTTCGCCATCTTGTACTTCTCTATGTTGTATGCACTCCTATCCAAGTACAGGCATCTGAAGCACTCTTTCTTCTCTTTAATCGCCTTCTGGACGACATCATTCCACCACCAGGTATCCTTATCTTCGCTTCTCCTTCCCCTGGACACTCCAAACTCCTCCGAGGCCACCTTACGAATGCAAGTCGCCATCTTCATCCACACATTGTCCGCATCCCCTCCCTCCTCCCAAGGGCCCTCCTTAATGACCCTCTTCTTGAACGCCTGAGCTAACTCCCCCTTGAGCTTCCACCACTTCGTTCTAGCGACTTTGGCACGCCTATCCTGCTGGACACGAGTCCGAAAGCGGAAGTCAGCAACCACCAGCTTATGTTGAGGTAACACACTCTCTCCAGGTATCACCTTACAATCTAGGCACGCACGCCTATCTTCTCTTCTCGAGAGGATGAAATTAATCTGGCTAGAGTGTTGGCCACTACTAAAAGTCACCAGATGTGATTCTCTCTTTCTAAAGAGGGTGTTAGCTACAATCATGTCGTAGGCTAGAGCAAAGCTTAAGACATCTTCTCCTTCCTGATTCCTGGTGCCATAGCCAAAGCCCCCATGCACCCCTTCAAAACCTATGTTAGATGTACCCACGTGGCCATTGAGGTCTCCTCCTATGAAGAGCTTCTCACCAATCGGTACACTCCTAACCATGTCTTCCAGGCCTTCCCAGAACTCCCTCTTGGTGTTCTCAGTGTGGCCTACTTGCGGGGCATACGCGCTGATAACATTGAGAACTAAGTCCCCAACTCCGCCTATGTTGTCTCAACATAGCCGGTCCCAAGTCCGGGTAAACGAGGAGGGTTGTGTTAGGCTTGGCGAGCCAACGTGAAAACTCAGCTACTCTTATGGAGATGAAACCCAAAAGATATGTAGCATAGATAGATGATACAAAATATTGATACCAAATCGCCTCCCATGACTAGATCTTCAATAGCAGAAGAAGCTAAACCTTCAATCATTAATTTTGAATGCAAATCAGTGCATAATATAGCAGTTAAAACTAGTTAATGATAGATGTAAAATGTGAAAACTTACTTCTAGGACGAGGTAAAACGCCTTTACGTGTGCGATAACCTTGAAATTCGCTCAATTGATATTCTCTTGCCGGGGTCAGATTCAACATCACCGGGTTTGAGTTCACCTCTAACATTAGGTGTGTTATCTGTTGTTTGAGCTGAAGGATCTGTTTTTGCGGTTTCGGTGGTTTGAAATTGAAAAAATGAATTCAATGTCTTATTTCTTTTATTCATCTTGTGTTCCTGTAAAATTCTAGAGAAACAAAAATGTCTCAGTATCAAAATCGGTTTCTATATCTAACAAGCAGACAAACAATGGCATCTAGCATCTAAAATCATCATCAGATAAACAAAAAACATGGCATCAATCTATCAAAAACTGAGAAACTGGGGGCAGTGAGCTGTGAGCCAGTGACTACCTCGCCGGATGCCGGGAAGCTTGCAGGATGTAGCCTCACGCCGTAGCAAGGGCCGCCGCCGCGCGCCCTTGCCGAACATGGCGGACAAGGCAGCAGCCGCAGCGCCGCAACCGGGGTCCGGGGGGGAGGTGGGCGCTGGAAAGAAGACTCGAAGGGGGGATCCGGGTGTTGGGGAACGTAGTATTTTAAAATTTTCGTACGATCACGCAAGATCTATCTACCAGGTGCATAGCAACGAGAGGGAAGAGTGTGTCTACGTACCCTCGTAGACCGGAAGCGGAAGCGTCAAGTGACGCGGTTGATGTAGTCGAACTTCTTCGTGATTCAACCGATCAAGCACCGAACGTACGGCACCTCCGCGTTCAGCACACGTTCAGCTTGATGACGTCCCACGAGCTCTTGATCCAGTTGAGCTTCACGGGAGAGTTTCGTCAGCACGACGGCGTGGTGACGGATATGATGTATTCACCGGCGCAGGGCTTCGCCTAAGCACTGCGACGGTATGACCGAGGTGTGTTTCTGTGGAGGGGGGCACCGCACACGGCTGGAACAATTCAACTTGTGTGTCTTTGGGTGCCCCCCTGCCCCCGTATATAAAGGAGCAAGAGGGGAGGGCCGGCCGGCCTCCTATGGTGCGGCTAGGGCAATCCTACTAGGAATAGGATTGCAATCCTATTCCTAGTAGGAGTCCACCAAGAAGGAAGAGAGGGAAAGGAAAAGAGGAAGAGGTGGCGCCCCCCAATCCTAGTCCAACTAGGATCCCTAGGTGGGGCGCCGGCCAGCCTCTATGGGCTGCCTCTCTCCTTTCCTCAAGGCCCACTATGGACCATCCCCCCTCGTAGGGGGTTCCGGTAACCCCCTCCGGCAATCCAGTTAAATCCGAAACTTTTCCGGAACACTTCCGGTGTCCGAATATAGTCGTCCAATATATCAATCTTTATGTCTCGGACATTCCGAGACTCCTCGTCATGTCCGTGATCTCATCCGGGACTCCGAACTACCTTCGGTACATCAAAACTCATAAACTCATAATACCGATCGTCATCAAACGTTAAGCGTGCGGACCCTACGGGTTCGAGAACTATGTAGACATGACCGAGACTCATCTCCGGTCAATAACCAATAGCGGAACCTGGATGTTCATATTGGCTCCTACATAATCTACGAAGATCTTTATCGGTCAAACCGCATAACAACATACGTTGTTCCTTTTGTCATCGGTATGTTACTTGTCCGAGATTCGATCGTCGGTATCTCTATACCTAGTTCAATCTCGTTACCGGCAAGTCTCTTTACTCGTTCCGTAACACATCATCCCGTGACTAACTCATTAGTCTTTTGCTTGCAAGGCTTATTATGATGTGTGTTACCGAGAGGGCCCAGAGATACCTCTCCGACACTCGGAGTGACAAATCCTAATCTTGATCTATGCCAACACCACGAATACTTTTGGAGACACCTGTAGAGCATCTTTATGATCACCCAGTAACGTTGTGACGTTTGATAGCACACAAGGTGTTCCTACGGTATTCGGGAGTTGCATAATCTCATAGTCATAGGAACATGTATAAGTCATGAAGAAAGCAATAGCAGTAAAACTAAACGATCATAGTGCTATGCTAACGGATGGGTCTAGTCCATCACATCATTCTCCTAATGATGTGATCCCGTTGATCAAATGACAACTCATGTCTATGGCTAGGAAACATAATCATCTTTGATCAATGAGCTAGTCTAGTAGAGGCATACTAGGGACATACTGTTTTGTCTATGTATTCACACATGTACTAAGTTTCCGGTTAATACAATTCTAGCATGAATAAAAGACATTTATCATGATATAAGGAAATACAAATAACATCTTTATTATTGCCTCTAGGGCATATTTCCTTCAGTCTCCCACTTGCACTAGAGTCAATAATCTAGCTCACATCGCCATGTGATTTAATACCGATAGTTCACATCTTTATGTGAATAACACCCATAGTTCACATCGCCATGTGACCAACACCCAAAGGGTTTACTAGAGTCAATAATCTAGTTCACATCGCTATGTGATTAATACCCAAGAGTAATAAGGTGTGATCATGTTTTGCTTGTGAGAGAAGTTTAGTCAACGGGTCTGTCACATTCAGATCCGTATGTATTTTGCAAATTTCTATGTCTACAATGCTCTGCATAGAGCTACTCTAGCTAATTGCTCCCACTTTCAATACGCATCCATATTGATACTTAGAGTCATCTGGATTTAGTGTCAAAGCTTGCATCGGCGTAACCCTTTACGACGAACTCTTTATCACCTCCATAATCGAGAAACATTTCCTTAGTCATCCAGTTACTAAGGATAATTTTGACCGCTGAACAGTGATCTACTCCTGGATCACTATTGTACCCCCTTGACAAACTCATGGCAAGGTACACAACATGTTTGGTACACAGCATGGCATACTTTATGAACCTATGGCTGAGGCATAGGGAATGACTTTCATTCTCTCTATATTTTTCTGCCGTGGTCTGGCTTTGAGTCTTACTCAACTTCACACCTTACAAGTCAGGCAAGAACTCCTTCTTTGACTGATCCATTTTGAACTACTTCAAAATCTTATCAAGATATGTACTTATCGAAAGTCTTATCAAGCGTCTTTATCTATCTCTATAGATCTTGATGCCCAATATGTAAGCAGCTTCACCAAGGTCTTTCTTTGAAAAACTCCTTTCAAACACTCCTTTATGCTTTCCAGAAAATTCTACATTATTTCCGATCGACAATATGTCATTCACATATACTTATCAGAAAGGTTGTAGTGCTCCCACTCACTTCTTGTAAATACAGGCTTCATCGTAAGTCTGTATAAATCTATATGCTTTGATCAACTTATCAAAGCGTATATTCCAACTCCGAGATGCTTGCACCAGTCCATAGATGGATCGCTGGAGCTTGCACATTTTGTTAGTACATTTAGGATTGACAAAACCTTCGGGTTGCATCATATACAATTTTTCTTTAATAAATCCATTAAAGAATGCAGTTTTGTTATCCATTTGCCAGATTTCATAAAATGCGGCAATTGCTAACATGATTCGGACAGACTTAAGCATCGCTACAGGTGAGAAAGTCTCATCGTAGTCAACTCCTTGAACTTGTTGAAACCCTTTCGCAACAAGTCAAGCTTTGTAAACAGTAATATTACCGTCTGCGTTGGTCTTCCTCTTGAAGATCCATTTATTTTCGATGGCTTGCCGATCATCGGGCAAGTCAACCAAAATCCACACTTTGTTCTCATACATGGATCCCATCTCAGATTTCATGGCTTCAAGCCATTTTGCGGAATCTGGGCTCATCATCGCTTCCTCATAGTTCGTAGGTTCATCATGGTCTAGTAACATTATTTCCAGAACTGGGTTGCCGTACCACTCTGGTGCGGAACGTACTCTGGTTTATCTACGACGTTCAGCAGAAACTTGATCTGAAGTTTCATGATCATCATCATTAACTTCCTCACTGATTGGTGTAGGAATCACTGGAACAATTTTCTGTGATGTACTACTTTCCAATTCGGGAGAAGGTACAATTATCTCATCAAGTTCTACTTTCCTCCCACTCACTTCTTTCGAGAGAAACTCCTTCTCTAGAAAGGATCCATTCTTAGCAACGTATATCTTGCCTTCGGATCTGTGATAGAAGGTGTACCCAACAGTCTCTTTTGGGTATCCTATGAAGACACATTTCTCCGACTTGGGTTCGAGCTTATCAGGTTGAAACTTTTTCACATAAGCATCGCTGCCCCAAACTTTAAGAAATGACAACTTTGGTTTCTTGCCAAACCATAGTTCATAAGGCGTCGTCTCAACGGATTTTAGATGGTGCCCTTATTAAACGTGAATGCAACTGTCTCTAATGCACAACCCTAAACGATAGTGTTAAATCGGTAAGAGACATCATAGATCGCACCATATCTAATAAAGCACGGTTACGACGTTCGGACACACCATTACGCTGTGGTGTTCCGGGTGGCGTGAGTTGTGAAACTATTCCACATTGTTTCAAATGAAGACCAAACTCGTAACTCAAATATTCACCTCCACGATCAGATCACATAAACTTTATTTTCTTGTTACGATGATTCTCTACTTCACTCTGAAATTCTTTGAACTTTTCAAATGTTTCAGACTTGTGCTTCATTAAGTATATATACCCATATCTGCTCAAATCATCAGTGAAGGTCAGAAAATAATGATACTCGCCACGAGCTTCAACACTCATCGGTCCACATACATCAGTATGTATGATTTCCAACAAATCTGTTGCTCGCTCCATTGTTCTGGAGAACGCAGTTTTTAGTCATCTTGCCCATGAGGCATGGTTCGCAAGCACCAAGTGATTCATAATCAAGTGATTCCAAAAGTCCATCACTATGGAGTTTCTTCATGCGCTATACACCAATATGACCTAAACGACAGTGCCATAAATAAGTTGCACTATCATTATAACCTTGCATCTTTTGGCTTCAATATTATGAATATGTGTATCACTATGATCGAGATCCAACAAACTATTTTCATTAGGTGTATGACCATCGAAGGCTTTATTCATGTAAACAGAATAACAATTATTCTATGACTTTAAATGAATAACCGTATTGCAACAAACATGATCAAACCATATTCATGCTTAACGCAAATGCCAAATAACATTTATTTAGGTTCTACACTAATCCCGAAAGTATAGGGAGTGTGCGATGATGATGATATCACTCTTGGAACCACTTCCAACACACATCATCACTTCACCTTTAACTAGTCTCTGTTCATTCCGCAACTCTTGTTTCGAGTTACTAACTTTAGCAACTGAACCGGTATCAAATACCCAGGGGTTGCTATGAACACTAGTAAAGTACATATCAATAATCTGTATATCAAAATATATCGTTGTTCAATTTGCCATCCTTCTTATCCGCCAAGTATCTAGGGCAGTTCCACTTCCAGTGACCATTTCCTTAGCAGTAGAAGCACTTAGTTTCAGGCTTGAGTTTAGCTTTGGGTTTCTTCACGGGAGTGACAACTTTCTTGTCATTCTTCTTGAAGTTCCCCTTCTATCCCTTTGCCCTTTACTTGAAACAAGTGGTCTTGTTAACCATCAACACTTGATGTTGTTTCTTGATTTCTACCTTCGCCGATTTCAGCATCGCGAAGAGCTCGGGAATTACTTTTGTCATCCCTTGCATATTATAGTTTATCACGAAGTTCTACTAACTTGGTGATAGTGTCTAGAGAACTTTTTCAATTACTATCTTATCTGGAAGATTAACTCCCACTTGATTCAAGAAATTGTAGTACCCAGACAATCTGAGCATATGCTCACTGGTTGAGCTATTCTCCTCCATCTTGTAGGCAAAGTACTGTCAGAGGTCTCATACCTCTCGACACGGGCATGAGTATGAAATACTAATTTCAACTCTTGGAACATCTTATATGCTCCATGGTGTTCAAAACAGTTTTGAAGTCCCGATTCTAAGCCGTAAAGTATGGTGCACTAAACTATCAAGTAGTCATTGAAAGAACATGCGGTGCCCCCATGTTTGGTTTTGGTAATTGATGACAATCTCTATGGACTAATGGTTTCCTTGAGTTATATTTGAAGGGTTTGTCCATAGGCTTTTCTTGGAGTTCATTTGTTGGTTTCAAGGAGAGTTTGTGATGACCAAGGTGCTATTAAGGAATTATCCAAAGATTGGTCTTGTGAGTGTTGAGCTTATTGCAAGCATGTCTTGAAGAAGAAGAGTGAGTTATCATTCATGTTTACCTTCAAGACATCATCCAAATGAAGAGTTGGAAAGATTCAAGGTTGATCAAGACTAAGTGAAGGAGTGAATCAAGTTGATCAACACACAAAGCGTAGAAGATGTACCGAGAGGGATCAAGCAATCCTATGGTATGGTAAGCATTGTTAATCACGCTTTGTGTACTAACCCATGGTCTTCGTGAGAGTTCTTTGTGGGGTTAGGTTGCGGTGTGCAAGTTCAAGTGGAGCATCACGAAGAGATCAAGTGCTTGAAGCTTGTCGTCCATTGTGGTGACAATGGACTTGTGAAGATATGCCGAAGAGTGGCTCACCCATAGTGGAGTATGGGGAGCAATCTACTTGTCTTCACCAAGACAACGCAATCAAGAAAGGTGGTCCAACTTGAGGAAGTCAAGATCGTCTACATCTAGCTCAAGTGGACTTTGTGCAAAGCAAAGGTTTGCCCTTGATAGGTTTTCTATTTTACCGGTCTCGTGGTGGTAGTTGGGAGACCGGGTTATAGGATCGTTTGCCGTACTATCAAGGGGGGCTCTCAAGTTGGTAGCTTGATCGTATCGTTAGTAGAGAGCTCAAACCATTGCATCCTTGCATCATGTTTTTTGGTTCTCTTTGTGAGTCTTAGAACTTATGGTCATCTTGATGACAAGCTTGAGTTCATCGAAAATGGAGTTCACATGTGTCTTCTATGATGTTTTCGGTGTTGGGTGTTTTACCGGTCTTATCCGAGGAAGGGTTCTCACCATTTTCTTATGGGCCTTTTCTAATTTGCTTCTTATTGGTTTTCTATCAAGATTATGTTAGCCCTTTTCGCTAGCTTTCCAACAAACTTGGTTTCATCGAATTCGGAATCCGTATGCAAAAGTTATTGTCGTTTTGGTGTACTGAAAAAGCTGCAGCGGTACTACCGCGGGTAGGAGCGGAAGTAATTTTTTACTACCGTTTTCGGAAGCGGTACTACTGCTTTCGGGAGCGGTACTACCGCTTGGAGCAGTACTACCGCGGCTACTTCCGTGGCTACTTCCGTTCGGGACCAAAAATTCATCACAAGTCCAGCGGTGGTAGGCACAGATGTAATTTTTTAGTACCGCTCGCAAGCAGTAGTACCGCTACCCTTAGCAGTACTACCGCTACCCCTAGCGGTAGTACCGTGAGGTCAAGCGGTACTACCGCTCCGACGGTTTTTCTGGCCTTTTTGCCTCCTCGCTGTTGTTTTTCTAAGGGGTACTAATGCCCTAGCGGTAGTACCGCTCCTGGAGCGGTAGTACCGCTCTGTGCGGGCTGTGAGCATAACGGTTGGATTTTTCCCCACCTATAAAAGGGGCTCTTCTTCCCCAATGAACCTTATCCTTTGAGCTCGTGTTCTTCCCCCATTGTTGACCTTCTTAGAGCTTGCTATCTCTCAATCCCTCCATGGATTCTTGCTAGTTTTTGGGGGAAAAGAGAGAGGAGATCTAGATCCACATTTCCACCAATCACTTTCTCCTCTAGGTGAGGGGAACCCCTTGGATCTTGATCTTGGAGTTCTTGGTGTTCTCCTTCTTGTTCTTCCTCTCATTTCCCTCCCTAGCATTAGTTGCTTTGGTGGGATTTGGGAGAGAAGGACTTGGGCACTCCGTGTGCCCTTGCCATTGCATTTGGTGCATCGGTTTGAGTTCTCCACGGTGATACGTGGAAGTGAAGTTGAGAAGCTTATTACTCTTGGGTGCTTGGTACCCTTGATCTTGTTCCTCTTGGGTGCTTGGGCGCCCTAGACGGTTGTGGTCACCTCGAAGCCATATTCCATTGTGGTGAAGCTTCGTGGTGTCGTTGGGGAGATAGCCCCAACCTTGGTGTTCGGAGCTCAATCATTGTGGTGTAAAGCTCCGGGCAAGCGTTGGGGTCTCCAATTAGGTTGTGGAGATTGCCCCGAGCAATTTGACGGGTTCCGGTGACCGCCCCCAAGGGTTGCCAAAGTGTACGGGTTCGGTGACCGCCCCCAAGGGTTGCCATTTGTACGGGTTCGGTGACCGCCCTCAAGGGTCCCTTAGTGGAATCACAGCATCTTGCATTGTGCGAGGGCGTGAGGAGATTACGGTGGCCCTAGTGGCTTCTTGGGGAGCATTGTGCCTCCACACCGCTCCAAACGGAGATTAGCATCCGCAAGGGTGTGAACTTCGGGATACATCGTCGTCTCCGCGTGCCTCGGTTATCTCTTACCCGAGCCCTTTACTTATGCACTATACTTTGTGATAGATATATTGTTTCTTGTCATATATCTTGCTATCACCTAGTTGTTTATCTTGCTTAGCATAAGTTGTTGGTGCACATAGGTGAGCCTAGTTGTTGTAGGTTTTGTGCTTGACAAATTAACCGCTAAGTTTATTCCGCATTTGTTCAAGCCTAAACTGTAATTATTTTAAAGCGCCTATTCACCCCCCCCCCCCTCTAGGCGACATCCACGATCTTTCAATTGGTATTAGAGCCTCGTCTCTCTTTATAGGGCTTTACCGCCTAGAGAGTAAGGATGTCGACTAGGGGTTTAGGTTTCTCTGACACTCTTAGTTTCAATGGCACAAATTTTGATGTTTGGGTAATTCGCATGCTTAATCTCTTTAGGGTCATGGACCCAAATTTAGAGCAAATTGTAGATATGGGTTTTTCTCCTCCAAAGGATGCACAAAGATTATCTTTAGAGGATGAGAAAAACTCTTATCTCAATGCTCAAGCTTCTAATGTGCTTTTTGATGCTTTGAGCAATGTAGTTATATTTCAACTCATGCCGTTCCGGGATGCTCATGAGTTGTGGACAAAGCTTCAAGATAAATATGGTGTGTCCAAGAACTGTAGGAATGATTGTTCTCCCTCCACCTCCGGCCGTGTTGTCTTCTCAACTTCTTCTACTTCACCTACATGTGGTTTGCCACAAGGTAATGATATGGTGAGTAGTGTTGGTCATTGCAATGATGATAGTATGCTTATTGTGGATGATCCTTCATCACTATCTTACTGCAATGCATCTTCTTTGGACTTTAACACTTCGAGCACCCTACATGTTTCACATGCCTGTGTTGATAGTCCTTGCATATCATGTAGAAATTGCTTAACTAAAACTCATGATGATATGCTTGCTATGTCTTGTTGCCATGATAAAAATGCATCTATTTCCTCGAATTATTGTGCTAACAATGTAGAGGAAACCCAACCCCCCATGGAACTAGATGTAGTCTTGAATGGTGCTTCAAGGGATCCTACATCATCATCTATTGCGTTTTGCCTTATGGCTAAGGATTCAAAGGTATCTCCCACTTTGAACCCCAATATATCTTGTCATGATAGTGATGATGAGAATGATGATGATGTAGAAAATGATGAAGAGAATGACAATGTTGCCTCCTTAAAAATTAAGGGGGAAATGATTTTTAAAGCTCTTCATAAGAATAAAATTGCTCGTTCCAACTTCATGGAAATCATGTCTATTGCCATTGAGGGCAAGAAATATATAGAGGAGTTGGAATGTCATCTAGAGGAGCATGAGGTCACCATTGAGAAAATGGAAGATCATGAGCGTGATTACGCTAATGAGATCGCCGACCTCTCGCAAGCTCTTGAATTTGAACAAACCACCAAGGAATCTCTTGAGGAGACTTTTGCTCTAGAACTATCTAGAATAAAGGAATCCCGTGATAGAGCTCTCGAGGTGGCTAATGATTTTGAAACTAAAAATGAGAAGCTTGAAGTTGCACATGCTAAACTCCTTGAGGATTTTGATCACCTCAAAAATGGCTCAAGGGTCATTAAGAGTGAGCTCATCAAACTCACCGAGTCTCATGCTCAACTTAAAGCTTCATATTCTAAAGAGCTTGCCAAGTTGCCTTCTCCTCTTGCTATTATTGATGATGCTTGTGCTACTAACTCTATTTCTAGTGAAGCATCCATTTTGAAGGAGAATGTTGAGCTAAGGGCTCAACTTGAGTTGCTATCTAGAAATTATGGGAGATTGGAAGAAAGTCATGTAAAGCTCACAAGCTCTCATGATGATCTTCTAGTATCCCATAATGTGCTAAAGATAGCTCATGAGGCCATGATCATCAAGGTAACATCTAGTGAGTCTCATGTGGTCGCTAGCACTACTTCTAGTCAAAATGCTATATTGCCATGTGCTAGTCCTCGTAATTCATCTATGCATAACATTGGTACATCTTGTGATGAATTGCTTTCCTTGCCTTGTTGCTCTAACAATGAAGCCTATACTTCCTCTAGTACTTGTGTTGATACTAACCATGTAGAGGAAATCAAAGAGCTCATGGACCAAGTCTCTTCCTTGAAGAAAGACTTGGAAAAGTGTCATGAAGGGAAGTCCACACTCAACAATATCTTGAGTGTGCAAAAATCCCCCAATGACAAAGGTGGACTTGGATTCAACTCCAACAAGAAGAAGAAGTCCAAGAGCAACAAGAAGAAGGGCCAAGAACAACTCAAGAATTCGGCCAAGATTATTTGCTTCAAGTGCAAAATTGAAGGGCATCATGTTAGATCTTGCCCATTGAAGAAGAAGGTCATTAGTGACAAGCAACAAGGGAAGAGGCCACAAGTTCAATCTCGTGCTCAACCGCAAGTTGGAGAAAGGCCGCTTCCCAAGAAGACTCATGGTAATGCTTCTCATTTTGAGAAATCAAATGAGAAGAAACTAAAGAGTAGATGTTGCTACCTATGCCGTGAGAAGGGTCACCTTGCTTCTTCATGCACTAGTGGTAACTTATCCAACCCAATTATTATTTATGATGTCTATTTTCTTGGGAAGGATAATGTTGGCAATGTGTTTGCCAAGTTTTTTGGTACTCAAAGTGGTGTCAAGAAAAGAACCATTTGGGTGGCCAAGCCTATTGTGACTAACCTCTTAGGACCCAACTTGGTTGGGGACCAACAAGCTAAAACTTGATTAATAGGCGTTTTTGGAGGGCATTGGAGACTTGGTACATTATGAAGAATTAAGGGGTCTTCATCATTCATATTGTCTCAAGCCAAGTCATTCGGATGATCAAGTTTCTATCTTATATCCAATGTTCCTCCTTGCGGTAACTCGTGCTTAAATTGTTTACATTGAAAGTTACTTGCCCCTTTGCATGTTTTGGTTTTGTTCCTTGCATGTGTTTGTATATGATGTGCGTCCAATTTGTATATCTTGAGAAATCAAGTATGTGTATATTGGTTTGCACATCATGTATGTGTGTGTCGTGCATTGAGCCTGTGTGCTTCTTGCTTTTATCTTAGTTGGCTCTTGTGATAGATTAATGGAACATCCCATTTTGGGGGAGTGATGTGCTTTGTGCACCTCACAATCCTATAAATGTGTGTACATGAGGAATACCATCTAGTATTGATATTACAAGATTATCTAGCCTCTATGTGGTATGTCTTCTCATGAGAAAGTCAAATTCTAAATGTTCCATTAATTATCTCTTGTTGGTTCTCTTTTGCATCTTGGTAAGTTTTTCATTGGTATCACATTATGGGGGAGTAATATTCTATGTGCATATTACAAGCCTAGAAAATGTGTAAATTTGAGATATTGTCACCTAGAGTTGATAGTATAAATTATGTTGTTCCTAGGTGGCATGTTAGCTCTACAAGTTGCATTTTGCTTGTGTTTGGTGTGAAGATGATGTTGGATATCATTGCTATCTATCACCGGAATTATTTCCAAATACCTCTTGTCTTTGACAATTGGTAATCATTTATGTGGTAGAAATTATTGATCATCTTTACATTGTCTTTTGGTCTTATTTGTCTGGTCTCTTGCCAAGTTTGTGTCAACTCCCATTTCCTTCCATGCCACTTCTGGATCTCGTGTTTTATTGTTTTTGTCGAGTGTTTTCTAGATATAGTGAAAGTGGTGATCCCACCCTGTGCATTTTGTACTCGAATGCAAAATCTCTCTAAATGCACAATTCGTGGGGGAGCTATCCTATTTTCGATAGAACACTCATCTTGTGATCCATATCAAGTGTGTGTTGATGGAAGGCAAGCCGTTTCTTTTTGGTACTTGTGCCATCATGAAACTTTGTAGATGGGTTGGTTTGTTTGGAACCATCCTCTCTTTTGGGAGTCTGATATCTTTCCTTTTGCGTGTATCAATGGATATCTCATTCCTTGATCTATCTTCTAATAGATATCTTCCAAGTGATGATTTCTCCATTTGGTATCCTATTTTCACTTGGTATTTCCTTTTATTTTGTTTCGTTTCTTGAAAGTCTTGAGCATGCATATTTACTTCATGTATTTTCTTTGGCATGCTTTCTTTCTTTAACCCAATATATAAGGGAAACTCCACCTAGTCTCAATTTGGATGAGATGTGCATGAAATTCATTTTCATATATAAATGCACATATGTTTGTGGAGTTTTTCCTATGTATTGGTGTTTCTAACTCTTTGGTCCCAATGAGTTTGGGTACCATTTTGTTTGTATTGGTGTTCTAGGAAGAATTGGAGATGCATTGGATGCTCGGCTCATTCAAAAGGAAGGTGGTGTCACCATGTGCTTATTGGAGTCAAATTAGGATGATCAATGAACTACTATCTACCTTCATTTGGTATCTACTACATCCTTCCAATGGTATCTCGGTAACAAGTATCATCATCTACTTCATGCACACATTTCTTGCACCAACCTTGCGTAGGTTGCATCATGGCATGTTAGTCATTCCTTCTTGTGATATTTGTTTCCTTTCTCAAAGCATCCCAACAATGATGCCTTGTTGCTAGTTATGATGTCTTTGATGTTTGCTTGGTTGGAATTCATGTTTATTCAATAAGACCTTATCTAGCCATGTGCTATGCGTTCACGCAAAATATCTTATTGGTATAATTATGACTTCCTTGTGGATATCTTATTACTTCTTTTTGTAACTATTTCGAGTGTACATTCTTCTTTGTGGATTGATATCATCATGATTTTCATCTACCTAGAATCTTATACACTTGAGAGAAATTACATATCTAGAAGATATCCTTTCTTTCACGACCACCTTGTCTTTCTTGTATCATTTCTTTGGTGGCTCCGTGAAAGCCTTTGCCTTGAGTGCGGATCTTATATCGTTGCATCTTGATGCACTCTTTTGTGGTGAAGATCATTTTTTTTTCTCTTGCTTGTCTTGACGAGGCTTTTGCCATTTCTATTGGTTTCCCTCCTCATGACAAAGCTATCCTTTTTATATCTTCACCACAGGTTGTCACAAGCATAGGTTACTTATATGATTAGTAGTGAGCTTGTGAACCCATTTGCTGTTGTGTGTGGGAATGATAGGCCTTGCACTCTGTATCTCATTCACTCAAGAGTATATTGATGCTTAATGTTCATCCATACATTAACCTTCTCAAGTGCTTTGCCATGACTCACACACATCTTTTTGGTTGAGCCTACTCTTAAGTTGACTCTTTTATATATTGCTCAACCAGTTGTTTGTTGCAAGTGCTAGCCTTTGTTTCCTTCATGTTCACTTGCACTTGGTGTGAGTGTCTATTGATCTTGGGGGAGTGATGATCCTATTTTGTGCACTTGGTATCCTAATGAAAATATTCGAAGGAGTGCATAAATTATGGGGAGCTTCACTAGTGTCTTTAGAACACTCGGTTGCTATGTCATGAGTTCTATTGATCTTGGGGGAGCGACGATCCTATGTTGTGCTCGTTGTATCCAAATACAAAATTAAATTGTGCACAAATCATGGGGAGCTTCTCTAGTTTCTCTAGAACACTCCTTTGCTCTTATCATAATATCTTTTAATCATTTGGCATGTAGGATCATTGGTCTAGTTGGGTCAATTGGTATCTTTTGATAGCTTAATTCAATTGGTATCCTCTGATTGCTTGATTGCGTGTTTTTCTCCCTTTGTTATGCCTTTGTGGCATATCATTCTTTTGCAATCTTTGGGCCTCAATATAGTTTGTCTTCCTCCAAGTATTAAAGTTGGATATATGTATTGCATTCCACTCTCTATTTTGAGGAATACATAATTTATGGAGGAACACAATTTATATTGACCTTCTAAGTTTTTCGCCCATTTTAGCAATCGATGCCAATGGGGGAGAAGTTTCAGAGAGTTTAGTTTTATGAGGAAGTTTAGAGAGTTGTCTCTTTGCTCTTCTTGCTTTGGTTTTGTTCCTAATCTTTTGCATCTCATGCGCATACATTATTGTTGCATGGTATGGTGATGCATAATTCCTTACATAAACTCTCTTGAAAGTGATTGTCGTCAATTACCAAAATGGGGGAGATTGAAAGAACATGCGGTGCCCCCATGTTTGGTTTTGGTAATTGATGACAATATCTATGGACTAATGGTTTCCTTGAGTTATATTTGAAGGGTTTGTCCATAGGCTTTTCTTGGAGTTCATTTGTTGGTTTCAAGGAGAGTTTGTGATGACCAAGGTGCTATTAAGGAATTATCCAAAGATTGGTCTTGTGAGTGTTGAGCTTATTGCAAGCATGTCTTGAAGAAGAAGAGTGTGTTATCATTCATGTTTACCTTCAAGACATCATCCAAATGAAGAGTTGGAAAGATTCAAGGTTGATCAAGACTAAGTGAAGGAGTGAATCAAGTTGATCAACACACAAAGCGTAGAAGATGTACCGAGAGGGATCAAGCAATCCTATGTTATGGTAAGCATTGTTAATCACGCTTTGTGTACTAACCCATGGTCTTCGTGAGAGTTCTTTGTGGGGTTAGGTTGCGGTGTGCAAGTTCAAGTGGAGCATCACGAAGAGATCAAGTGCTTGAAGCTTGCCGTCCATTGTGGTGACAATGGACTTGTGAAGATATGCCGAAGAGTGGCTCACCCATAGTGGAGTATGGGGGAGCAATCTACTTGTCTTCACCGAGACAACGCAATCAAGAAAGGTGGTCCAACTTGAGGAAGTCAAGATCGTCTACATCTAGCTCAAGTGGACTTTGTGCAAAGCAAAGGTTTTCCCTTGATAGGTTTTCTATTTTACCGGTCTCGTGGTGGTAGTTGGGAGACCGGGTTATAGGATCGTTTGCCGTACTATCAAGGGGGGCTCTCAAGTTGGTAGCTTGATCGTATCGTTAGTAGAGAGCTCAAACCATTGCATCCTTGCATCATGTTTTTTGGTTCTCTTTGTGAGTCTTAGAACTTATGTTCATCTTGATGACAAGCTTGAGTTCATCGAAAACGGAGTTCACATGTGTCTTCTATGATGTTTTCGGTGTTGGGTGTTTTACCGGTCTTATCCGAGGAAGGGTTCTCACCATTTTCTTATGGGCCTTTTCTAATTTGCTTCTTATTGGTTTTTATATCAAGATTGTGTTAGCCCTTTTCGCTAGCTTTCCAACAAACTTGGTTTCATCGAATTCGGAGACCGTATGCAAAAGTTATTGTCGTTTTGGTGTACTGAAAAAGCTACAGCGGTACTACCGCGGGTAGGAGCGGAAGTAATTTTTTACTACCGGTTTCGGAAGCGGTACTACCGCTTTCGGGAGCGGTACTACCGCTTGGAGCAGTACTACCGCGGCTACTTCCGTGGCTACTTCCGCTCGGGACCAAAAACTCGTCACAAGTCCAGCGGTGGTAGGCACGGATGTAATTTTTTAGTACCGCTCGCAAGCAGTAGTACCGCTACCCTTAGCAGTACTACCGCTACCCCTAGCAGTAGTACCGTGAGGTCAAGCGGTACTACCGCTCCGATGGTTTTTCTGGCCTTTTTGCCTCCTCGCTGTTGTTTTTCTAAGGGGTACTAATGCCCTAGCGGTAGTACCGCTCCTGGAGCGGTAGTACCGCTCTGTGCGGGTTGTGAGCATAACGGTTGGATTTTTCCCCACCTATAAAACGGGCTCTTCTTCCCCAATGAACCTTATCCTTTGAGTTCGTGTTCTTCCCCCAATGTTGACCTTCTTAGAGCTTGCTATCTCTCAATCCCTCCATGGATTCTTGCTAGTTTTTGGGGGAAAAGAGAGAGGAGATCTAGATCCACATTTCCACCAATCACTTTCTCCTCTAGGTGAGGGGAACCCCTTGGATCTTGATCTTGGAGTTCTTGGTGTTCTCCTTCTTGTTCTTCCTCTCATTTCCCTCCCTAACATTAGTTGCTTTTGTGGGATTTGGGAGAGAAGGACTTGGGCACTCCGTGTGCCCTTGCCATTGCATTTGGTGCATCGGTTTGAGTTCTCCACGGTGATACGTGGAAGTGAAGTTGAGAAGCTTATTACTCTTGGGTGCTTGGTACCCTTGAGCTTGTTCCTCTTGGGTGCTTGGGCGCCCTAGACGGTTGTGGTCACCTCGAAGCCATATTCCATTGTGATGAAGCTTCGTGGTGTCGTTGGGGAGATAGCCCCAACCTTGGTGTTCGGAGCTCAATCATTGTGGTGTAAAGCTCCGGGCAAGCGTCGGGGTCTCCAATTAGGTTGTGGAGATTGCCCCGAGCAATTTGACGGGTTCCGGTGACCGCCCCCAAGGGTTGCCAAAGTGTACGGGTTCGGTGACCGCCCCCAAGGGTTGCCATTTGTACGGGTTCGGTGACCGCCCTCAAGGGTCCCTTAGTGGAATCACAGCATCTTGCATTGTGCGAGGGCGTGAGGAGATTACGGTGGCCCTAGTGGCTTCTTGGGGAGCATTGTGCCTCCACACCGCTCCAAACGGAGATTAGCATCCGCAAGGGTGTGAACTTCGGGATACATCGTCGTCTCCGCGTGCCTCGGTTATCTCTTACCCGAGCCCTTTACTTATGCACTATACTTTGTGATAGATATATTGTTTCTTGTCATATATCTTGCTATCACCTAGTTGTTTATCTTGCTTAGCATAAGTTGTTGGTGCACATAGGTGAGCCTAGTTGTTGTAGGTTTTGTGCTTGACAAATTAACCGCTAGGTTTATTCCGCATTTGTTCAAGCCTAAACCGTAATTATTTTAAAGCGCCTATTCACCCCCCCCCCCTCTAGGCGACATCCACGATCTTTCAGTCATCATACCGAGCTTATGTCAAAACGTTCATAACGTCTGTATCTGCTCCTGCAATAGGTCTGTCACCTAGCGGTGCATCAAGGACATAATACTTCTGTGCAGCAATGAGGATAATCCTCAGATCATGGACCTAGTCTGCATCTTTGCTACTAACATCTTTCAACTTAGTTTTTCTCTAGGAGCATATAAACAATAAACGGGGAGCAACATCGCGAGCTATTGTTCTACAACATAGATATGCTAATACTACCAGGACTAAGTTCATGATAACTTAAAGTTCAATTTAATCATATTACTTAAGAACTCCCACTTAGATAGACATCCCTCTAGTCATCTAAATGATCACGTGATCCAAATCAACTAAACCATGTCCGATCATCACGTGAGATGGAGTAGTTTCAATGGTGAACATCTTATGTTGATCATATCTACTATATGATTCACGCTCGACCTTTCGGTCTCCAGTGTTCCGAGGCCAATCTGCATATGCTAGGCTCGTCAAGTTTAACCCGAGTATTCTGCGTGTGCAAAACTGGCTTACACCCGTTGTATTTGAACGTAGAGCTTATCACACCCGATCATCACGTGGTGTCTCGGCACGACAAACTTTCGCAACGGTGCATACTCAGGGAGAACACTTATACCTTGAAATTTAGTAAGGGATCATCTTATAATGCTACCGTCGAACTAAGCAAAATAGGAAGCATAATAAGATAAACATCACATGCAATCAAAATATGTGACATGATATGGCCATCATCATCTTGTGCTTTTGATCTCCATCTCCAAAGCACCGTCATGATCACCTTCGTCACCGGCGCGACACCTTGATCTCCATCGTAGCATCGTTGTCGTCTCGCCAACTATTGCTTCTACGACTATCGCTACCGCTTAGTGATAAAGTAAAGCAATTACATGGCGATTGCATTTCATACAATAAAGCGACAATCATATGGCTCCTGCCAGTTGCCGATAACATTACAAAACATGATCATCTCATACAAAACCGTATATCTCATCATGTCTTGACCATATCACATCACAACATGCCCTGCAAAAACAAGTTAGATGTCCTCTACTTTGTTGTTGCAAGTTTTACGTGGCTGCTGTGGGCTTAGCAAGAACCGTTCTTACCTACGCATACAAAACCACAACGATATTTCGTCAAGTATGTGTTGTTTTAACCTTCACAAGGACCGGGCGTAGCCACACTTGATTCAGCTAAAGTGAGAGAGACAGACACTCGCCGGTCACCTTTAAGCAACGAGTGCTCATAACGGTGAAACCAGTCTCGCGTAAGCGTACGCGTAATGTCGGTCCGGGCCGCTTCATCTCACAATACCGCCGAAGCAAAGTATGACATGCTGGTAAGCAGTATGACTAGTATCGCCCACAACTCATTGTGTTCTACTCGTGCATATCATCTACGCATAGACCTGGCTCATGATGCCACTGTTGGGGAACGTAGTATTTTAAAATTTTCCTACGATCACGCAAGATCTATCTACCAGATGCATAGCAACGAGAGGGAAGAGTGTGTCTACGTACCCTCGTAGACCGGAAGCGGAAGCGTCAAGTGACGCGGTTGATGTAGTCGAACTTCTTCGCGATTCAACCGATCAAGCACCGAACGTACGGCACCTCCGCGTTCAGCACACGTTCAGCTTGATGACGTCCCACGAGCTCTTGATCCAGTTGAGCTTCACGGGAGAGTTTCGTCAGCACGACGGCGTGGTGACGGATATGATGTATTCACCGGCGCAGGGCTTCGCCTAAGCACTGCGACGGTATGACCGAGGTGTGTTTATGTGGAGGGGGGCACCGCACACGGCTGGAACAATTCAACTTGTGTGTCTTTGGGTGCCTCACTGCCCCCGTATATAAAGGAGCAAGAGGGGAGGGCCGGCCGGCCTCCTATGGTGCGGCTAGGGCAATCCTACTAGGAATAGGATTGCAATCCTATTCCTAGTAGGAGTCCACCAAGAAGGAAGAGAGGGAAAGGAAAAGAGGGAGAGGTGGCGCCCCCCAATCCTAGTCCAACTAGGATCCCTAGGTGGGGCGCCGGCCAGCCTCTATGGGCTGCCTCTCTCCTTTCCTCAAGGCCCACTATGGACCATCCCCCCTCGTAGGGGGTTCCGGTAACCCCCTCCGGCAATCCAGTTATATCCGAAACTTTTCCGGAACACTTCCGGTGTCCGAATATAGTCGTCCAATATATCAATCTTTATGTCTCGGACATTCCGAGACTCCTCGTCATGTCCGTGATCTCATCCGGGACTCCGAACTACCTTCGGTACATCAAAACTCATAAACTCATAATACCGATCGTCATCAAACGTTAAGCGTGCGGACCCTACGGGTTCGAGAACTATGTAGACATGACCGAGACTCATCTCCGGTCAATAACCAATAACGGAACCTGGATGTTCATATTGGCTCCTACATATTCTACGAAGATCTTTATCGGTCAAACCGCATAACAACATACGTTGTTCCTTTTGTCATCGGTATGTTACTTGTCCGAGATTCGATTGTCGGTATCTCTATACCTAGTTCAATCTCGTTACCGGCAAGTCTCTTTACTCGTTCCGTAACACATCATCCCGTGACTAACTCATTAGTCTTTTGCTTGCAAGGCTTATTATGATGTGTGTTACCGAGAGGGCCCAGAGATACCTCTCCGACACTCGGAGTGACGAATCCTAATCTTGATCTATGCCAACACCACGAATACTTTCGGAGACACCTGTAGAGCATCTTTATGATCACCCAGTAACGTTGTGACGTTTTATAGCACACAAGGTGTTCCTACGGTATTCGGGAGTTGCATAATCGCATAGTCATAGGAACATGTATAAGTCATGAAGAAAGCAATAGCAGTAAAACTAAACGATCATAGTGCTATGCTAACGGATGGGTCTAGTCCATCACATCATTCTCCTAATGATGTGATCCCGTTGATCAAATGACAACTCATGTCTGTGGCTAGGAAACATAACCATCTTTGATCAATGAGCTAGTCTAGTAGAGGCATACTAGGGACATACTGTTTTGTCTATGTATTCACACATGTACTAAGTTTCCGGTTAATACAATTCTAGCATGAATAAAAGACATTTATCATGATATAAGGAAATACAAATAACATCTTTATTATTGACTCTAGGGCATATTTCCTTCACCGGGGTCTCTGCCAGATGGAGTTGAGCGGCGACGGCGACCGACAACGGCTGGCAGCGGGCGGCGGCGACTTAGGGTTCGTTAGGTGAGGTCGGGGGAAGATACGCGAGGCTGCGTCTGGCTTGTTCGTGGCCAATGCGATGAGCGGTCGAGCGGGTCTGTGCGGGAGTCGGCCGGGGCGGCTGGGCCTTCGAACTGGGCTGCCTGGTCTTCCAACTGGGCTGCGCCCCAGGCCAATTTTGTTTTTTTTTTTATAAATATAGGTCCAGAATTTTTTTCACGCCCCAGGCAATGGCCTGGGCTGCCTGGGGCCCAAATCCGCCAATGCATAAACCCATGGCAATGCATCTCACACACAAGTGTGAAATGGCAATTTCAACTCAACAGAGCATGGAGGTTTTGAATCTAAAAACACAAAACAGAGTATGGCAATTTAAGTCTATCACACACACATACACCATGGCAATTTTGTCTCTCATATCCACATTGCCATGGCACTTTCTCTCCCACATGCACATATGCCAAATGCATAACATGGCATTTTTATATTGAATAACTATGACTACTCATAGCAAAAAAAGGCCAAAAAAGACCATCCACGCAACCAAAAGTAACATGCTTCTACAACACACAGAAAAAGAGCATGGCAATTTAACTCTCTCTCACACACATAAGCCAGGCGTGTGTGTCTGAGTCAACGAGCCGTGGGTGCCAAATTTTGCTAACCAAATAATAAGAGCGAAAAATATCCATATTTCACAACAGAATCATCAAACTCTAAATAAATGTGTCTCCATACTTGGGTACATAAATTAAGCAGACGGTTTCAGTCTAGGAGGAATAAGTTACAAGATCATAAGATGAATGATGGTCAGCCCAGGAAGGAGAGTACAGCGCTCGCCACAGTTTGGAGCAACTCCATTTGCGGCTCCTCGGGAACAATCCGACCCGTGGTTATAGAAGCAAGAATGTTGTCTTCAGCCTTGGTAACGCACACATTGCCGATAACACTGCCGGGCGCAACAAGCGTTGGCCGGTAGCCCCAGCAAAACTGGTATCGCTCGTGGAGATGCTGCAGTAACTTCTGATTTTCCTCCTGGTAGCCCTCCAAGCTACATGTCTGTGTGCACCCGTGCACGGCGTCAACGAGATTCGCCGGACTGAGATTGTAGAACGCAAGACCATGCTCGCGGAACCAAAGCACGACGCGTTGTTTGCATTGCCAGGCCCCAAGCAGTCCAGGGCCCCTTCCTCCTGGTGATGATGAGACGCTCAAACAGCACATCCGCTCCCAGGAAAGACCAGAGTTCAGGACAGACAATACTATCTCCGGGCGGTCGCGAGACAAAGTCGCAACGCACACACTCTTACCCATCTCCATTATGCCTGAAAACAGGGTGCCATCATCTGGTGTCTCAATGCTGGTCACCGACTCTCTCTGCACATGGAACACAAGAAGCTTTTCCTTCCTGGATTGAGACTCAGTACCATCGGTGCAGACTTCATCCCTGGGGGATAGCAAAACATAACAGATTCCTTCAATGCACAGGGAATAGGTGTTCTTTTGCAATTTCTCGAATTCGTGAGCCACATTAGCTAGAACAGTGACAGGCCTGCTGCCGTCGGTGCCACTCCGGGTCATGGGCACGACATGTACATCACTGCCACACTGAACGAACACTTTATACTTATGTTCCTTAGGATCATACCCGAAGGCGAGCATCCAGGATAATGTGCTGAGATCTAAGAGCTGGGCGGTCAAGTGTTGAGACGTTGCAGGATTGGCCACGAGGCATGTCATAGAGGAATCGCTCAACCCGCGCTGCTCGAAGGCAACAAGGCCGTTGCAAGACCCAAAGAACCTGTACGAAAGCTCGGTGCCGGCGACGGGCAGGCCGTGAGAGATGGGAAACGTGTCGCCGGCGGCAACAAGATAGAAGGCGTGCTTTCCCTCGAGCCCGTAGAGACTGAACCTGAACGGGAGCCTCTGACCGCGATCGAGATAGGCTAGACATACCTCCTTGCTCGGGCGCTGGTAGTGATTGGCCCAAAAGTCGCCGCCGGTCAAGATCTCCCTCCACCTCTTGGAGAGTACGACGCTACGAGCGGCGTCGCGAGCCGGTAGGCGGGAGAAGACAGCGAGGGGAACCTCGTCTTCCTTGGCGACGTTGCAGATCCTGCGACGCTTGCTGGACTTCTCCTCCGGCTCACCAACCGCGCTGCCGCCTCTCTTCGTCCCTCCCCCCATCGCCTTCGTCGTCGATGTGGGAGAAACTTTCGCTTGCTTTTTCTGGGGAGAAATCGGTGTGTGAGCGCAGTGAAAATGAGCCCGCCTCCACCGATAAGACAAGCTTAGTAGTATGGGCTGAGACCCACCTGGTCTATGTACACAAACTGGTCCACCTGTCAGTGTAGAATGGTTCCGTTGGCTGGTGGCAAAGGCAAAGACGGGGTATGAAGGTACAGGCCACATGCGAGAGGGGGACCCCTGATTCTGCTTTTCAACTGCTTGTATTGACTACCCTTTCAATCTTCGCAAAAGAAAATACTAGTGATTACCAAGGGCATTTTAGTCCTGCCATTATAATTGTAGTTAAAATGGAAAGGAGCATTGTAGTTCTGAATGGCTAGCCCGGATCGTTAAATTTATCCTCGCGCAAAGGTAGCTACGGTTTGTGTATCTTACTTGGAAGTGATGCCAATTAGCCAATTAGGTCATGGTGAATTTCCAAAAAAAGAAAATGTCATGGTGAATTTTCAAAAAGAAAAAGGTCTTGCTGAGATTGTGGCGACGGAACAAGACAACAAGTCTTTTCTTCCTCCCTACCCGCGCGGTGTTTGCTCTAATTCTAGCCGGTCCCACTGCTCAGTGAAGATTGCGAGATGGACAAGTGCCAGCCCGCTCTGCACTTTCCTTTTTCTTTCTTTTGGACGTGCCCTGTGCTTTTCTTGCCTAAGAAGTTGATAACTTCCGTGTCAGCTCAGTATGCCAAGTGTGTTTCAGGCGGGACTTTTTTTCTTGTCATCAAGATTGGAGATGTTTCGGGAGCTGCTGCCGGTAAAATTCGTATCGCCCGGATGCACTTCACCCCGAAGCTATGCCATGCACCTAAGAGTGTGTTTGATTCAAGTTGTGAATAGTACCTACATGGCATACACTTCTCGACACAGTTTGGTTGAGCAAAAACAGGCCTTAATGCGTCATCTACAAGTTGTTTGGTTATCTGCATCTACGGTCCATGCATTAGGTAATACGCAAGTGCATTTTGTTTGGTTGTGTGCATTGGCTCAAGCAGCACATGGACACGATGTTTGGTTGCACGCATGAGGTATGATTAAGAGCTAGTACTTGCGCTTAGCACACATGGTTAAGAGCTAGAAGAGGAAAGGGGGGAGAAATGCAGTGTGCGCCGGACCACGGCGGCTGAGGTGGATAGTGGTCATGGCGTCGTGTCCGACATAACGAGCATGGAGTCGTAGGCGAGCGACCCCATTGGCGGCACGGCGAGCGACACCGTTAGCGAACTAGTTGCGGTGCTCGCACAAAGACGGTCGACAGATGATAAGAATGCAGTGCTCGCGCCATGGTATCGTCATTGCAGTGAACGAGAGAGGAGGCTGAGATGATCGACGCCGAAAACGACTACAGTGTAGTAGGGCGAGAGAGAGGAGGCCAAGATGATCGACCCCATCGGCGGCGCGGCGAACTGCAGTGTGCACAGAGACAGAGGACACAAGAAAGCAGTGTGCGCGTCATTACAGCGTCAATGCAGTAGGAGGACGACAGAGAATAGGCCGAGATGAGCGACGCCAGAAACGATTCTAGTGTACTAAGACGTGTGCAAGGAGATCAAGGAGAAGGGCTTCGACATCGAGAGGGACGAATAGGAGGGCTCTGAGCAGAGGACAGAGGAGCTCGACATGGTGGCGTCGGTGCAGCAGACTGTTGTTCAAAGATAGATGAAGCTACGATCGTCGAAATCAAAAATTTACAACACAAATATTGTGAGGAACTGCGAAATTAGGCTGCTGGTCAAAGGAAATTTCAAATGATCGATCATGCGCGACGAATTTGACAAAATTCGTTCAGAATAGCTCCAAACGGGAACACAAAATTAAGAACGTACGGCCGACGAAATTACGAATCGATCGCCTGATTGGAACCGTAGCATCGACGAGCATCTTTTCGTGTAGAGCTTACCACGAATCGAAGCACCGTTGTGTAGATCAGAGGGACAAGGAAGATAGAAGATTAGATATAAGCTTACTTGAGGTTGAAAAAGACCTCACGTAATCACCTCGCATCCCTCCCGTCTCTACTCGTGCAAGGGTCCGCTCGCTTGCGCTCGCCTCAGCCTGGCTCGCAAGAAACTGCCGATCTGAGCGTTTCCAGCGAGCCAGGCCCAGAGGTGCATTAAGTTCCATGCTATGCAGGCTCAACAATGTATGCATGCAACCAAACAGGCCGGATTTTTTCCGCGCGGGCCTGGTCGAGGTGTATGCAGGCAAATAAACACATCCTAAGAGCATCTACAGGATGCCTCATACGTTCGGGCGGGCAGCCTGGTCACTGGCCGGTTACACTTTTTGAACCTAGACGGACACCTCAAACAGGCCACAAACTTCCGGGTTCAACGGCACCCCTCATATCCATTCCAAATATGGGGCGGATATGGGGCGCCCGGACACGCCTGCCATGTCGGACCCGACCCCACATATAATCGTCCCCATCCGTTCGCTGGAGCAAACCCTAGCCACTTCACTCCACTCCACTCCCCTCTCTGATACGTCTGCAACGTATCTATAATTTCTGATTGTTCCATGTTGTTATATTATCATTCTTGAATGTTTTATAATTATTTTATATCATTTTTGTTACTAACCTATTGACATAGTGCCAAGTGCCAGTTCTGTTTTATGCATGTTTTTTACATCGCAGGAAATCAATGCCAAATGGAGTCCAAACGCAGCGAAACTTTTTGTGAATTTTTTTGGACCAGAAGACATCTAGTGGGCCGGAGAAGCGACTGGGGGGTTCTCCGAGGAGAGCACAACCCACGAGGGTGCGCCTGGGGGCTCAGGAGCGTCCTGGTGGGTTGTGCCCACCGCGGGTGCCCCCAGACCGCCTCTTTGCTCTATAAATACCCCAATATTCCAGAAACCCTAGAGGAGTCGACGAAAATCAATTCCAGCCACCGCAAGTTCCAGAACCACCAGATCCAATCTAGACACCATCAGGGAGGGGTGCATCATGTCCATTGGTGCCTCTTCGATGATGCGTGACTAGTTCTTTGTAGACCTACGGGTCTGTAGTTAGTAGCTAGATGGCTTCCTCTCTCTCGTTTTGATTCTCAATACAATGGTCTCTTGGAGAACCATATGATGTAACTCTTTCGGTGTGTTTGTTGGGATACGATGAACTTTGAGTTTATGATCAGATCTATATTTTTATATCCATGAAAGTTATTTGAGTCTTCTTTGATCTCTTATGTGCATGATTGCTTATAGCCTCATATTTCTTCTCCGATATTTGGGTTTTGTTTGGCCAACTTGATTTATTTATCTTGCAATGGGAAGAGGTGCTTTGTGATGGATTCGATCTTATGGTGCTTGATCCCAGTGACACAAGGGGAACCGACACGTATGTATCGTTGTCATTAAGGATAACAAGATGGGGTCTATTTCTACATAAATAGATCGTGTCTACATCATGTCATCGTTCTTATTACATTACTCCATTTTTCCATGAACTTAATACACTAGATGCATGATGGATAGCGGTCGATGTGTGGAGTAATTGTAGTAGATGCAGACAAGCATCGGTCTACTAATCTTGGACATGACGCCTATACAATGATAATTTCTTGGATATCGTCATGATTATTTGAAGTTCTATCAATTTCCCAATAGTAATTTGTTCACCCACCATTTGCTATTTTTCTCGAGACAAGCCACTAGTGAAATCTACGGGCTCCGGGTCTCTTCTATATCATATTTGCCTTTGCGATCTATTTTTCTTTACTTTTATTTTCAGATATATTAAACCAAAAATACAAAAATACCTTGTTGTACTTTATTTTATTTAGCGTTCGATCTATCAATATTTACAACTCTCTCATGTCCGTTTCCAATTTTTGGCATCGTTACCCAAAAGGAATTGACAACCCCTTTTACACTTGGGTTGCGAATATTTGTTATTTGTGTGGATGTGTTGTTTACGTAGTGTTGCGTGATTCTCCTACTGGTTCGATAACCTTTGTCTCATCACTGAGGGAAATACCTACCGTTGCTGTGCTGCATCATCCCTTCCTCTTTGGGGAAATACCGACGTAGTTCTAGCAAACATCAAAAGGAATTTTCTGGTGCCATTGCTGGGGAGACTGTCGGTGTCAAAACTGGCAGATCTCTGGTAGGGGGGCCCAAGCTGTGTGTTTAGAGGATCGATGGTAACAGGAGGCTGTGGACACAATGTTTACCCAGGTTTAGGCCCTCTAGATCGAGGTAATACCCTACTTCCTGCTATATTAGTATGGATGAATATGAATACAAGAGTTGATCTACCTCGAGATCGTAATGGCTAAACCCTAAGTCTAGCCTATGAGGATATTGTAATGACGATGATCCCCTCTACAGACTAAACACCTCGGCTTATATACACGCCTGAGGTGACCTAGGGTTACAAGGGCGACTTGGGGAGGAAGTAATTGATACATCCGGACTCTACACTTGCCTTTCTACATACATAAGAGTCCTGACCGAATATGGGGGAGGGCCTTCTGCTTCTTCTTTACGCAGCCCATCAGTGCGGCCCAGCTTCACTGACCCAGATGGCTGAGGACCCCTGAATACAGGATCCCTCAGTAGCCCCCGGACTTTCCTTCAAGGACGAGATTGTATCCGGCTTCATGTCTTCGGTCTTGCAATGTGAGTCCTCCTGGATGATAGTTCAGTTTCTTTAAATATTATAGTCCGCTGATTCCTCGCCGTCGTCGCCTTGGCTTCCACGTGTCCAATGAACGTGAACCGTCTGGGTGTCTTTTGCAAATATCCCCTTGACTGTTCAGAGAAGGCGCCTATATAAGAGAATAGATCCCAACTGCCTCTCCATCTCATTCCACGCGGAAGAAACCCTAGTGCCTGCAAAAAATCTTCAAACATGGCCAGTGCCCCGAGCTCTTCCTCGCGCCCTCATGGCCCTCATGCGGGAGATTAGAAAAATTTCTTTGTGTCCCATGCGCATCTGCGGGCACTGCAAGCGCATGGGTATCTCCCCCCAGAGGAACTAGTTCCCATCCGGGCCGGACTAACGTCTGTTGACAACCAAGCCCTGGCAGAGAGCTTCCCAACCCCTCGGATGGAGAGCGGGTATGTTTCGTACCCTACCTTTTAAGAGGCATGGGGTTCCCTGTCCATCCCTTTATTATGGGACTCCTGGAGTTCTACGGCCTCCAACTGCATGACCTTACTCCAGGGTCAATCCTGCACATTGCGAGTTTTGTCGCTTTTTGCGAACTATTCTTGGGCTATGAGCCTCACTTTGAGATGTGGAGAAGGTATTTCTGCCTTGTCCCTCGATCAGAAGAAGGATCCATATTTGAAGTCGGGGGCGCCGAAGTATGGCGCATAGCCGGGATAGGCTATCTGCCCGGTACTCCAAAGAAGGCATCCGAAGAGTGGCCTTTCGAGTGGTTTTACATTGAGGACGTCGCTTTGCCGGATCCAGTTCAGCGAGGACTCCCAAAGTATTCCAGTGCTCCACCAAGGAATCTTTTCAACCGGCGTCCCCGCGGTCCCTCGAAAGAAGAGAGAGCGGAGGTTAGCAGACTGGCCGGCAAGATCAAATTGCTTGCCAGTTCGGGATTAACTATAATCGAAGTGATGGCCATTTTAATGAAGTGATGTGTGCAGCCGCTTCAAGCCAGAGGATTTCCGATGTGGCACTACAATGGTCAGAATGATGCTTCATGCTACTTATGCCTGGATCTAGATGACCCTGCCATTCTAGGTGCTGTCCTGGAAGGCCTCTATAAAGGAGAGAAGCAAGACTTCATCCATTTAACATGTCGGGAGGGCCTTTCTATGTACAATCCTCCCAATTGGGTAAGTCTCTCTCTTTGGCCGCTCAATTTTTCTTTGTTATGATGCGTTGACCAAACTGTATTCGGTTTCTCCCAACATGAGTGGAGGAAGGTTATCGAGGGGATTAACAGTCCCGCCCCACAGCTAGAGGATCAGTTCCAAAAAACAGCCCCCGGATATGAACAAGATCCGGACATAGGTATAGAGTTAGAAGAGGGAGTCTTCTATCAGGCCTGCCGTGGGGGCACCTTGGTGGCTATAGTAGCCGATTACCCAGGCCTCATTCCTTCTTCCTGTGTAAGTAATTTAGGACATATCTCACCAATGAGAAGATTCCTAGTGCGCCTTTACCCACTGTATTCTATCATACTTAAACAGGGACAACGCTCCTCATGCCGAACTGCGCGTAGACCGCCAACCCAGAGGGCGGCGCCCATGTCGGGCGAGGTTTTGAAGCGGAAAAGGACCACGAACACCAACGGACCTTCAAAGAGGTATGTTTGTTTGAACGTATGATGGGTGGTGAAATTGACATTATAACTTTCCGCTTTGTTTCTTCCTTTTAGGAGGAATACACACCGGACTGTCTCCGGAGGCAACGCAGGCCAAGCTCCAGTCAATCCGACATCAGGTCCGTCAGGGATAAATGCTAATTCGATGCCGGATTGTCCTCTCCAGGAGGATTCAGATGAAATATCAGCTACCAATTCCGAAGTGGAGGTTGCGATGATTCATCGGCGGCGGAAAGCAGCCATGCGCGACCCTGCTTTTTCTGGGGAGACGTTTAACGCCCTCAATTCTGCAGATGCCTATATCCGAGCCGCTCAAGACGGACTCGCCGGAGCCACTCATCAGCTTTCAAAAGATATGAGGGTAAGTTTTTATTTTGAGTATTCCCATGCCAGTAGCTGAAAGGATCGATATGGTTGACTAGAGGGGGGGTGAATAGGCAACTAACAATTTTTAACTTTTCTTAACCACATTAAATTAAACGACAAAGTAAGTTGTCTAGATATTCTACTAAGATGACAACTAAAGGAAAGAGGGACAACAACTACACATGCATGCTATAGGAGTTGAACAAGTAAAGCATGCAAAAGTAAACGTAAGAAATAACCACAAGTGGAACCGGTGGAGACGAGGATGTGTTGCCGAAGTTCCTTCCCTTTGAGGGGAAGTACGTCTCCGTTGGAGCGGTGTGGAGGCACAATGCTCCCCAAGAAGCCAATAGGGCCACCGTATTCTCCTCACGCCCTCACACGATGCAAGGTGCCGTGATTCCACTAGTGGTGCCCTTGAAGGTGGCAACCGAACCTTTACAAACAAGGTTGGGGCTATCTCCACAACTTGGAGGCTCCCAACAAAACCACGAAGCTTCACCACAATGGAATATGGCTTCGAGGTGACCTCAACCGTCTAGGGTGCTCAAACACCCAAGAGTAACAAGATCCGCAAGGGATTAGTGGGGAGAATCAAATATCTCTTGGTGGAAGTGTAGATCGATGCCTCCTCGAGCAATCCCGAGCAAATCAACAAGTTTGATTGGCTAGGGAGAGAGATCGGGCGGAAATGGAGCTTTTGGAGCAACAATGGAGTAGTGGGGGAAGAGGTAAGTCTTCTTGGAGAAGAAGACCCCCTATATATAGTGGGAGAGCAAATCCAACCGTTATGTGTGTTTTCAGCCCGCAGAGAGCGGTAGTACCGCACATAAGTTGCGGTACTACCGCTGGCTGAGCGGTACTACCGCTCTGGGAGCGGTACTACCGCTAGGCAAAAAAGTGCGACATGATTGACAACCACAGATGAAATAAATTACATCTGCGGCTACATCCGCAGGGAAAACGGTAGTAGCAAAATGCGACACGGTACTACCGCTTGGACTGAGCGGTACTACCGCATTGGATGCGGAAGTAAAAAATTACTTCCGCATCTACTTCTGCACTTAGAATCAGCGCCGAGTGATACGTCTCAAACGTATCTACTTTCCCAAACACTTTTGATATTGTTTTGACCTCATTCTTGCCTGATTTGGACTAAACTAACCCGGACTGACGCTGTTTTCAGCAGAGCTGCCTGTATGGTTTATTTGTGTGCAGGAAAATGGATTTTTAAGTATCTCAGAAAAATCCACGAAAAATCAGAGAAAATCCACGCACCCGAAGGAACCAAATACCAGAAGTGGGGCCAGAGGGGGGCCAGGGGGTGCCCAAGCGCCCTGTGGGCGCCCCCCCTGGGCCGCGCCGGGGGGCGCCTGGGTGGGGCCCACACCCCATAGTGCCCTACTTTAGCCCGTATTTTTCCTCCCGATGCAGAAACCCCAGATTGGAAGTCCTTTCGCAGTTTTTCGTCGCGGAGCCGCCGCCACCCTCTGTTCTTCCTCGGGAGGGCTAATCTGGAGGCTGATTTGGCCTCCGGAGAGGGGAGATCGTCGCCATCGTCATCATCATCACCACTCCATCATCCCTCCATGACTTCCCCCTTCATGTGTGAGTAATTCCCCTGCTGTAGGCGAAGGGGGTGGTAGGGATTGGATGAGTTAGATCATGTAATAGTTTATCAGATTGTTGGGGGCATGTTGCCTATCATCTAGTATGGTGTTTATCATCTTTGCTGCAACTTGTTGTTCTTAATGCTTGACACTAGGGCCCGAGTGCCATGATTTCAGATCTGAACCATATGTGTTTGCATGAATATATTTGTGTTCTTGATCCTATCTATGAGTTGTATGCACCTGTTACGGTTCGGAACCGGCGATCCCAAAAGTGACAGCTTGGGACACCAAAGGGGATGGTCCGTAGTTTGAGGATTACATGTATCCATTGAGTTCATTGCTTTGTTCCGGTGCTCTTTGATAGGAGCACCATAATATCCATTAGTTCCTTTTGGCCCCGTTCGTAGCGGGATGGTAGGACAAAAGATGTTGTGCAAGTTCTTATTGCAAGCACGTACAACTACCTACGGGATACATGCCTAATGTTTGATATTTGCCTAGATGATCATTACTTTTCCGTGTGCCGTGCCCCAAGTTAGAATCTATCTCATCCATGCAGCGCCCAACCATCCATCTCCCTAGCCTACAGTATTTTAAACCTTGCTTGTCACTAGTTGCTACTTTTGCCATTTACTACTGCTGTTTACTTTTACCATTACTATCATCACTATCATATCACTGTTACCACTTATCCTTTGTTGCAAGTAAGTATATTTCAGGTGCGGTTGAATTGACAACTCAACTGTTAAAGCTTATAAATACTCTTTGGCTCCCCGTGTGTCGAATCAATAAATTGGGTTATTCTTACCCGCGAAGACTATCTCGATCCCTTACGGTTGAGGGTTATCAAGTACCGTTTTCTGGCGCCGTTGCCGGGGAGCATAGCAATTTTTACAAGTCTACTTGAGGTATCCTACCTGCTGCACTTTATTCACTATGGGTAAGAAAGGAGACCCCAAGGTTCCGATCTTACTATCCACTACAAGAAGAGGTACTACTCTGAGCACTAGCGCTACACTTGATTCACCTTCCGTTATGAGTAAGTTTGCCTCACCACCACCACATGATGCTCCTACTGAATCTATTATTATGTCTGACACTCTTGATGATGCTTCTACTACTTTTGATGATGATATTAGTTCGCTTGGTCATGCTCTTGAGAAACAAATTGCTGTTGCTGCTGAAAAATATGGAATTGAACTACCTGTTGCTCGCTACCCTATTGGTGAAACTTATGATTATCCTGATTTGAGTAAACTCAAAGAGAGGCTCCTTGATGATGATTACTATATGCTTGATGAAGATCTATGCAGGGAACTGACAGAGTTTGCTGGCTCTGAGCCTGAAGTTATTAAGAAAATATTTGAAAAACACTCTTTGAAAAACAAAACCGTTCCTAATCCTGAGTTTGCTACATCTCCTATATGCATTGATGATCCTGATTTTGATTTCTCTGTTGATCTCTCACTTATACCTATGGTTGAAGCTGACCCCTTTTATGGCAGAGAAAATGATGATGCTATTGCACACCTGACTAAACTCGGTGAGCTAGGTAGCCTGTTTACCATAGATGAAAAGATATGCTACTTTTATGTGACCAAGCTTCTTCCTTTCTCGTTGAAGGAAGGTGCCAAAGCATGGTATGATTCACTTCCATGCGGTTCCATTAAGAGTCCTCAGGACTTAGCTCACTCTTTTGTTGATAAGTACTTTCCCGCTCACATGCAACATGCTGCTTTACAAAGAATTTATAACTTTAAACAGTTGCAGGATGAGTCCCTCCCTAAAACTTGGGAGAGGTACTGCGGACTGATTCGGGCTAGACCAGGACATGAAATTCCTAAGAATGAATTAATTGATATATTCTATGCTGGTCTAACTGATGAATCTAGGTCCTATTTGGACAGTTGTGCTGGTTGTGTTTTCAGGAAAAGAACACCGGACGATGCGGAAGATCTGATGGGCAGGATTGCCAAAAACCATGAAGATTGGTCCGTCCCTGAACCACCTCCACCAACAAATAAGAGGGGCATGTTTGTTCTAAGCCCCGAGGATATGCGAGAAGCAAAGAAGTCTATTAAAGAGAAAGGTATTAAAGCTGAAGACGTGAAGAATCTACCCCCTATTGAGAAGCTGTGTGAGCCTACCACTCACCCTCCTATGGTAGAGGTACACTCTCTTTTAGATTTCAACGCAAGTGACATCCCTCATGGTAAGCCTCCTGATCAATGTTTAGGTGAGTTTGATAATTTTATTATGAAACAGAATCATTTTAATGAGAGGATAGAAAGTCAGTTGCATGATAATTCCCTTGCTATCAAAAAGTTGCTTGGTGTTTTAGATAGAACAGTTAATGATGTTCAATGTCTTGTGAAGCATTTTCATATGGTTCAAACTCAGCTTGATCAAATTTCTAATGTGCAAAGAGATTTACTTGCTAACAATGCCAAACAAGATAAATTGCAGGCTTTTGGGATTAAGACCCGAGGAGGAACTAGTACTCAAGATCCTCTTTATCCAGAGGGACATCCGAAGAGAATCGAGCAAGATTCTCAAATGCAGGAAGAAGAAATTGTTGTCTCTCCAAATAAGAAGAAGAAACATAAAGAGAATGACAATTCTAATGATCCTATTGCAGATGAAGAGCCAGCTATTGATCCCAACAGTGTATCTATTTCCGATGCTGAGACTGAAGACGGTGCTGAACCTGAAGGTAATGATAATGAGAAGAAGGATCCGCCTGAAGTTCGAGAAGAAGAAGCACCTGACAAACGTAAGAGGTACACTAAAGAAGACTTCATCGCAAGAAAACATGGGAAGGAGAAAGAACCATGGGTACAGAAACACATGCCCTTTCCAGGTAAGTCCATCAAATCTAAAGAAGAAGAGCATTATAATAAGTTTTGTGAATGGATTAAACCTCTTTTTCTTCAAATCCCTTTGACTGATGCTATTAAGTTACTTCCTTATTCAAAATATATGAAAGATATTGTCACTAACAAAAGAAAAGTTCCTAATGATGCAATATCTACTATGCTTGCTAACTATTCTTTCAGTGGAAAGATTCCTGAGAAGCTCGGTGATCCAGGTATACCCACCATTCCTTGCTCCATAAAGAATAATTATGTCAAAACTGCTTTATGTGATCTTGGAGCGGGAGTGAGTGTTATGCCTCTCTCTCTTTACGAGAGGCTTTGTTTAGAGAAACTAATTCCTATAGATATCTCCCTTCAGATGGCTGACAAGTCAACCGTTGTTCCGATAGGTATTTGTGAGGATGTTCCAGTTGAAGTTGCTAATTGTTTAATTCTTACTGATTTTGTTGTGCTTGACATGCCCGAGGATGGGAGCATGTCCATTATTCTTGGTAGACCTTTCCTTAACACCGCAGGTGCTATTATTGATTGCAACAAAGGGAAGGTTACCTTTCATGTGAATGATAAAGAACACACGGTATATTTTCCGAAGAAGACCGACAGGAGGCATGCCCTCAACTCTATAGAGAATATCGAGACCGTGAAAATTGGAGAATGGGACTGTCCACTACATGTGCCTCACAAATACAAAACTATCATGGTAGGGACAATGTCCATCAAGGTAAACGTTCAATGATTACTTCGTAGGAGGTGAGACTTTTTGCTCTATATATCGCTTGTTTGTTGGTAAGACTTGATCAACCTTACTAGTGAACGTGTTTTATATGGATAAAAAGTTGAGCTTGCTATGTTTTCATTTGTTTTTAGTGTTGTCCTACTTGCTGTACCAAGTATCTATGTTTTTGAAGCTTCACAATACTACTAACTGCTTCAAGTTTTCAGAGAGTTTCGCAGCTTTTTGAACTTCGAAAAAAATTCAACAGTGAAGTTTTCAGAAAAATTCCAGAAAAATTATATTAAAAATTTCCACAATGGGAGAGACCCGGAAAGTCCTGGGGCCAGCCAGGGGGGGCCACCAGTGGCCCAGGCGGCCAGCTGGCACGGCCCAGCCCCTGGCCGCGCCCACAGGGCGCCTGGGGCCCACGGGACCCCCCTCCAGGTACTTCTTCTTCCCCTCTCTCTCTCTTTTTCCAGAAACCCGAGTTCTGGTCTTGTTCTTGCTGTTCTTGGAGGCGATTCTTCGATCTCTCTCTATAGCCCGTCATTTGAGCTGAAATTTTGAGCAAATACTCCCTGAAATGAGTTTGTTAGGAAGGGAAAAAGGATGGCTTGAGAAGAGGAGGCCCGCACACTCCGATCGTGTCACTAGAGCCGCAGCTTCACCATCGACTGCCAGGGTGAGCTATAATGAGGATCATGTGCCCCTGGAGTTGTTGGAAGACACAAGTCCAGCACGTGCGATGACATTTCCATGCGATGAATTTATGGAAGCTGCGGGAATCAAGGATGAGTTTTATAATCTTTGTGCTAATGCAGGTTTGACACGGCTCGTCACCAGTCGTGTTACTCAGTATCAAAAACTCACCTCCAGTTTCATTAACAGTTTTAGATATAATCCTGATTTAGGTGCTATTGAGTTTAAAATTTATAATGATCTTATCACCATGACTTTGGGAAATTTTTGTGAAGTAATAGGTGTGCCGAACGTTGGGAGGACGGCAAGGATGGCCACTCAGCCCTCCGAGCTGAAAACTGTCATCAACTCTCTCTGCAGCATGGGTACGAGGGATATTCATCGGTCGAAGATCTCCAGCATCCTGTTTCCTCACCTCAGGTATTTTGCATATTATATTGCTAGAGGGGTGTTAGCTCGTGACAACGCGAGCAGCATTTCTGCTCCGGATATTGCTATCCTGGCAGCAGCCCTCTCAGGGAGGTCTGATTATAATCTTGGTACCTTAATTGCTCGACGCCTTGCTATGAACGGTAACAAGGGGGACTTATATGGTGGCATTTATGCCACACTTATCTTAGAGCATCTTGGAGGCACCCCACACCCTGATGATACTCCTTTTACTTATTTAAGCTTTGATCTTGCTGCTATGAAAAGGCATAAGTTTGTTACCATGGGTTCTGAACTTGATAACCTTGTTTATATCTTGCGTTTCGGAACTACCGCGGAACGCGAGATCCGTCTACCTGCACCTCTTTTGTTTGATTTTTCTCGCAGGAACGGATGGTCTTTTGATGTTGTCCAGTTCGATGAGTTCATGGTCCAGCATCAGTTCCATAACCCCATGGAGGGGGTTGTGCCCAATGAGGAGAAGCACGGTGAGATACCACATTTTCAGGATGAGACCGCCACCGAGTTTGGTGAAGGGTCTTCCTCTGTTTGGCGCTCGGAACCTTCCTCGTGGGAGACTCCGAGGAGTTCGGTGTACGCACCATCATCCTTCTACGACCCTTGGTCTCACCACCATACCCCTGGAGCAGGAGGCTCCTCGGGGCAGTAGCTGCTAGCAACTTAGGCCAAAACCTAAGCTTGGGGGAGTATGTGCCCTCCTCACTTTTCCATTGTATTATCCGTTTGATTCACTTTGATCTTTTCGAAGTTTTTGCCCGTTCTTCTTTATTTCTCTTTGCAAAAACAACAAAAAGATTTTCTTTTGCTTTTTATTCAACTTTTGAAAACCCCAAAAAGATTTCCTTTCTCTCTTTAGTTTGCTTTGTTTTCAGAGATCAGCTCGAGTCCGTGATGGCATTTGATTATATTTCCTACGTTCGATCGTGCAAGTGACAAGCAGTAATGACGAAGATCGACTGAAAGGAAGCAACAAGGAAGACCGGTATGAACTCTTATTGTTTCTACTTTTGTACATATGCCTGTACTTATGATCTAGAGACCAGCTTGTAGCGACATAGTGCTATGTTTACAATGCTCTTCCAGTGGTTCATGCTTTCCTTGTGGCTAGTCTCGAATAACTAGAGTATATAATGTGTTATTGAAATTATCTACATGCATCGCACTGTTCATAGTCTGGTATACTAAGGTGGTATTTCCCTTTAGAGAATTTTTGAATTGACTTGGCACATGCTTACACATGTTTAAGACTAAAAAGTCTACTTTGCCTTGATGATCTTTGAGTTTTAGAATAGTTATATCACTTTCATGCCCGATTCAATTGCTTTGTCGCTCTGCATGATTATGACCGTTATTGCTCTCTAGTTGGTCGCTTCCTAGTCTTTTGCTAAACCTCCACCCGTACTAAGCGGAATGACTGCTTGTGCACCCAAAACCTTTAAACATGTTATGCCATATGAGTCCACTATACCTTCCTATACATGGTATTTACCTGCCATTCCTAACGAAGACTTTCATGTACCATCTCGAAATTATTCAAAAGCAATTCTCTTTTTGTGCCTATGTTTTAGCTCATGAGGAAGTAGTAGTTAATTCATGATCTCTTTAAGTTGGACAAGTTTCACCCCTGGATTGCATGTATAATGTGCAAACCCCTAATATGAAAAGGAACTGGCATTGAGTGCACCCGGCTCGAAAAGATAATATAACAAACAAACCCTCCTTCACGCTTTGTTCATGAGAAATCAGAAAACTTTGGCAGTGATAAACAAAAGAGATTAAGAGGATGTGATCGTCCTCATGCGGGAGCCGTTCCTCGAGACTTGTCTAGCTTAAAAAGTGATTGAGTTATCTACTAGCATTCTTTGACGAAATATGCACCTCTCAAAAACATATTTACCTCTGTTTTAAAACCAAGAGCTCTGGTACATGCTTAGTTTTTGTTTCCGATCACGGGTTTTCAACTTTGCCAATAAAAGCCATGGTTCGAGAGTCTCATCTTCTTTCTTCAAAGCACTGACTAGGAGAGCATAATTGTCATTCTGAGTGTAATGTGCATTGTCCCAAAGTATTACATTGTCTTCTGCATACTTGGGATATGATTTATTCTGAAATTCTTAGCTCTAGTCTCCTTTAAAACTCTGGAGGAGTCTCTGCATTTATGTTTTGCTTCACTCATGGAGGCTAGCGAGATACCACCTTAATATGCTCAAGCTATGTGCAATGTGATCTTGTCTTGATTCTCAGTAATATATTGTTTACTCTTAATTATTTGTGACTGGTCACTTGAAAGAAGGATTGCTCCTTGCATTGTTCTCATAAGTATTGTTTTAATACTTGTTGAACTCTTTTCGTAGTACATGCTTATATACATCTAATGAAGCAAAAGAGTTTGTCAAAGTTTTCTTTGTCGCGTCCAGTTCGTTGAACTGAATTGCTTGAGGACAAGCAATATGCTAAGCTTGGGGGAGTTGATACGTCTCAAACGTATCTACTTTTCCAAACACTTTTGATATTGTTTTGACCTCATTCTTGCATGATTTGGACTAAACTAACCCGGACTGACGCTGTTTTCAGCAGAGCTGCCTGTATGGTTTATTTGTGTGCAGGAAAATGGATTTTTAAGTATCTCAAAAAAATCCACGAAAAATCAGAGAAAATCCACGCACCCGAAGGAACCAAATACCAGAAGTGGGGCCAGAGGGGGGCCAGGGGGTGCCCAAGCGCCCTGTGGGCGCCCCCCCCCCTGGGCCGCGCCGGGGGGTGCCTGGGTGGGGCCCACACCCCCTGGTGCCCTACTTTAGCCCGTATTTTTCCTCCCGATGCAGAAACCCCAGATCGGAAGTCCTTTCGCAGTTTTTCGTCGTGGAGCCGCCGCCACCCTCTGTTCTTCCTCGGGAGGGCTAATCTGGAGGCTGATTTGGCCTCCAGAGAGGGGAGATCGTCACCATCGTCATCATCATCACCACTCCATCATCCCTCCATGACTTCCCCCTTCATGTGTGAGTAATTCCCCTGCTGTAGGCGAAGGGGATGGTAGGGATTGGATGAGTTAGATCATGTAATAGTTTATCAGATTGTTGGGGGCATGTTGCCTATCATCTAGTATGGTGTTTATCATCTTTGCTGCAACTTGTTGTTCTTAATGCTTGACACTAGGGCCCGAGTGCCATGATTTCAGATCTGAACCATATGTGTTTGCATGAATATATTTGTGTTCTTGATCCTATCTATGAGTTGTATGCACCTGTTACGGTTCGGAACCGGCGATCCCAAAAGTGACAGCTTGGGACACCAAAGGGGATGGTTCGTAGTTTGAGGATTACATGTATCCATTGAGTTCATTGCTTTGTTCCGGTGCTCTTTGACAGGAGCACCTTAATATCCATTAGTTCCTTTTGGCCCCGTTCGTAGTGGGATGGTAGGACAAAAGATGTTGTGCAAGTTCTTATTGCAAGCACGTACAACTACCTACGGGATACATGCCTAATGTTTGATATTTGCCTAGATGATCATTACTTTTCCGTGTGCCGTGCCCCAAGTTAGAATCTATCTCATCCATGCAGCGCTCAACCATCCATCTCCCTAGCCTACAGTATTTTAAACCTTGCTTGTCACTAGTTGCTACTTTTGCCATTTACTACTGCTATTTACTTTTGCTGTTTACTTTTACCATTACTATCATCACTATCATATCACTGTTACCACTTATCCTTTGTTGCAAGTAAGTATATTTCAGGTGCGGTTGAATTGACAACTCAACTGTTAAAGCTTATAAATACTCTTTTGGCTCCCCGTGTGTCAAATCAATAAATTGGGTTATTCTTACCCGCGAAGACTATCTCGATCCCTTACGGTTGAGGGTTATCACCGGGCCAGATACACGGTACTACCGCTCTGGAGACGCGGTACTACCGTGGGAGCGGTACTACCGTGTCGGCAGGCGGTACTACCGTGTGTTTGCGCGGTACTATCGCTTGGTAGAGCGGTACTGCCGCTAGCCAGGCAGATGATCTAGTTAAGAAGTCATATTTTGCATATACGATAATAACCGGTTGGAACTCCAGAGACGCAAAGGAAAGGTGGTGCGAGAGTAAGATGTGTACGTGTTGATTCCACCCAAACCTTTCTGAAGCGGACCCCCTCTTAATAGTACGGCTTTCCTATTACTCAAAGCCACCGACAGGGAGCAAAAAGAAAACACCGTCTTTCATAGAATCCGAGGGGCAATCAATCGTCTTGTGCCTAAGTGAGATATACCTGTATGAGCTTAGAGCACACGATTAGTCCGCAAATGCATTGTCATCAATCACCAAAACTACTTAGGGAGAAATATGCCCTTACAATCTCCCCCTTTTTGGTGTATTGATGACAATACGGGATTTGCACAGGGATGAAATAATAGAGTATGCAACCCAAACCCTAGAGTATAGGTGAGCTCCCCCTGGATGTGTGCTTACACAAGATTGTGCTTTGGATTGCACAGCACACATGCGAGGTACAGTGCTCCCCCTATATTCTACACATGAGATACTCTATATAAAAACTAACTGCTCTTGATAAAACATTTAGAGACATAACGATGAGTTCAACGATAACGGAGCATATGTCTTACACCATATGATAGTCTCACGCACACGACACAAACACGCAAATAAACAGAGTTCAACCAACGAAAAGAAACAACTAGCACAAGAGCACAATACGCAAATCACTCTCCCCCTTTGTCATCGAGACACCACAAAGGGGAAAGAGGACACTAAGACGGGTGGCAGCCCTGGAGAAACTCAGTCGTCGTACTCATCATCAGACCCCGGCTGCTCCTCCTGATACTCCTCATCAGACTCTGACCACTTGTACCCCTGGTGGGCCATCCAAGTAGCCTCAGGGGTGATGTTATCCTCTGACCCATTTGACACGTCCTCTCCATAGACTGCCAGAAGCTTCTTGTCACGCTGGCGCGTCTTCTTGTCAGTCACATGAGCCCGGTATTGCCCCTTCGCCTGCATGCAGAAGAGGGCCTTCATCTTTTGCTTAAGCTTTTTAGCCCAAGAAGGCTCCTCCACAGCAGAGGAGGAAGAAGGGGCAAACCTGCCAGGGCCCACATCATCAGCCTCCTCCACAGGCTCCTCATCAGTGCCCATTTGGGCTGCAGCAGCTTGCGCACGAGTGGTGGTGTTGGCCCATCGAGTCTTGACGCGAAGACGGATGGGATCATGGCGGAAGCAGTCGGCCTCGAACTCCTCCTCAGGGTACAGCTTCTCCCAAGTCTTGGAGATCAGCAAAAACAAGTATGGACCATAGATGGGTACCTTGCGAGAGTAGATGGCAAAACGGAGCTCATTCCACATGATATGGGATATGTCAAGTGGTGCAGTCTGGGTCGAGCGAGCCTCTTGACACATCAGCAGCATGTCAACCAGGTAGGCATGGACCTTGTCCTTATCTCCAACTCGAGGGAACAGAGTGTTGCGAAAGATCCGATACATGATGTCCAAAAAGGGGTTCAACACCCATGTCCTTTTGACACTAGCAAGAGTCTTCTCCTCATAAAATGGAAGCAGCCTGTCTTTGTTGGCAGATTCAGGATTGGCATGAGGCCGAAATCCAATTGGGTTGTGGAGACCCTCATCAGGTATCTGAAGAAGATCCATGAACTCCTTCCAAGAAGAGGTCATCTTGTGACCATTGGTCATCCATGTCATTGGGCGATCCTCCTTGGTGTGGAAATTGACAGATGCATAGAACTGAGCAATAATCTCTGGATCAAAATCATTCTGGAAGGTCATGATGTGCTCAAGTCCCAACTGCTCGATCAGATCAAGAGCCTCGGCAAAGTAGGCCCGGTTGGTGTCCTTCCTCATGTGAGCCACGTCCACCCAGTGAGCATCCACATACAGGTTGGTCTTGGTCTTGATCACCTCATGGTAGATGCGAAACTGCTGCTTGGTCCAGAAAATCTCATCTCCAGGAAAGTGCTCACGGGGTTCTCCATATGGGTTTTGCTTCCTTCGTGATATGAACTCAGTAGCGGGCATCTCCTCCATAGACATTGAGGATTCCTTACGCTTGTTGGCTGCAGTCTTGAACCTGCGATGGGGATTGGAACCCTCTGGCACATCACTCGGGGTACGCAGATGCTTGGATCCGGTGTCGCGGACAGGGTTGGTACGACGACCATCGAAACCGGAGCCACCACCTAAAACACAAACACAGGAACATGACAAAAACACAAAGAGAATCAATGCCAAAGCCTCAAGAAACACAAGAAACCAGTAGAAAGAAGAATGTGTACATGCTACGAAGACAGTATGACACAAGCGGTAGTACTGCTGTCCCTACGCGGAAGTAAAAAATTAGTACCGCAAGGTAAGCGGTAGTACCGCATGTTGGATGCGGTAGTACCGCATACTTTGCGGTAGTAATAATGTACTTCCGCATGTAGGATCGGAAGTAAAAATTTAGTGCTGCTTGCGGAGCGGTAGTACCGCGTTGGGGCGTGGTAGTACCGCTCGACAGGCGGTAGTAGATTTTTACTTCCGCCCGAGCGGTAGTACCGCTGAGGACAGTGGTAGTACTGCTCTGGTCAGATCGGATCTGGACCAGATCGTGCGGTAGTACCGTGGTTCTCCAGCGGTAGTACCGCACGAAACAGATCTGAGATGAACAGATCTAGATCAGGCCATATAGATCGACTAGCGGTACTACGGCTGATCATAGTATCTTGGTAGCAACATGCATATTCGTATTTCTAGTGCAAAAACACTCTCCTACATCTGAAGCTTCCATGGATAAGAACACGAAGAACACAAGAACACTAAGCATCTCCCCTAACCCTAAAAACAACAGCAAGGCAACAAGAAGAAGGGAAAAGGGGAGAAACCTTCATCCATGGCAAGAGGGCGCGGTGGGGAGCGATCCCACCGGTCGGAAAGCGAGGAGAGTGGCCGAGGGAGGAGATCCGGCGAGGTCCTCCGGCGGCGTTCTTGAGAGGGAGAGACAGGGACGACGTGGGGGTTAGGAGTGAATGGGTATGGGGGAGTTGGAACTCCCCCTGCCTGCTTATAACCCCCACCCGTTCGAATATGTGCGGTAGTACCGTGGTCATCGCGGTAGTACCGCTTGCGCGGTAGTACCGCTCGTCAAGCGGTAGTACTGTCCTACCAGCGGCAGTAAAAAAATACTGCCGTGCTGGATGTGCGGTAGTACCGTAACTCCTTTGCGGTAGTACCGTAACCGATCACGGTAGTACCGCTCCCCCAAAGGTATGCACGTTTTGACAAGAGGCTTTAATCATAAAACAAGAAAAACAAACGCGCGCACAAGCAAAACAAGTAACACAACTCCTCAGAAGAGGGCGGTGGCCGAGGCCACCTATGTTTGAGTTTATAGATATGGCACCGCGAAGAATTATCCTTGGGCCCATGATCAATACTCGACTTGAAGCATTTAAGCCAACTATGTATGGCAAATGATAAAGACTTGATTAGTTTATGCATAATGGGGGGAGGAACAGTTCATTGAGAGAACAATACTCCCCCTATGTCCATGCCTACATCTAGACAAGATAGCTATATTGAGTGTGAGGGGTGTGTGCACAGATTCAAACCACATTGCTCAAATCGATGATATTTAGCTCATGCCTTAACTCGCGAAATCTTGCTTCATCCAAAGGCTTCGTGAAGATATCTGCAAGGTTATCATGAGTGTTGACGTAGTGAACCTCGATCTCTCCTTGCCTTATGTGATCCCGGATGAAGTGATACCGAATCTCAATATGCTTCGTCTTGAAGTGTAGCACCGGGTTGAGAGAAATCTTGATGGCACTTTCATTGTCACACCAAAGAGAGACTTTGTCACAAGTGACACCGTAATCCTTTAAAGTTTGCCTCATCCATAAGAGTTGAGCACAACAACTGCCAGCAGCCACATATTCTGCTTCGGTGGACGAGAGAGATACACAACTTTGCTTTTTGGAAGACCAACTAACAAGAGAGCAACCAAGAAATTGGCACCCTCCCGAGGTGGACTTCCTATCCACTTTGTCTCCCGCCCAGTCAGAATCAGAGAAACCAACAAGGTTGAAATTTGCTCCTCTTGGGTACCATAAGCCAAAGTTTGGGGTATGAGCCAAATATCGAAAGACTCGCTTGACATCCACAAAGTGACTCTCCTTAGGTGAGGCTTGAAACCGTGCACAAATTCCTACACTCAACATAATATCCGGTCTAGATGCACAAAGGTAAAGCAAGGATCCGATCATAGAGCGATATACCTTTTGATCCATCGCTTTACCATTGGGATCGATGTCAAGTTGGTATTTGGTTGGCATTGGAGTAGTAGCCGGCTTGACATCACTTAGATTGAACCTCTTGATCATGTCTTGAGTATACTTGGATTGTTTGATGAAGATGCCTTCTCTTCTTTGTTTGATCTCAAATCCAAGGAAGTACTTCAACTCTCCCATCATGGACATCTCAAAATGTGTGGTCATGAGTGCGGCGAACTCATCATTGAAAGCTTTGTTAGGAGAACCAAAGATAATATCATCAACATATAGTTGGCATACAAACAACTCCCCTTTGATCTTCTTAGTAAAAAGAGTGGGGTCGATTTTCCCAATTTCAAACCCACGATCTTGTAACAACTCGGTAAGGTGCTCATACCACGCTCGTGGGGCTTGTTTAAGGCCATAGAGTGCCTTATCGAGTTGATACACATGATTGGGGAACTTAGGATCCTCGAACCCCGGGGGTTGTTTAACATACACCAACTCATTAATAGGACCATTAAGAAATGCACTTTTCACATCCATTTGTTGTAATCTAAAGTTATGATGGGAAGCATAGGCAAGCAACAAACGAATGGATTCAAGACGAGCAACGGGGGCAAAGGTTTCACCGTAGTCGATACCCTCGACTTGGGAGTAGCCTTGAGCCACCAGGCGCGCCTTGTTGCGGATGACAATGCCATGAGCATCTTGCTTGTTCTTAAAGATCCATTTGGTTCCAATGACATTATGGTTCTCCTTTGGTCTTGGCACCAGACGCCACACTTTGTTGCGCTCGAAGTTATGGAGTTCTTCATGCATGGCATTGAGCCAATCAGGGTCTTCGAGCGCCTCATAAACTTTCTGAGGTTCAACACAGGAGACAAAAGCTTGATGAGCACAATAGTTTGCTAATTGTCTACGAGTGCTTGATACGTCCAAAACGTATCTATAATTTCTGCTTGCTCCATGCCACTTTTGGGTGATATTGCTATGATATTCATGCACTTCCATACACTTTTGATCATATTTGGACTAACTTACTAATCCAGTGCACCCCAGTGCCAGTTTCTGTTTTCGGCTGTTTTTGTATTTCAGGTTTTCACGTTACGAGAACTGCCCAGAAAAATCCAGAAAAAATATATAAAAAATCAGCATTTCAGGAACAACCTTGCGTCCGAAGGAAAGCCGGGGGGGCCACCAGGGCTCCAGGCGCCCTGGCGGCGCGCCCCCCCTGGGCCGCGCCGGGGGGGGGGGCGCCTAGGCCCCCCGAAGCTCCCCCGATGCCCTCCTTTGGCATATATTTAAAGGGTCCTCCGAAACCCTCAGAACAGGAACTCTTTTCGCGATCCCATCTATGTTCCGCCGCCGCCGTCGCTTCCAAGATCGGGAGCACCAGGAGAACTCTTCCCGGCACCCTGCCGGAGGGGAGGATCACCACCGGGAGCTTCTCCACCACCATGGACGCCTCCCGGATGACTCGTGAGTAGTCTCCCTTGGACCATGATTCCATGACCAGTAGCTATGTGATGTTCTCCTCCCGTTCTTGTGCTTCACTAATTAGTCCTCGTGAGCTTCCCTACATGATCGAGGCACCTATGTAATCCTTATGTTGTTGCTATGTTGAGTTTGCTGGGATCCGATGGATTATGAGATTATGTTCAGATTGATCTTGAGTAATATATTTGATTCACCTCTTTTATATTTTTGTTCATAAGTAATTCTTGCATTTTCTCCGTTGTTATTTATTGCTTTGGCCAAGTAGTAGGTAGTGACTCCAAGAGGGAACGTTATGCTCGATTATGGGTTCATGCCCCTCGATGACTAGCTTGAGTGACAGAAACATGAGTCTAGGGGATGTGCTGTTGCCACAAGGGGGGAAAACAACGGTGCTTGTGCCCGCGGGTGCAAGGATTGTTTACTTTACGCAAAGTTTTTTTAATGCAGTTGTCTGTTGCATTGAGTTTACACTATGGGTGGGACTCGCAACTTAATACCAGCGAGATGTTCTGGATAGATATCTCAAGGTGGATGATTAGTAGTAGATATTGATGGATTTCGGTCTACTTACTTTGGCGTACCGCCCATGCTTTGAACCTCAACCTTTCTTGCAATGTAGTCAGCATTGGTTTGCGTTCGTGGTCCTGTCAATTGCCCAGTTGTAATTTGTTTACCTCACATAGCTGTTTTATCGTCTTTTGGGACAGAGACATCACTAGTGAACATCATGAGACTCCGGTCCATATTACCATCATTGATCACATCCGCTATTTACTTTTCGTTATTATTTACTATTGCAAAACACTATCTATCACTACTATCATTGCTTTTAATCCTTTGTGAACTACAAGGCCGGAGGGATTGACAACCTCTCTGTACTCGTTGGGAGCAAAGTTATATGTATCTGTGTGCAGGTCCACGTTGATTGCTACTAATCTGGCGCCGTAGTAGTTGACACCTACTTGTTGAACCTAGGAGTCTCTAGGGATTCGATCCTTGGCATCTTTGCTAAGGGAAAACACTTCTACTTACTGCATCTTACACCTTCCACTTGGGGTAACCAACGAGGGGTTCGAGGTCCATCAAGGAGTATTTTCTGGCGCCGTTGCCGGGGACTCCACTCTTCAGGATAGGGGAGTTGCACGCTATCTTTTACCTTTGCTTTTTAGTCTTGTTAGTTTACCTTTCAGTTTTTGCTTTATTACCTTTTATCAAAAATCACAAAAATAGTTATCTTGTTCTTTAGTTGTCATTATGTCGGGTCCTTTTGTCTTTGACGAGGCAGAAGTTCTCACCTTTAAACAAAGAGGTGGGGAAAGTTTGAAAGATGCTTGGTATAGAATTAATGATTCACAAAAAAGAGCCACCAAGAAGCAACCTACTACTATCTTGCTTAGAAATTTTATGTTGGAATTACTTCTTGGAATAGGTTTATTCTAGATACTGCTATCAATGGGAATTTCCTGGAGGCCCCAGTTTGGGAGTCCCTTAGTATTATTGAAAATCTTGTTGGGAATCTCCCTGTTGTTAGCATTCGAGAGGACATCACCCTAGCTCACATTATGAAAAAACTTGAAAAGATAGAGCTAGAGATGCCAAGCATTAATAAGATAAATGAGTTGGATCGTAAGATCCAAGGGAATTTGAATAGGCTTGATAGCTCCATGCATAAAAAATTTAAAATTTTGGAGACCATCAAATTCCATGACTTGGACTCTTCTAGGGTAGATAAGATTGAGGAAATATTTGATGCTCTAGGAACTACTTTCTCCTCGATCAAAACCAAAAAGGTAGAAACTCCGGCAAGGAGGGAGCCTAAGTTCGTTCACGTCCCAAAGGCTCCCCGCTCTAAAAGTAATCCACCTATTGCCAAAGGGGTTGAAACTGTAAAGACTTTGGAAGAAACACCTGTCTTTGATGAATTTATAAATGAATCTTCCCTTGACTTTTATCCTTTTGGTCTTCTACCTAGAAGTATCTCTATGAGGCCTTTATTTGAGAGTCCTCTTAAGACTAGTTGTATTATTGAAGAGCTTTTTGATGATCTTGATGATGATTCAATTGATACAACTTGACCTATGCATTATGCCTAGCTTAAAGGCATAAAAGAAAGCGCTTTTGGGAGGCAGCCCACATGAATAATTTTTTTGCTTTTGTTGTGTCTTGATGTTGTTTACTGCTGTAGCATCATCATTGTATATTTGCTTTTCATATTTGTGCCAAGTATAGCCTCTGATTGCTAGAAAGTTCAAAAGTTGTGAGGTGCTGTCCAGGAAACAGATTCTGTCCTTGGATAGAAAAATTCGTATAAAATCACAAGATCATCTTTTTGGTCTGAATTTTTTCGACAGCGTTCTATATATAATTGTCTTTCGTGCGTCTGTTCTGAGCTTTTTGATTTGAGTTGCAGAAGTATCCCGAACAGATCAATTACTACCTGCTGTTCTGTTTTTCACAGATTCTGTCCTGTTTTGCCTTTCCTTCACTTTGCAAATCAAGAACTTGTTTTTCCTTTGCAAAAACCTTTTGGCAATCTTGAGAAACAGTAGAACTTCAAGAATATCTTCATTTCCAGCAAGGTATAATTATTTTATTAAGGGTACTAACCTCGCTAATCAGATTATGATGAGTTATGTATGAAGGGAGTTTTCAAGTGTGCGAGGGAAGATGATAAAAAAGATTCGGGAGTGTCAAGCGCTCAAGCTTGGGGATGCCCCCGTGCACCCCCAAGAAATATTCAAGGAGACTCAAGCGTCTAAGCTTGGGGATGCCCCCGTGCATCCCCTTCTCCATCAACATTATCAGTTCGTCTTTCGTTCCGCTATATTTTTATCACTTCATGTGTTATGTGCTATGCTTGGAGCGTCTTGCTTTTAGTTTTCTTTTTAGTTTTTCATAACGAGTCGGAACCCAGCATTCCTTTATGTGGGAGAGAAACACGCTCCATCTCTACCTAGAACATAACATAGAATTTTCATGTCTATCTTTGTTGTGTGTGTTCTTTGTCTTTTAATAGCTACTATCATGCTCTGCTCTTAGTATTCATGCTTATCTTTTCAAAGAGCTTTTGTTAGTTGGTTGCTTGAACTCTCTTTAATTATCATGCTCACCTTATTAAGAGAGTTTGCTTCCGTTGCATTGGTTAATGTGTCTATGATAAAGATGCTACTTGCATGATGGTGCTTAGTAGTTCAGGTTTTCTTATGGTTAATCTCAAATAGCTGGGGGGTTCCCAATGTGTTATTGGAGTACCAACATGATTTGTTTGCCTATGATATGGTATGGTTTAGTAATATCTTCCTTCGAGAATTTATTTTGATTGACTTGGCGTATGCTCACGCATATTTAAGACTGTAAAGAAAGTCTGTCAAGCCTTGATGATCTTTTATTTCTGAGTAGCGATATAACTTCCATGCCTGATTCAATATTGCTTTGTCGCTCTGCATGATTATGACCGTCATTGCTCTCTTAGTTGGTCGCTCCCAGTCTTTTTGCTAACCTCCACCTGTACTAAGCAAACTAACTTTGCAATACATAGCTCATGGGAAAGTAGCTTAAAAACTATTGTGGTAAAGAATATGTTGCTTATGTATCTTATTTCTTATAAGTTGCTTGCTGAGCGGTAACCATGTTTCTGGGGACGCCATCAACTGTCACACTTTTGTTGAATATCATGTGAGTTGCTATGCATGTTCGTCTTGTCTGAAGTAAGGGTGATTTGCCATGGGGTGAATGAATATGCATATTGTTAGAGAAGAACATTGGGCCGCCAACCAAAGCCATGTATCATGGTGGAAGTTTTAGCTTGGACATTAATCCTCGATCTCTTATGAGAATATGCTTATGCATTAAAGAGGAGTCCATCATCTATTTTCTATGTTGTCTCGGTATGGATGTCCTCAAGTTGAGATCTATCAAAAATGAGAAATCAAATGCAATTTATCTCCTTGGACCTTTGTACAGGTGGCATAGAGGTACCCCTTTGTGACACTTGGTTGAAACATATGTAATGCAATGATAACCCATGGAGATCCGAGCTAATTAGGACAAGGTGCGAGCACTATTGGTATACGATGCATGAGGCTTGCAACTTATAGGATGTCTTATGCATAACACATATGAAGTACTACTACCGTTGACACAATTGCTTCCATGTTTTCAAAATAAAAAGCTCTAGCACTTAACCTTTCTTTTACTTTTATGTTAAAGCACCAACTACTGAGAGCATGATTGTCATTCTGAGTGTAATGTGCATTGTCCCAAAGTAGCATTGTCTTTTGCATGATTGTGATATCGTTTATTCTGAAATCATTGTATCTAGTCATCACTTAAACCTTGAAGGTGCCCCTGCATTTATGTTTTGCATCACTAAAGGGGGCAAGCTAGATATCACTTTATCATATTTGCACATCATGTTCATTACAAATCTATTTGATGTTTCAGTTTCATATTGTAAAACTTTCAGTCATTTGTGATTTTCTCATGAGGCAACTTAATTACTATAGATTCATTGTCTCAGTAAGCTTTTGTCATATGACTATGAAAAAGTCCTATATGGTTAATAGCATGTCACCACAGAAATTATTCTTGTTATCATTTACCTACTCGGGGACGAGCAGGAATTAAGCTTGGGGATGTTGATACGTCCAAAACGTATCTATAATTTCTGCTTGCTCCATGCCACTTTTGGGTGATATTGCTATAATATTCATACACTTCCATACACTTTTGATCATATTTGGACTAACTTACTAATCCAGTGCACCCCAGTGCCAGTTTCTGTTTTCGGCTATTTTTGTATTTCAGGTTTTCACGTTACGAGAACTGCCCAGAAAAATCCAGAAAAAATATATAAAAAATCAGCGTTTCGGGAGCAACCTTGCGTCCGAAGGACAGCCGGGGGGCCACAAGGGCTCCAGGCGCCCTAGCGGCGCCCCCCCCCCCTAGGCCGCGCCGGGGGGCGCCTGGGCCCCCCGAAGCTCCCCCGATGCCCTCCTTTGGCATATATTTAAAGGGTCCTCCGAAACCCTCAGAACAGGAACTCTTTTCGCGATCCCATCTCTGTTCCGCCGCCGCCGCCGCTTCCAAGATCGGGAGCACCAGGAGAACTCTTCCCGACACCCTGCCGGAGGGGAGGATCACCACCGGGAGCTTCTCCACCACCATGGACGCCTCCCGGATGACTCGTGAGTAGTCTCCCTTGGACCATGAGTCCATGACCAGTAGCTATGTGATGTTCTCCTCCCGTTCTTGTGCTTCACTAATTAGTCCTCGTGAGCTGCCCTACATGATCGAGGCACCTATGTAATCCTTATGCTGTTGCTATGTTGAGTTTGTTGGATCCGATGGATTATGAGATTATGTTCAGATTGATCTTGAGTAATATATTTGATTCACCTCTTTTATATTTTTGTTCATAAGTAATTCTTGCATTTTCTCCGTTGTTATTTATTGCTTTGGCCAAGTAGTAGGTAGTGACTCCAAGAGGGAACGTTATGCTCGATTGTGGGTTCATGCCCCTCGATGACTAGCTTGAGTGACAGAAACATGAGTCTAGGGGATGTGCTGTTGCCACAAGGGGGAAAACAACGGTGCTTGTGCCCGCGGGTGCAAGGATTGTTTACTTTACGCAAAGTTCTTTTAATGCAGTTGTCTGTTGCATTGAGTTTACACTATGGGTGGGACTCGCAACTTAATACCAGCGAGATGTTCTGGATAGATATCTCAAGGTGGATGATTAGTAGTAGATATTGATGGATTTCGGTCTACTTACTTTGGCGTACCGCCCATGCTTTGAACCTCAACCTTTCTTGCAATGTAGTCAGCATTGGTTTGCGTTCGTGGTCCTGTCAATTGCCCAGCTGTAATTTGTTTACCTCACATAGCTGTTTTATCGTCTTTTGGGAGAGAGATATCACTAGTGAACATCATGAGACTCCGGTCCATATTACCATCATTGATCACATCCACTATTTACTTTTCGCTATTTACCTACTATTGCAAAAACTATCTATCACAACTATCATTGCTTTTAATCCTTTGTGAACTACAAGGCCGGAGAGATTGACAACCTCTCTGTACTCGTTGGGAGCAAAGTTATTTGTATCTGTGTGCATGTCCACGTTGATTGCTAATTGCGCCGTTAGCAATTGACACCTACTTGTTGAACCTAGGAGTCTCTGGGGATTCGATCCTTGGCATCTTTGCTAAGGGAAAACACTTCTACAATACTGCATCTTACACCTTCCACTTGGGGTAACCAACGAGGGGTTCGAGGCCCATCAAGTAGTATTTTCTGGCGCCGTTGCCGGGGACTCCACTCTTCAGGATAGGGGAGTTGCATGCTATTTTTTACCTTTGCTTTTTAGTCTTGTTAGTTTACCTTTCATTTTTGCTTTAGTACCTTTTTATCGAAAATCACAAAAAATAGTTATCTTGCTTGCTTGCTACTATGGGTTCCACCGAGAACACCAAGTTGTGTGACTTCACTAGTCACAACAACGATGACTTTATCAGCACACCTATCACTACACCTGCCACTTAGTCATGAGAGAACAATTCTCCGGTGCTGGAGATGATGCTGCTTTACACTTGAACAACTTTGTTGAACTTTGTGATATGCAAAAGTACCAAGAAATAGATGGTAATATTGTTAAGCTTAAGCTTTTTCCTTTCTCCTTGAGAGGAGGAGCTAAAATTTGGTTTCAGTCTTTGCCTAGAAATAGCATAGATTCATGGGACAAGTGCAAAGATGCTTTTGTTGGAAAATACTATCCACCTGCTAAAATTATCCAACTAAGAAGTAACATAATGAATTTTAAACAATTGGATAATGAACACGTTGCCCAAGCTTGGGAACGTATGAAATCTCTTATCAAGAACTGCCCTACTCATGGTTTGACTACTTGGATGGTTATCCAAACTTTTTATGCAGGCTTGAACTTTACCTCGCGGAACTTGTTAGATTCGGCCGCGGGAGGAACCTTTATGTCAACTACACTTGGTGCTGCCACGAAGCTTCTCGATGAGATGATGACCAACTATTCCCAATGGCACACCGAACGCGCTCCAACAGGTAGGAAGGTAAACTCTGTCGAGGAGATTTCCTCCCTAAATGAAAAAGTTGACTTGATCATGTCTCTACTTTCGAAGCAATCTTCTGTTGATCCTCGTGATGTTCCTTTAAATTCTTTGATTGCTCAAGAACAAGTAGATGTGAACTTTATCTCTAGAAACAATTTTAATAACAATGCTTATAGGAGTAATTTTGGTAGCAATCCTTATGGGAACAGCAATGCTTATCCTATCACCAAGAACTCCACCCAAAAAGATAGAGACTTGTCTGGCTATGAGAAACTTCTAGAAATAGAGAAGGCCACTAAGAATTACATGCACACCCAATATGAACAAAACAAAACCTTCTCGAGGCAATTAAATGAGCATACTGCTATCTTGCAAAACATTAGTAGACAATTAGAGAGCATAAATATTGAGATTTCTAACCTCCAGACTAGGCTCACTATCACTGAGACCCAAGTTTCCAACATGTCCCACACACAAGCCACTTTGATAAACCAAATGGCAGCTAAACCCGAAGTGGTTGCACCCCTAAGGGAGGAAGAAGATAGAATTAAGAGCCTTCCTACCCACCACATTGTTGCTACTATCCAAGTTGTTGAGGATATCCAAACTCTTAGCACCCAATGCACTCCTGGTCCCGATGTGTTGCTCCTGCACCAAGATAATGTGTGCCTTGATCAGGAGCTCCGCCAAATGCAAGGACTTGACGGTCCCATTATCACATCCCCGCACAACAGCCAGTAGGAAGCTCAGTTTGTTTGATCATGTATGCACCGCTAAGTTGAAGCACTTGGCCATGGCCATCTTCGCTATCTCACACGATGGGCCAGGCCCAAAATCTCAAGTAGGTTGGTTACTAGGGCCCTGATACGTCCAAAACGTATCTATAATTTCTGCTTGCTCCATGCCTCTTTTGGGTGATATTGCTATGATATTTATACACTTCCATACACTTTTGATAATATTTGGACTAACCTATTAACTCAGTGCACCCCAGTGCCAGTTTCTGTTTTCGGCTGTTTTTGTATTTCAGGTTTTCCCATTACGAGAACTGCCAGAAAAATACCGAAAAAATTATATAAAAAATCAGCGTTCCAGAAGGTTCTCGGTAGCCAAAGTACAGCCGGGGGGGGCACCAGGGCTCCAGGCGCCCTGGTGGCACCCCCCCCGCTGGGCCGCGCCGGGGGGGCGCCTGGGCCCCCCGAGCCTCGTCTGGTGCCCCCCTTTGGCATATATTTAGACCGTCTCCCAAAACCCTTGAGACGGAAACCCTTTTTCGCGATCTCATCTCTGTTCCGCCGCCGCCGCCGCTTCCAAGATCGGGAGCACCAGGAGAACCCTTCCCGGCACCCTGCCGGAGGGGGGGATCACCACCGGGAGCTTCTCCACCACCATGGACGCCTCCCGGATGAGTTATGAGTAGTCTACCTTGGACCATGGGTCCATGACCAGTAGTTATGTGATGATCTCCTCCCGTTCTTGTGCTTCACTAATTAGTCCTCGTGAGCTGCCCTACATGATCGAGGCACATATGTAATCCTTATGCTGTTGCTATGATGAGTTTGCTGGGATCCGATGGATTATGAGATTATGTTCAGATTGTGTTTGAGTAATATATTTGATTCACCTCTTTTATATTTATGTTCGTAAGTAATTCTTGCATGTTCTCCGTTGTTATTTATTGCTTTGGCCAAGTAGTAGGTAGTGACTCCAAGATGGAACGTTATGCTTGATTGTGGGTTCATGCCCCTCGATGACTAGCTTGAGTGACAGAAACATGAGTCTAGGGGATGTGCTGTTGCCACAAGGGGGAAAACAACGGTGCTTGTGCCCGCGGGTGCAAGGATTGTTTACTTTACGCAAAGTTCTTTTAATGCAGTTGTCTGTTGCTTTGAGTTTACACTATGGGTGGGACTCGCAACTTAATACCAGCGAGATGTTCTGAATAGATATCTCAAGGTGGATGATTAGTAGTAGATATTGATGGATTTCGGTCTACTTACTTTGGCGTACCGCCCATGCTTTGAACCTCAACCTTTCTTGCAATGTAGTCAGCATTGGTTTGCGTTCGTGGTCCTGTCAATTGCCCAGCTGTAATTTGTTTACCTCACATAGCTGTTTTATCGTCTTTTGGGAGAGAGACATCACTAGTGAACATCATGAGACTCCGGTCCATATTACCATCATTGATCACATCCGCTATTTACTTTTCGTTATTATTTACTATTGCAAAACACTATCTATCACTACTATCATTGCTTTTAATCCTTTGTGAACTACAAGGCCGGAGGGATTGACAACCTCTTTGTACTCGTTGGGAGCAAAGTTATTTGTATCTGTGTGCAGGTCCACGTTGATTGCTACTAATCTGGCGCCGTAGCAGTTGACACCTACTTGTTGAACCTAGGAGTCTCTGGGGATTCGATCCTTGGCATCTTTGCTAAGGGAAAACACTTCTACTTACTGCATCTTACACCTTCCACTTGGGGTAACCAACGAGGGGTTCGAGGCCCATCAGTGCTTACCCCCCTTTTGATGCTTCCTAGAATGTTCTCGATGTGATGCTCTTTGGAAGCAAGCCTGGAGGCAACTTTTGCAGCACGACGCTCTAACTGCTCTTCAAGTGTTAACTGAGGAGCACTGAGTTGATCATCTTGAGCATCGTCAGGAGCTAGATCTTGATCTTGAGCTTCCTCTTGATCTTGATCTTGCTCGGGGGACTGAACTTGGCCTTGTGCATCAATTGGTGCCTCTCCACCAACTTGAGATTGATCTTGCACTTGGCCTTGTTCATCAGGTTGAGGGCCTTCACTTTGTTCTTCGGAAGCATGTGGGTCTTGGGTAGGTGATGGTTCCACTTGAGTGGAACATTGTCCTTCTCCTTCGGCCACAAGGGGTTCCTCAATGGGTAGGATATATCCAACACCCATTCTTCTTATGGCTTGAGGAGGAATTTCATCACCTGCATCACAAGTACCACTTTGCTCCACTTGGGAGCCGTTATTTTCATCAAACTCTACGTTACTCGTCTCCTCTATGAGTCCATTGGACTTGTTGAGGACACGGTAAGCATGAGAGTTTGTAGCATAACCAACAAATATGCCCTCATGAGCTCTAGATTCAAATTTAGACAAACGAACACCTTTCTTGAGAATGAAACACTTACACCCGAATACCCAGAAGTACTTGAGATTGGGCTTGTTACCAGTAAGAATCTCATACGGAGTTTTGTTCAAGCCTTTGCGGAGATAGAGACGATTTGATGCATGGCAAGCGGTGTTGATGGCTTTGACCCAAAAGTTGTATGGAGACTTGAATTCAGCCATCATGGTTCTTGCAGCATCCATTAGAGTTCGGTTCTTTCTCTCTGCTACACCATTTTGTTGAGGGGTATATGGGGCGGCATATTGATGTTTGATCCCCTCATCACCAAGAAACTCATCCAAGGTGTAGTTCTTGAACTCGGTGCCGTTGTCACTTCTGATCATCAAAATCTTTGCTTCATGTTGTCGTTGAGCTTCATTTGCAAAGTTGATGACGGTTTGTTGGGTCTCACTCTTCTTCTTGAAGAAGTATACCCAGGTGTATCTTGAGTAATCATCCACAATCACCAAGCAATACTTCCTACCCCCAAGACTATCAAAAGATGGAGGCCCAAAGAGGTCCATGTGGAGGAGCTCTAGGGGTCTCTTTGAATAGATGATAGTCGTGGGAGGGTGAGCCTTCTCATGTAATTTCCCTTCAATGCACGCCCTGCAAGCACGATCTTTGGCAAAGCTAACATTTGTTAGTCCTCGGACATGGTCCCCCTTGAGAAGACTTTGCAAAGATCTCATATTGACGTGGGCCAAATGGCGATGCCAAAGCCATCCCACATCAACTTTAGCCATTAGACATGTCGCGGCCTTAGTGGGTTGCTTCGAGAAGTTAACCACATAAAGGCCGTTCTCAACATGCCCAACATAGGCTACTTTAAGAGTCTTGCTCCACAAGAGGGCCACAGTATCAATATCAAAGAATGTAGCAAAGCCCATGAGTGCAAGTTGGCGAACAGAAAGTAAATTGTATGCAAGGGACTCAACAAGCATGACTTTCTCGATCGTGAGATCATGAGAGACAACAACCTTGCTAAGTCCCAATACCTTAGAAGATGAGGCATCACCCCATTCGACGTTGGTGGCCATAGATGAGCCGAGATGCACATCCACCACCAAGTCTTTGCTTCCGGTCATATGATTTGTGGCTCCGCTATCGAGCAACCATGATCCCCCACCGGAAGCAAACTCCTACAATAGATCAATGCTTGGATTTAGGTACCCATTTGGTAATGGGTCCTTTGAGGTTAGTAACAAGGGTCTTAGGAACCCAAATGGACCATTCAATGTACTCATAAGAAGAACCAACAAATTTAGCAAACACATGACCATCACTAGCACGGCATAAAACATATGAAGGATTAAAATCGCCGGCCATGTTTGATGGTATGGTGGAGTTTTTCTTGACACCACCACTATGCTTCTTTGTGGACGTGCCCTCTCCTTCTTTCACAAAAGATTGTCGGAGAGGGGGTGGTTGCTTGGTCTTGTCATTCTTCTTCTTATCGGGCTTAGGAACAACCCCAATACCTTCCTTTGCCACAACTTCCTTTTGATTGCTCAAGAGGGTGTTGAGGTTCTTCTCACCTTGTATGCAAGTCACAAGGCCTTTCTCAAGTTGCTTCTTCAACTCGTCATTCTCTTCAACAAGATGCACATGCTCGCAACATGGGTTAGTAGCATTTGCATTATCAATTAAAACCATGCGAGGAAAAATAGCTTTTTCCTTGGTTAGCGAAACTTGGAGTTGATCATGAGACTCCTTGAGAGTAGTGTGCATACTCTTCAAGGCCTTGTGAGCCTTGTCAAGTATGTCAAACTCCTCTTTGAGTTTAGCATGGTCAACCTCAAGTTTTGCCTTCTCGAAGTTAAGAGCGCGAGAGACAACTAAAGCATGATCAAGATCTTTCTTTAATTTAGCATGACCATCGTTGTGTGACTCCTCAAGAGCCAAACGAAGACCACGCTCTTCCTCTAGGGCATTAGAGAGATCCGATATCTCATCGGCATAGTCTCGACTATGTCCTTCCATTTTAGTAATGGTTTCCTCGTGAGCCTCGATCATGTCATTGGACTCACCGAGTTGTTCCAAGAGAGCAACAAAATGCTTCTTGGGTTTGCCCTTGAGATTTTTCATGAACAACTCAAATTCATTTTCTCCCTCCTTAACACCCTCACCCTCATCAATACAATTGGTCAATGAAGGATTAGACGAGATATTAGTATTGATGTTTGGGGTTACCTTGTTGGTGGCCTTGGCCATGAGACACTTGGCGGTGATGTTCTCGTTTGGTGAGTCGAAGAGAGATGAGTGCGGAGTAGTTGCAATTGCAATTGTGGCCATAGTGGTCACCTCATCGTCTTCATCATTATCATCGTCCTCCACATATTCTTCTTGGGCCACCAACACTTTCGGAGGAGTCTTCTTGATGAAGTTGTTCTTGTTGGGATAGGACTTTGACTTGTCCTTCCGAATAAGCTTGCCTCCAAAGTCCTCTCTCTTATCATATGGGCAATCCACAACGAAGTGACTTACATTTCCACAGTTGAAGCATGTCCTTACTCGTTGCTTCCCTTTGTTCCCACTAGAGTTGTTCATGTTGAAGTTGGATCTTGTGTTCTTCTTGCCCCAGAATTGCCTTGAAGCAAGAGCCATGTGCTCATGATAGGCATATTTGGTGTCCTCGGGGCAACACTCATCATCATCTTCCACTCCCTCCTCTTCCACACAAGCCTTGGCCTTCAGAGCAAGATTAGGCTTCTTGGATCGTTGAGCTCTTAAGACCGCATTGTCGGCGGTCACGTCCAAGATCCTCATGGCAACAAATTCATCCAACACTTCATTCGAGGATAAGGTGTGGAAGTCTGGTCTCTGACGTATGACAGAGGACATGGCCTTATGATAGGGCATCATGGCCTTGAGGAACTTGCGCTTGATCCAATTGTCATCTGTATCCTTACTGCCATGATCTCGAAGAGACACTGCAAGAATAGTTAATCTTCGATAAAGTTCACGAGGATCTTCATCTTCGATCATAGCAAACTCATCAGCTTCATCTTGCACCACTTCATAGTTGGAGCGTTGAATACTGGTACTTCCCTTGTACATCGTGCCAACATGCTCCCAAGCTTCCTTGGCCACAGTGAAGGGTCGAAGGTGTGCAATGTCTTCAGGAGGAATGGAATCTTGAAGAATGCAAAGAGCGGACTCGTTGAACTGATGATCTGCAGTTTCTCTTGGAGTCATGTTGTCGGGATCATACGGATAAAAACCTTGCTCAATGATTCTCCAAAGGTTAGTGGAACAATGATTAATATGACGTTTGAAACGAAATACCCAAGTAGCAAAATCAGTATTTTTGATAAACTTGGGAGGGGCCCAACAGAATTTAAATGCGGTGTGGGAACGGGTCCTCCATAGTGAGTAGGAGGAGCGGATTGGGCAAATTTCCCACTCCCATTCTTAGTGACCGGGGCTTGCTCACTACTAGCTTCTCCCTTGTCGGGATTAGCCTCCGACACGTTGGTAGCGGGACGAGCCACTTCCAACGGTGTGGTGGATAATTTAAGCCCCTCAAGCAAATCTTTAAACATGCCTTTGACCTCGCTCGCTAGTGATTCTTTCAATGTGGTCAAGGCCACATTGAACTCCTCACGAGAGACCGACGCTCCCCCATCTGACGTAGGCAAGGACGGAGTTCCACTGGAATGGTCCTCCGTCTCGACTACGTTGTCACCCATACTCTTTGGACGGTAAAGTCCTTAAAAAGAGACGAGGCTCTGATACCAATTGAAAGGATCGATATGGTTGACTAGAGGGGGGTGAATAGGCAACTAACAATTTTTAACTTTTCTTAACCACTTTAAATTAAACGACAAAGTAAGTTGTCTAGATATTCTACTAAGATGACAACTAAAGGAAAGAGGGACAACAACTACACATGCATGCTATAGGAGTTTAACAAGTAAAGCATGCAAAAGTAAAGGTAAGAAATAACCACAAGTGGAACTGTGTTGCCGAAGTTCCTTCCCTTTGAGGGGAAGTACGTCTCCATTGGAGCGGTGTGGAGGCACAATGCTCCCCAAGAAGCCACTAGGGCCACCGTATTCTCCTCACGCCCTCACACGATGCAAGGTGCCGTGATTCCACTAGTGGTGCCCTTGAAGGTGGCAACCGAACCTTTACAAACAAGGTTGGGGCTATCTCCACAACTTGGAGGCTCCCAACAAAACCACGAAGCTTCACCACAATGGAATATGGCTTCGAGGTGACCTCAACCGTCTAGGGTGCTCAAACACCCAAGAGTAACAAGATCCGCAAGGGATTAGTGGGGAGAATCAAATATCTCTTGGTGGAAGTGTAGATCGATGCCTCCTCGAGCAATCCCGAGCAAATCAACAAGTTTGATTGGCTAGGGAGAGAGATCGGGCGGAAATGGAGCTTTTGGAGCAACAATGGAGTAGTGGGGGAAGAGGAAAGTCTTCTTGGAGAAGAAGACCCCCTATATAGTGGGAGAGCAAATCCAACCGTTATGTGTGTTTTCGGCCCGCAGAGAGCGGTAGTAACGCACATAAGTTGCGGTACTACCGCTGGCTGAGCGGTACTACCGCTCTGGGAGCGGTACTACCGCTAGGCAAAAAAGTGCGACATGATTGACAACCATGGATGAAATAAATTACATCCGCGGCTACATCCACAGGGAAAACGGTAGTAGCAAAATGCGACACGGTACTACCGCTTGGATTAAGCGGTACTACCGCATTGGATGCGGAAGTAAAAAATTACTTCCGCATCTACTTCTGCACTTAGAATCAGCCCCGGGCCAGATACATGGTACTACCGCTCTGGAGACGCGGTACTACCGCTCTGGAGACGCGGTACTACCGTGTCGGCGGGCGGTACTACCGTGTGTCTGCGCGGTACTACCGCTTGGTAGAGCGGTACTACCGCTAGCCAGGCAGATGATCTAGTTAAGAAGTCATATTTTGCATATACGATAATAACCGGTTGGAACTCCAGAGAAGCAAAGGAAAGGTGGTGCGAGAGTAAGATGTGTACGTGTTGATTCCACCCAAACCTTTCCGAAGCGGACCCCCTCTTAATAGTACGGCTTTCCTATTACTCAAAGCCACCGACAGGGAGCAAAAAGAAAACACCGTCTTTCATAGAATCCGAGGGGCAATCAATCGTCTTGTGCCTAAGTGAGATATACATGTATGAGCTTAGAGCACACGATTAGTCCGCAAATGCATTGTCATCAATCACCAAAACTACTTAGGGAGAAATATGCCCTTACAGTAGCCCCCGAGACTTTAAAGCATTTGGTACAACTGATTTGAGGATCGTTGTATTTTTATAGGTCATTCGAGAAAAGAATAACTCTTTATCCAAGGAACTTGAAGAGTGTCGGACTCAGCTCGCCGAATTTAAAAATTTGAAGGAATCGGGAAAGGATGCTGGTGGTAAAAATAATTGTGTCCGGAAGCTATGATAGTTTTGCTGATTACTATTATGTATGTACTAATGTGTAATACAGCAACATGATCGACCGACCAACTGGAGAGGGAGCTAAGAGCTGCCCTAGCGGACAAGAAATTTGTCGATGGGGAAAAAGCCGCTGGCGAGCGTGTCCTAATGCAAGCTATGGAAAAAAGGAACCAATCGTTGGATAGAAATATTAGGCTCGAACAAGAGCTAAAGGGCGTAAAGGCCCAACTCACAAGCGCCTTGGAAGAGAACCGGAGGCTAAAAAGTGGCATGCTTAGTATGTCTCTTATACCTAGCTCTCCTTATAGTCTCTTATTGTAAAAGTTTCTTATAAAAACTTTTCCTGCAGGTTTGTTGACTAGGCAGCCTGAGGGGGGAGTGTCCGGTTTTAAGGGTGATGTGCTGCAAGAGCTTTCCAGGGTCCATGAACGGGCTCGGAAGGCCATGAAGAGTATGGCCAAGGCTTTATGGCCTGGCGACTCACCTCCAAAAACTATGGAGGATTTGGCGGACCTGTTGAAAGGGGCTCGACGCCGCTTTGAACTATGGAAGGCATCAGCATGCCGCATGGGTGCTCGAGAAGCTTGGGCCATGGTGAAGACGCGCTACACTCGTCTTGATCCAAATCACATGGCCCGTGTGGGACCTCGAGGGTCCGATGAACAGGAAATTCCTCCGCGTTTGGTATATGATCAAGTAGGGATAGCTGCCAAACTTTCCCAACATGACTATAAGCTAGGCAGCCTTATAGAGGGAATAGAAAATGAGTAGTCGTTTGATTCTATGTATCAATGTACGTACCTTTACCATCAAACTTATCTCCGGCCGAATTTATATAAAGTTTGTCATGGCCGACCATCTGCTTCGACCTCCATAAACCCAAAGGCTGGAGTGCTTCCGAATACTATATCTGTGGTAAAACACGTGACATGTTCGGAAACCAGGCTATCCGGTCATAATTGCTTGAACAGACGAACTGAGTTCGGGGAGTTATGTTATATTACTTTTTAACGTAAGAAACATCTTCCGGAGATAATAGTTCCGTTAGGGGTTCCTTTCCCTGGGTCAGCACGCATAAGCACGCATAATTCTTTCTCCTTGATTTTTTTATCCACGAAACGGAATATATAGGACCTGGGGATACGTCGGTGGAGCATCGGAGGGGCCTCGAGGCAGGGGGGCGCGCCCCCCACCCTCGAGGACAGCCCGTGGCCCCCCCGGTGTGGATCTTCTTGCAGGTATTTTTTATATTTTCTGAAATAAATCTCCGTTGATTTTCAGGCGATTCCTAGAACTTTTTATTTCTGCACAAAAACAACACCATGGCAGTTCTGCTGAAAACAGCGTCAGTCCGGGTTAGTTCCATTCAAATCATGCAAGTTAGAGTCCAAAACAAGGGAAAAAGTGTTTGGAAAAGTAGATACGTTGGAGACGTATCATACTCATGCTTGCACTCACTGTTGATTAATCTTAATGCATGTTCATGAATGTTGTCGCTCTCTAGCTGGTCGCTTCCCAGTCTCTTTCTAGCCTTCACTTGTACTAAGCGGGAATACTGCTTGTGCATCCACTTCCATAAACCCCAAATTTATTCCATATGAGTCCACCATACCTTCCTATATGCGGTATTTACCTGTCGTTCCAAGTAAATTTGTATGTGCCAAACTCTAAACCTTCAAATGAAATTATGTTTTGTATGCTCAAACAGCTCATGTATCAACTCGGGATGTCTGTATCTTCCATGCTAGGTGGGTTATTCTCACGATGAGTGGACTCCGCTCATCATTCACGAGAAAATGGCCGGTAACCGGGATACCCAGTCCCATGCTCAAATCAAATCAAAATAATTAAACAAAACTCCCCCGGGATTGTTGTTGGTATGGACGGTACCCGTTGTTTCAGGCCAGTCGTGGAGTGTGCTTGTTGGTGGTGGGGGAGTATAAACTTTACCATTCTGTTTGGGAACCGCCTATAATGTGTGTAGCATGGAAGATATCGAGATCTCTTGGTTGTTATGTTGACAATGAAAGTATGCCACTCAAAATATTATTTATCTCTATTTCAAAACTCGAGCTCTGGCACCTCTGCAAATCTCTGCTTCCCTCTGCGAAGGGCCTATCTATTTACTTCTATGTTGAGCCATCATCCTCTTATTAAAAAGCACCAGTTGGAGAGCACCGCTGTCATTTGCATGCATTGCTATTAATTTATATTGAGTATGACTGTGACTGGATCTCTTTTACCATGAATTACAATGTCTAGTCAATCCTTGATCTTCATAGGTGCTCTGCATTTATGTTTTGCGGTCCTAGAAAGGGCTAACGAGATACCATCTTATTATATCATATTATGATTGTTTTGAGAAAGTGTTGTCATCCGAGATTTACTATTATTGCTCGCTAGTTGATTATCCCATTGATATGAGTAGACATGAGAACTAAAAGTTATTGTGAATGTGGTTAGTTCATAATCTTTGTTGAATACTTGAATGTTGGCTTTATATATTTGCAACAACAAGAACAAACAGAGTTTGTAAATTTTTTTCTTTATCGCTTGCAGTTTGTCAACTGAATTGCTTGAGGACAAGCAAAGTTTTAAGCTTGGGGAGTTGATACGTCTACAACGTAACTACTTTTCCAAACACTTTTGCCCTTATTTAGGACTATAACTTGCATGATTTGAATGGAACTAACCTGGACTGATGTTGTTTTCAGCAGAATTGCCATGGTGTTATCTTTGTGCAGAAATAAAAGTTCTCGGAATGACCTGAAATTCCACGGAGAATATTTTTGGAATATATAAAAAATGCTGGCGAAAGAATCAAGACCAGGGGGCCCACACCCTGTCCACGGGGGTGGGGTGCGCCTGCCCCCCTGGGCGTGCTCCCCTGTCTCGTGGGCCCCCTGAGGCTCCACCGACCTCGACTCCAACTCCATATATTCACTTTCGGGGAGAAAAAAATTAGAGAGAAGGATTCATCGCGTTTTACGATACGGAGCCGCCACCAAGCCCTAATCTCTCTCGGGGGGGCTGATCTGGAGTCCGTTCGGGGTTCCGGAGAGTGGAGATCGTCGCCGTCGTCATCATCAACCTTCCTCCATCACCAATTCCATGATGATCACTGCTGTGCGTGAGTAATTCCATCGTAGGCTTGATGGACGGTGATGGGTTGGATGAGATTTACCATGTAATCGAGTTAGTATTGTTAGGGTTTGATCCCTAGTATCCATTATGCTCTAAGATTGATGTTGCTATGACTTTGCCATGCTTAATGCTTGTCACTAGGGCCCGAGTGCCATGATTTCAGATCTGAACCATTATGTTTTCATGAATATATGTGAGTTCTTGATCCTATCTTGCAAGTCAATAGTCAGCTACTATGTGTTATGATCCAGCAACCCCGAAGTGACAACAATCGGGACCACTCCCGGTGAGGACCGTAGTTTGAGGAGTTCATGTATTCACTAAGTGTTAATGCTTTGGTCCAGTGCTCTATTAAAAGGAGGCCTTAGGGCTTGTTTGGGACTGCTCTGCTTCACAAAAATCAGTTTCGCTCCACTAAATTCACTTTGGAGCAGTTTCAACTAGAAGTTGTAGCACTACCAAAGAGAATGTTTGGCTTCCATCTAGCTCCAGCTTCATGAATGGGAAATTTGATGGAAAGAATCTATTTGATTGGTTGAGGGCGGAGAAACGAAGGGGTATCCACTTACTGGTGGCAGTGGTGGGTAATTTCCACCCAACTCCAGCTTCTAGAGTTTTTTGGAGCACCCCTTGAAGAGCTTCATAAAAAAACTAGGAGTTGTACCACAAATTCTAGTTTTTTGCGGAGCAGCATATCATGGAGCTACCCCTGTTTGGCTTGTGTTTTCCGGAGAAGAGCTGAATTTTAAGGAGTAGAGCAGTCCCAAACAGGCCCTTAATATCCCTTAGTTTCCAATAGGACCCCGCTACCATGGGAGGGTAGGACAAAAGATGTCATGCAAGTTCTTTCCCATAAGCATGTATGACTATATTCGGAATACATGCCTACATTACATTGATGAACTGGAGCTAGTTTTGTGTCACCCTATGTTATAACCGTTGCATGAGGAATCGCATCCGACACAATTATCCATCACTGATCCAATGCCTACGAGCTTTTCACATATTGATCTTCGCTTAGTTACTTTTCCGCTGCCACTGTTACAATTACTACAAAACTGCTACTGTTACTTTTGCCACCGTTACCGTTACTTCCATACTACTTTGCTACTAAATACTTTGCTGCAGATATTAAGTCTTTCAGGTGTGGTTGAATTGACAACTCAACTGCTAATACTTGAGAATATTCTTTGGCTCCCCTTGTGTCGAATCAATAAATTTGGGTTGAATACTCTACCCTCAAAAACGGTTGCGATCTCCTATACGTGTGGGTTATCACTCACTGACTATAATGTTTCCCTTTTGTTGTTGTCCTTATTCACTAATATGTTGCAATTTACATGTTCTTCAATTTGTTCTTATTGTCATTACTAACTATTATGTTTCACTCATTGTAGGTATGGCAGCTTCTCAACCCAACAAACCAACAATGAAGGGAGTGGAGGAGAAGGATGGCGAAGGTGACATGGTGAGATGGTGGGGGAAGGCTGCTAAGAAGCTAAGAGAGGAGGATGCAGCCGCACTAGAGAAGAAGAAGCAAGAGAAGCTCGAAAAGGAGTGGAAGGAACGACAGATAACAAGTATGCAATGTCACGCTAGGGAGCAAGCTTGATACGGAAATGTGAGGAGACCGAGAAGAAGCGTCTTAAGGATTTTCAAGAAAGAACTGGCAAACTTTGGGCATTCGAAGCTGAAAAGAAAGAGAAGGAGAACAATATATTCATGGAGAGGGTGGTTAAGGAGGCTCACCGCATAAGGAAAAGGGAGGAGGAAGAAGAAGAAGCGAGGAAGAAGAAGAAGGGGAAGGGGCCTTGCTCTACGCAGTAGAGCTATGTCATCTTCAATTTCCGTGTGAACTACTATGTCTCATGAACTTCTATGTATTTTGGACTCCTCTTCGATTTGGTTGTGAACTACTATGTGTTTCCTCCTCGATTTGGTTGTATGAACTACTATGTGTGTGGCTATGGAGGAACCATACCGATAAGGGCCTGCATTTGCTCGCGCCATCCATCAGAATCTGTGCTCATACAAAGAGGATTCCCCTCGATAGGAAGACCGGCGATCATAGCTATATCATGTAGCGTCACTGTCATCTCCCTGGTCCGAAGATGGAAACTGTGTGTCTTCGGCCTCCAACGATCAACAAGTGCGGTGATTGCTGCAGCATTGAGGGTTGGCGTCGAATGGCTGACCAACTGAATGAAAGGGAGAAGTCATGTCTCCCTTATGTACGATGTGTACCGCTCATCATACTGCATCCCACCGAGAACGACCCCATGAGACCGAATCTCCAGAGGTTGAAGCTCCTATACACAAGCAAATCAGAATATTACATATGGGCCATTTGTGTTTGAAATAAAGACAAATTTCGTAATACAAGACACTTTGATTATTACCCACTTCTCCACCGACATCAAGTAGGCCCGGTGTCGAGTGTCATAGTGATCATCGAGAAGCCAAACCATCCTACAAATTCCAAACCATAAACATAATTTAGCTAACTACCTATGCTTCCTAATATATGTATCCAAAACAATATAAGGTTCTATAATGATTCCATGTAAATAACATCTCAACATATGTATCCAAAGCATTGTTGTCAATAGGAATACATGATTTCATCTAACTCATCCAAAATAACATCTAATACAATCTAACAAAATGTAGGTTTCCAACATACAAGCACATTTTTCAATATATATAAACTAAACTACAGTTACAGAACAATTATAAATCATCTACAAATCATAAATCCCACATATGCAAGATTCTAATCTAATCAAAGAAGGGATCCACAAATCTTCAAAGAAAGATAAAATTTCTGGATAGAAAGAAGGGGATCGGAGGAGGGTACCTTGTAGGATGGAATGGTGAAGAACTCCACGGACCAAATCGTCAGATCTGAAGTTTTTTGGAGAGGAGATTGAGAGGGGGAGAGGAGAGGAGCCGGCCGCCGCAGCCGTTCTGTAACTGGAAACTTGGGTGGGTGGGGATTGGGCCTGCGCGCGGCTGCATCTAAGTCACAGTACAGCGCCTGCGGGCTAGGCGCTGCACTGCTCGGTGCGGGCCCCTGCGGTGCCACGTTGGATAGGCATGCAGCGCCTAGCCCGGAGGTGTTGCACCGTAGGGTGTGCTGCCTTCGTGTCGGGCGCCACTCAAAACGGTCAGGTGGGTGAATTTATTTTCAAACGAGTTCATTTTGTGAAATCTTTTCAGCCATAGGTCAAATTTGTCAAAATTGCCTATAGGTGAAAGAGAAGGCAATGCCTTGTCAAGTGCACCGTGGTCAAAGGGTGTAAAAGCGGGAGGAAGACCGAAAAATGCCTGCAGCTATGGGCTCCAGGACTCTTGATATTTGAAATATTTAAAAACACACTTTCGTTGCTAAAAAAATCTTAAATCAAATATGTGAATACATATACACATTACTAAGGCCCGGTAAAAATCTGAAAAGACTTACTATGTATTTTGGGAAATACAAAAGGAGAAATTTCTGACAGAATTGGCACCTCTTTTCTACTATATAGTGTCAGAAATTTGTTTTTTCTATAGCCCAAAATAAAAGGAGATTTCTACCGAAACTTGCCACATGTATTTGGAATGTGTATATTGTATCCCCAAGAAAAAAATCACATTTTTTAGAAACTTCAAAAATACAAATTTCAAAATGTTTAAATATAGAGAACACTGGAGCTCGGGTGCTGCAATCCCGCTCTCGAGCAAGACGTTGTGTTCGCCTCTACACAATCTAAGGCCATGTTTGGAATAGATGTATTTTAATACGGAGGTGTATAACTTACAAGTGTAACTTACCAGTCGTTGTGCAAACTCTAGCCGAAAGTGAAACGACGGGGTGAGGTGTGTATTTTTTTACAAGTGTATTTGAAAGAGAAACAGTGATCCAAACAGGACCTAAAACCTCACCGTCTGTGGAATATATCCATATAGGAGTAGCTCATTGGTCGATTCTTCTATTATTCCCTTGGTCGACGGTTCTCCCCAGGTTGTGGTTACAGGACAAAACTTGCCTGCTCCCTTCCCATGCTCCCATCCGTGCTCCCACTTCATCCTACGGCTGTCATTTCTCCTTTTTCCTTTCTAATCTAATCATCGCCCCCCTGATTTTAAGGGGGTGGGGTCGGGTCTAATTTTGTTCCAATCAAATCAAGCCACGTATGCGGGAGCATGAATGGGCACACACCAGGGGAGCAGGCAAGTCTCGTCCGTGGTTACATAGTAGTACCCCGTATATAACTTTTACAGGAGCAGTTCCATTAATACTGTGTAGGCCAATATTCCCGTGATCGGGAGGGGAGCAAAATTGACTCCTTCACTCCACTGGCAGTGGAATCAGTCAATCATACATGTTCCCTCGAGCTCATTGGCAAACGCATATTCGAAGGTCCAAAATACCCAGAGTTCTTACATATAAATCTTAAAAGGTTTCTGACCATAAGTACATCTAAGGCTCGATGATTTGATCTCAGTTACAGTTACATGTGGATCAATGCGCACATGGTATCATATTTTCCATCCAAGGCTCTTCGGATCTTCTTGATGATGAATTTGTCGGTCATCTCTTCGCTTCCTAAGCCGGCAATCTCATTTGTGATGAGAGCGAGCCTAGAGTACATCTCGGCGACTCCTTCACCATCCTTCATCTTGAACTTGTCAAGTTGACTTTGAAGCACATCCAATTTAGATTCCTTGACAGACTCGGTACCTTCGTGCATATCAACCAAAGTATCCCAAATTTCCTTTGCATTCTCAAGGCGGATGATTTTTTTGAATTCTTCGGGGCACAATCCGTTGAAGAGAATATCGCAAGCTTGAGCATTGTATTGCAACATCCTCATCTCTTTCGCGGATGCTTCGTGATCCGGTTCTTTTCCATCTTCGAAGAAATCACCTTGCAAGCCAACACGCACAACATCCCAAACGGCCGGGTTATGACCAAGAATATGCATTTTTCATCTTATGCTTCCAACTAGCAAAATTAGTACTATCAAAGTAAGGACCTCTACAGTGGTAATTTCCCTCGCTAGACGCCATACTCTCCTAGATTGTGAAACCAAGGCTTTGATCACCAAAGCTATGGAATCAAGGCAAATGGAGACCAAAGCTCTGATACCACTTGTAGGACCGAAAGTAGGTCTAGAGGGGGTTGATTAGACTACTTGACCAAATAAAAATCTAACATTTTCCTAATTTTAGTTGTGGGCAGATTTTAGCAATTAGCACGAGTCAAGCAATCTTTCTACACATGCAATTCTAAGAGTGTAGCGGCGGAAAGTAAAATGTTGCATGTGAAGGTAAGGGGGGAGGGTTTGGAGAGTGCAAACGCAATGAAGACACGGAGATTTTTAGCATGGTTCCGATAGGTGGTACTATCGTACATCCACGTTGATGGAGACTTCAACCCACGAAGGGTAACAGTTGCGCGATTCCACGGAAGGCTCCACCCACGAAGGGTCCACGAAGAAGCAACTTTGTCTATCCCACCATGGCCATCGCCCACGAAGGACTTGCCTCACTCGGGTAGATCTTCACGAAGTAGGCAATCTCCTTGCCCTTACAAACTTCTTGGTTCAACTCCACAATCTTGTCGGAGGCTCCCAAGCGACACCTAACCAATCTAGGAGACACCACTCTTCAAAAGGTAACAAATGGTGTGTTGATGATGAACTCCTTGCTCTTGTGCTTCAAATGATAGTCTCCCCAACACTCAACTCTCTCACACAGATTTTGATATGGTGGAAAGATGATTTGAGTGGAGTGCAACTTGGGGAAGGCTAGAGATCAAGATTCTTGTGGTAGGAATGGTATATCTTGACCTCAACACATGAGTAGGTGGTTCTCTCTCAGAAAATGTATGATGGAAGTGTAGGCACGTTCTGATGGCTCTCTCTCAAATGGAGAAGGGGTGGAGGGGTACATATAGCCTCCACACAAAATCCAACCATTACACACATTTGACCCAACTCGGTCAGACCGAATAGGAGAACTCGGTGAGACCGACTCAGTTCAAAATGTGAACGTTAGGAATCTCGGTGGAACCGACTGGAACAACTCAGTGAGACCAATGTGCTAGGGCTAGGGCAAAACCTCATCTTGGTGGCGTCGATTGCGTGAACTCTAACCGATTTCAGCAAAGAGCAAACAGAGAGTTGGTCAAGCAAACTTGGTGTGGTCAATCGCTCATCTCGGTGAGACCGGAATGTTACAAAAGGAAATAGAGAGTTTGTAGGGCCATCTCGGTGAGACCGAGACCCATATCAGTTAAACCGAATTGCTAGGGTTTCTGGCAATGGCTATGGGATATGAACTCGGTGGGTCTGGATAGAATGAATCGGTGGGGACGAGTTGGAGTTTAGGGTTTTGTCATATATGGAAATGAGAAAGTGGCTGAGGGTTTTGGACCAATATCACTAAGCACTTGAGCAAGTGAGCCATTAAGCAACACCTCATCCCCTTTTAATAGTATTGGCTTTTCTATGGACTCAATGTGATCTTGGATCACTAAAATAGAAATGAAGAGTCTTGAGCTTTTGCCAATATGTATCCTTAGCATTTTGAGGGGTCCACATCTCTAGTCCATGTCATGACATTCATTGAACTTCTTGAAATATTTGACTTGAAAGGATATTAGTTCAATGAGCTATATGTTGTTATGAATAGCCAAAACCACCCGGGGATTAGTTGCACTTTCACAAACACTTAGCTATATATTTTAAATGTTCCAGCCAAAGTTGTTCCTATCAAGATAGTCAAAGTTTGAAAATTGTCTGGTGCAATCAAAAGTTGTACAAAATGAAGCTTCTTTCGAACCGACGGAAAATTTGATCCGGTATATATATTTGAAGATCGCATTTTACAGATAATACCTCATCCTACAATAAATGAAAATTTATATTAGTGAACGAAGCAAGATACAAAAGAAGGAAAACAGCAAAAAAAGTCAATTAGAAAATAGAAAGGATTAATCTTTACACAAAGGTCCGAGAACTAGGTTGTAGCCTACTGGCAAAGGGTCACAGTGGTGCACCATGCGGCCAGAGTTTGATTCCCGTCGGGACCGAATTTTCGGTTCCTCACCCCGGTGGGATTCTTATATAAAAATATATCATGGGTGCTAGTGCCCATGGATCTCATTTTTATACAAAGGTCCACTCTTTTAGGCTCACTGTTGGCGGCCGAGGCAAAAACCAACAATGTCATTGTCTCGTGTAATGCATACAAATTTTAGTTCATAAAACAACTAAAAATGAACAAAAATATTCTAGTAAAAAGATAGGATATTTGGCATTACAGTGCAGTGACGATTTCTTTATACATGATATTTTGAGTAATATTTGTTGCATCTCGTAACCTTAGGCATGAAAAATAGCACACATGAGCAATAAAATTAGAGATACATTATCAATCAAAATGAAGCCTAATTCTCATAGTCTAAGGCCTCCTTTGGTTTGGAGGAATCTTGTAGGATTTCTAGAGGATAGGAATTTTGTAGGAAAAATTCCTATGAAGCCCTTTGATTTGTAGGAATGGATTCCTATTCCTACATAGGATAGGAATCAATCCTTCACATTTCAAAGGGAAAAAACATTAGCCTAGACTCAATGGAAAAAATCATATCCTATGAATCAAGTGACATCTTTTTCCCTATAGGAAGTGAGATGCATGTCACCTCACTTCCTACGATTTTTCTATTCTTATGATATTCCTACCCTATGAACCAAAGGAGGCCTAAATGGAACTCCCTCCGTTCCTTTATATAAGGTGTATCTGTTTTTCCAAAAGTCAAACTAGTGCATGTTTGACCAAGTTTTCAGACAAATATATCAATATCCACAATACAAAATTTATCATTTGATTCATCATGAAAAGCAGTTTCATATTTTATCTATTAGGTATTACAAATGTTGTTATTTTATTCTATAATCTTGGTCAAACTTTCAAATGGTTGACTTGCACGGAAATCAATACACCTTATATTCTGGTACGGAGAAAGTACTAATCTGGATACTCTAAGGCACGTAATTTTCTTTGATTTGCTTAATCCTACGGTGTGATGACTTCGTTGATCTCAAAATGTAGTGCCGGCTCAGTATCTCGAAAGTTCTTATAATGATAGGATGTGCATACGTGCGTTCATAAAAATGATTGTATGTGCGTATATGTGAGCATCTGCATTGTACTCTGTTTGAAAATGCAGCAAACACAAAAGAAAAAATCTAGCAGTGAACTAAATGGCAAACTAACTTGTGTCAACTAGGAAAGCATTGAGGCCAAAGTACTTCAGACGCATGGGAGTAGCTTTAATTCTTTTTCAGCCTATCTAGTGATATTTGTTCAATGGGAGGAAACGCTCCCGTCGACTACAAAATGCTCGCGGTAACTTGTTGATCTTAAAATATAATGCCAGCTCGGTATCTCAAAAGTTCTTATAATGATAGTATGTGCATACGTGCATTCATAGAAATGATTGTATATGCATGTATGTGAGCATCTATTTTGTAATGTGATAGAAAAGTCAGCAAACGCAAAAGAAAAAATATAGCAATGAACTAAATGGAAAATTAACACGTGTCAGCTAGGAAAGAATTGGGGCCAAAATACTTCAAACGCATGGGAGCAGCCCTATCTTAGCAGCTTTAATTCTTTTATTATTCTTTTATTAACACATGTGACGTGTGACGTTGGATGGAGCACTCGCAATCAACGGCCGTGCACTTGTCTGACAAGAATTCAAGTAGTATCAGTATACTGATAGGAAGCGTTTTCCTAACTTGGTGTTAGTTCCATTAATACTATGTAGGCCAATATTCCAGACTTCCAGTGATCGGGAGGGAAGCAAAATTGACTCCTTCACTCCACTGGCAGTGGAATCAGTCAATCATACATGTTCCCTCAAGTTCATTGGCAAACGCATACTCGAAGGTCCAAAATACCCAGAGTTCTTACATATAAATCTTAAAAGGTTTAAGTACATCTAAGGCTCGATGATTTGATCTCAGTTACAGTTACATAGATTCAAAAATATATAAATTAATTATACAGATGAACATGGATGTGCAACTCAACAAGGACTCTGTCTCCACAGGTGCGGATATAATTACTAGCATGCAGAAGGCTCTCGAGGGGGTATTTTGGTACATTATTATTCAACGGTCCACTATAGGATCATGGGATACTAATCGGGCTCTAAAATGAACTGGCGAAATAAAACTCCCTTGGATGTTCATTAAACTCTCAAGGATGAAGGAGCTGGTGCAGCTACGAGGCATTGGCCATCTGGGGAATCAACAAGGAACTAATGAAATGACCTGCATAGGAATAGGTGTTATCTGGATGAATAAAGGCTGGAAACTGAATTTACATCTCGACGAGGAAAAGATAAAAGGTTTACCTCAGTGACAAATGCTTGATGAATTCAAGGAGCTGGCGAGGTGGTCTTGGTATCCACGTTATTTACATCACCACCGAGAGAAGGGAATGAAGGGATGGATTTCAGGATCAACTTCCTGCCACTCTTGCAGATCGGAGACAACCCAGTACCAATGCGCGGGGGAGATACCCTCTTTTTATTCGGTGACACCACCTTGACAGAAGTTTGAGGAGATAACCCTCCATTCAGGCTGTCTGATGTACCCACCCCAAACATAATTTCTGCATAGTTTTCAAATGGGGAGAGCAGAGTGTCCGTCTTCAGAGGAGCTTGAGATTTGCATAGTCGAGAAGGATGTCCGAGGGCTTTTGTCGTAGACCGTGGCCTCTTAGAGCTTGAAGGTGGACGAGAAGCCAAGGGTCTGAAGAATAGAAAATTGCCTCAAAGTTCAGTATTTTACCTAACAGTAGGTTCACATTTCATGGTAACATATGTGCAAAGCCACAAAGGTGTGACTCACAAACCTGACATCCATAGCTGAAGGTGTTGTCAGTACATTCTCAGGAGCTGGATTAGCAGCTGGGCAGATAACGAGCTGATTATTATCATCTTCCTTTTTTTCTTCCTTCACACAAGCACTATTTTCCTCATTTCCCTGCTTGGCTTCCTCAATGCTTAACGGACCGAGTCCTTCAATGGATAAAAGGATCATCAAAAGCTGGTACATACTGATGGCTAGTAACAAAATTTCAAGACTTAAACCTCCCAACCTTCTACTTAACAGTAATGGCTAGCACCAAAATTTCAGTGAACTATAAAAGAAAGATATGTCACAGTCACATAAGTACCAAAACTTTGGTTCCACCAAGATGATTATCCCTTTTCTTTTCTCATTGGCCTATTTGGTGCTATTGCATTTAAAAAGAAGGAAATGATGTTTTACTTTACACAAATTAAGATCACCCATTCACGAGCTAATCATCAGATGTCTTGCCTGTATATCTTCATTTCGAAAATTTGCAGAAGCACACCAATAATGATGTGGTAGTACGGGTGTGATTGTGGTTAGAAGGAAATGATGGCTGGCATAGCCTCTAACAAAAACAGGTTATATTTACAGCAGGCAATGCTCCAAACTAAAACTAAAGCAGCATAGCCAGGTCTACTAAACTTATCATATGATTCAGAAGAAAAAAACTACACTCATCACATCGTTCCTACAAAACATTGCCAATAGAGCACATTTCAAAGAGAGTAACATGTACTGACAAATCAAAGAACACTTGTTGGGTATGTTTTGTACCTTGGTTTATCTGAAGCAAGTGCTGTCAACCTAAAGGCTAAAGATGAAACTATGCGCTGTGATGCATGCAGAGGTTTGCAGATTTATAAGATAAGTGTATATAAAAACAGATAAAAGGAGCTCACCCTCCCTTCTACCAAAAGCATTCTTGCATCCCTCGCATCTGCAACTTATGGAGCATCCCACACCACCCTTGATGAAGAGTACAGTAAGACAAATTCAGGTAGGCTAACCAGCTAGGTAAAAAATATTAAACCATATAAGAGTATGTACCTGATAGCATTCGCAGTACTTTTTTAAACACGATGACTTCTTACAGTTGCAGCCCCTTTTGTGACGAGCCGAGGCAGGAGTTTTGTTAGAGTACTCCTACAATGTTGGACAAATGGTATGAGTGATGGTTTAGGGAAAGAGTTAAATATGAAAGAATGGTTCTTACCCCTAATTCCTGACCAGGCTCAGATGTGCGAATCACTTTAGGAGCAAATGCTAGTGGATTACGAGATTCAATCTGCTCTCGAGTAGATAGAACTATCTCCATGTTGCTAGGCTTATTCAGACAGCCTTGACATGAACAGGGTTCGGAACAGAAGACTCCAGCATGAAAACACTCACAGTAACTGCATGAGAATTAGCCAAGTCATCAATACATCAGATAGAATGCATCATCTAAATTTTTAGTTTTCAGCAACTTTTGGCAACAAAAATAATTAAAAAATCAAACTGATTTGTTAACAAAAGAATAGTTTAACCAGTCAAACCAAATATTTTTTAAGTAATAATATCTGCAGTTATTGATGTGCATATCTAAAAGAAGAAAAAGAGGAGTCTCACACAGGCATGGACATTTCAAGTACTATTTCTATCTATAGTTCTATACTTAAGTATATTTTAGCATCCCCCCTTTATGGTCGTATTCTTGGGAGGCATACCTTGCTACCTCACTAGCTGTGTGGTGCTATGGCAGCGAGTTCATTATACATATGACCGCAGTAGCTGATAGCTCAACTAACAACCCATACTGGATATCTTCATTTAAATTCCTCTAAATCCTAAGTCAATTGCACTGTACCCTTAGAACGTTTTACACCACTAGTTTAAGTCTTACACAGTTAGTGATGAAAGACCAAAATGGTCTTCATTAAAGCATATAGGGGTGACTAGAAGACCAGATGTGGTGATACAGTGAGTGTGAATCTGCATTAGCCAAGCGCACCACAGCTTTCTGTTTTAGGCTTTGCTCATATTGAGTTATGCTGATTATTATGTCATCAGAAAGGATAGAAGCCTTACAACACGACTAATTATCATGTCAGTATACCACCATCAGTTGCTGTGTAGAACAGGTGAAGGACAGTGAGGCTCAGTCTGTGGTTAATGTGCTGCGCTGTGCTGTACTTAACTTTAAGCTGTTGTGAAAAAGTCCATACTCTGCAGTAGAGCAATTATAGAGTTGAAAATTATATTATCCAACAACTGTTATCGTATCCTCGTCTCATACTCCCTCCGTCCGGAAATACTTGTCATCAAAATGGATAAAAGAGGATGTATCTAGATGTATTTTAGTTCTAGATACATCCCTTTTTGTTCATTTTGATGACGAGTATTTTGGGACGGAGGGAGTATGTTCTAAAGTACAATAATGTATCCATTTGCAACTGGCTTCTTATGAAAAAAGCCGCTAACTAAACACCCAAATATCTAAAAGCAGTTCAACCATATTGCGTCATGCGAAATAGAACCTTAGATGATGCTGGGACTCAGACCACATGGAGCGCTGGAGACTGAGTCTTTACCAAATTTTGCCATAAATACTACAATAGTAATTGTGGGTGTTCCAGGCTGAGTCTTCTATTGGTTTGGAAACAAAAACACCCTCCAATATGGTTTTTTTTCTAAGGGAAACCTTCTGTATAAATTGGCAAAACTCCTGACCATATTTCAATTTCGCAAGATGAAGAAAGAGGCCAGCAAGGTGGATATGGAGAGATTTGTATATTGTAGGTATAAGGTATTGGTATTTCTTTAATAAACTAAACTAACTTTTTTTCAGCAATAAGATATGTAAAATTATATGACATCTCAAACAATCTGTAGAGATCCAAAATATAGGTCAGGAGCATTTTCCTTTATCAGTATCGCAAAGGTCAAAATGTGCAACAATTACAGGAAAACAATTTCAGTACAATTTTGACAATAATTCAGTCAAAACAAGCATCGCTAATGTGGCCAAACTGGTACACAGAAAAACTGAAAATTTGAAGAGCTGGAGGACCTGCAAGTTCTGACTATTCAGCTACCTGCCTAGCAGAAAGAAAAAAAGAACAAACTTATGTGGCCAACTAACAAGGCTGTGTTTATCTTTGCGGTACATTATTCTAAATTGGATGACGTAACTACATGAGATTCAAAAACATCTTTGTTCAAGGCATAACAGGAAAATCTTGCTAAAACCTGCAAAGATTACCATAACTCTCTACTAACCCCCCACTCCCTGTGTAAATCCCCTAGACACTGTAACCCCATACTGATTTAATTTAAGGACTGTAGGAAACCCTCGAAGGGGAGCCTTGGCGCAGCGGTAAAGCTGTTGCCTTGTGACCATGAGCTCACGGGTTCGAGTCCTGGAAACAGCCTCTTGCAGAAATGTAGGGAAAGGCTGCATACTATAGACCCAAAGCGGTCGGATGCTTCCCCGGACCCTGCGCAAGTGGGAGCTACATGCACCGGGCTGCCCCCACTGTAGGAAACCCACCTACAGTCATTTAACGTTCAAAAAGAAAACTAGACTCTGCAGCGAATCACAATAAGCACAAAACCTGAAGAAAATGTTGAATATTAACCAGCTCAGAAATGCAGTGACAAATGAGGTAATCATAAGGGGGAGATGACTACAAAAGGAAGCCTAGAGAATCATGTAGAGGCTACAGTAATTTATCTACTGCAAAACTTGGAGCAGCTGATACAGCATGATAACCCTGCACACCTGCATCTTCGACCTCAAGTGCATAAACAGCGCCAGTACGTTTAGAGAACCAATATTCAAACTTGTTCATGTTTGGATTAATCTTGTGGCATCCAGTAGATTGAAATCAAAGAAAAGGTAGAGGAGACCTTACAGTTTCAAGCATTTTGACTTCTTACAGCTACAACGCTTGCATGAAGTCCCATCACCATCATCAAACTTGTGTCTGCACGGTAATATTGCATTTCCATGATTTGTCAAATAAAATGGTGATGGTGACATAAAATGGCGGGCATAGACATTGTACCTTTTCTTCTTGGGACTTCCCTGACCAGACTCATCAGCATTTGCAACCACGATTGCCTGAGAGGAATCTTCATTTACAATATTTGGTTCAGATGTTGAAGAAGAACTGACAGCACAGGGAAAGTTGCTGGCTTGATTTATGGAAGATTGGGCAGCTTGGGGGACTATTTTGTCTGTTGATATTGGGGCAAGGGCATTCAGATGCAAGCCAATACCAGGCAATGCACATGGAGGGGTTCTCACAGGCTTATCACCAGAATTAGTTTTGCATCTGGGGGTAGTTGTATTTGCAGAATGGCGATCCGAGGTCTTCTTGGCAGCTTTGTTAACAGCCCCAGCCTTTTCATTAAAAAGGCAACGCCTGCGCATACCACGCATATGCTGTGACAAGGCCTGCCAGAACAGTAAAACAAGTTATTCTGCTGTGATAACTGATAAGAACATTGACTCTTCAGCCAGATTAGGGGCAGGTAGTAAAAGAACCAACAATATGCAATTTATGCAAGATTGGATTTATTTAATAAAATAAAGAGTGCAGAGAGCTAAACCTTAATGCTAAGGTTGTTAAGATTTTAACAACAAATTGTCAAAGTGGAAGCAGGATCCAAATAAACTTTCGGTTCAGTTACATTTAATTGTCAATCTTGTTATCTCATCCAGTTAGAAAAATAAACACCTAACTATTATTCATCTGTAAGCCAATATGAGGACCGTGTCCAAAAAAATTCATAGCAGCAAAGAAGATATAAGTATACATACACTTTGGTCGATTGGCATGTGATCACTGGGCTCTTCAACTGCATTACAGATTTGATCATTTGACACCGACTGACTTTGACAAGCACCAGGAAGCAATTGGGGGGTATAATCTGTCGTGGGCCCTTCAACCGTTCCATCCCAGTAAAGCTGAGGATCATGTGCAGCATTGTTGATGTAAGAGCCACTTGGCCCATCGGTCAACAAGGAATTGCCAGAGAACACATTATCAGCGTTTAGTGTCTCATTCACTAACTGTGTATCTGCCTCACATGGTGGGGCTAATCTCAGCATATCCATACTTGATTCATGTGTAATCAAGTAATCCCCATCATATGCTGTAAATCCATCCTTCTGTTGTTCACATTGTTGGTTTTCATGAACGATTCTTCCAGGTTGTGATGAGTCGGTTTTATCTGGGCCAGTGTGATCAAGGAGGATGCCTTCTAGTTCTATGCTCTCCTGATCCCTAGCAAGATCTTCTTTTCCATCAGCATTTTGATTCTTATCACATTCTGAACTGTCACCAACAAACTGGATGGTTTGAGGCAATTTACTTGTAGAGTTTGATCTATTGGCAGAAGAATCAATAGGTCCCTGATTTAGGTGGCAGGTGAAACTGCAATTCTCCGGAACAATGTTTTTGCATTTGATCAACCTAATAGCACTCCCTAATCGAGTTCTGACACTATTAGGAGAATTTGAATCTTGAGAAAGTTGAACAGAATCATCCCTGGTTAATATGAAAAGACATAGTAAACCTTAAGCCTAAATGGATGAAACTACACACAGGTTACAAAAATAATACAAATTTACCTTATCAGAAGTTTAGATTCCTTTGGTGGATTGACATGGGGTGAGGCAAAGATTGAAGAAACAGGAGCCAAATCAGACGACTTGAATAGGTGCACATTATGTGATGAGTCTTGAGGTTTAGGAGGTGGTATAGGAGATAGATTATTGATGAAATTGAAGACGGGGGAATCCTGCAGGTAGGAAAAATCTTATTAGTAAACAAACTACTGGATTATCTTTTGGAGGATTTGAAAGTGCATATATTCATCTCCTCGAAGGTATTAGAGTGAGCTTAGATGCAAAAAGAAGTACAACATTGGCACAACCATGTACGCAACTATGCATGATCAAGTAGTAAGCCTAATAAAACTCTGTGTCCAAGCTGAAGACAGAAGATCACTAGTAGTATGAATAGCCGGCAAGAACTTCAATTTCCCATGGATATGCCACCAACAATGGAACTAAACCACCAGGCATTGCTGTAGGGCACGGATCTAGACACCAATTCACATAGTATACCTCTGTTTTTTTAACAATGCATGCATGGGAGCATCTAAAACTTGAGGAAAATGAAGAGGGTAATCAAAGCAAACAATTAAACCCGGGTATCGACAATCAAATCTGTTCATTTGATAAGAATGGGCAGAATCCCCAGGGAGGACGCCCATAACATCATGGGAGACGGTGTGATTGTTCAGAAACGAAGTCAAACCCCAGCTCCTCTACCGCCAGGAAAGGCCCCTAAATCTCACCAAACCAGCATCCACAGAGTGATGACTAAATGCCAGAATGAAAACCCTAATCGCACACCAAATGCATCCCCTTGGACCTAACCCACCCAACGAATCCAGGCACCCAGAACCCCCCGGGAACAAGGGGGGAACCCACCGCGCTACCAAATCCACACACACGCATCCCCGGACCGGGGGGAGCGAACCGGCCGCCGACCGCCAGCCCGCCAGCCCCGATCCCCCACGAATCGCTACCCCCTAAATCCCCCAGAAATAAACAGGGCCCGGGCCGAGACGCGGACCTCGAATCCGGCGGCGGCGCCGGCGCGGGGCCTATCGGGCGTGTCCATCGCTTCTTCTTCTGCCTCCTCCTCCTCCTCCTCCTCCGGCTGCGGCGACCCCCCGTGGGATCTCCCGCATCTGCCTCCCCGCCGCCCCCTCTCTCTCTACCCTACTCTGCCGCCTCCTGCTACTGGCGAGAGGTGATGAGGGGCATGAGCGCCACCGCTCCCGCTGATGATGAAGAATTTTTACTGGGCCTTCGCGTTTTTCTTCGACCTAGCTAGATATACTATGTGCTGTACCGCGGGTGGGTACTAGTGCCACTGGTCCGTCCGCGTGGTCGGGTGGGTTGCGTTTTGAGCGGGGGGCGGCCATGGGCGGGAACCCCATTTTTTCGCACTGACCGGTGGGGCGCCGCTGTCGGTGGGTCAAGATGAATGCGTTTCGGCTGTGAATGGGACGGGAACGGGGAACCGGGCGTGTGGGGGCACACAACACTTTGGCCAACTGGCAAAACAAAATTATTTACATGCAGTCCGTTTATTTACTACTCCAAGTGTCAAAGTGTTAATTTACACGCGAGTAATATATAATATAAAAATGTCACTAGCATAGTTAATTTTGGCTAAAGCCTACCAAGTCAGTTATGTTGTCCAAAAATAAATTTGCTGGCTTTTGGAAGATACGGCACCGGCTGGCACCTGCGGATGCGAGGTGGAGTCCAGCTGGGACGCACCTGCGGCTGCAAAGTGGACTCCAGCTGGGACGCACATGCGAATGTGAGGTGGATTGCGGTTGGGACGCACCTGCGAATGCGAGGTGGACACCAGCTGTGAGATCGAGGGAGGCTTCGACATGGACCATGATGGCGAGCGTAAGGGGTTTTTTAAATGAAATATGCTCTTATTACCTTTACAACGGCCACGCTTTTTGTTATGAATCCGTCAGATGTGTTGGCCTACATACGTGATGACTAGGATGGATGTTTCAAGAAGGCTCCCGAG
>LR738713.1:55251587-55266388 GCA_902687465.1 Secale cereale | reverse complement strand
CCCCAAACCCACCCCCCATTTGGTCGTTTGGATGATATTTGAAAGGATGGGCGCTAAGTTCCTTGTTGTAGGTCTTCCTGATTTGGGAAGACATGCCCTACTCCTTCTGCTTGACGAACTCTCCTTTCTGGCGTCATGTCTACTTCCGATGGCTTGTGACACTCGATGACGTTGAGGCGAACCCTAAAGCTCCATGATCACTTCCCCGCAACGACGAGACTCCATGAGAACAATGAGAATAACGTGTTTCACCCAGGATGGGTGTGTGTTCGAGGTTATGAATGTGTGGAAGGGGTGTAGGTAGAGGGATGTATTGGTAAAGTATATCAACAAAATTCCTATGTTCACTGGGTGATGTGATTATCCTCTGAACTTTATCAACCTCTTCGGCAAGAGGATTTAGAAGCTTCAAGGGACATGAATTTAAGGGCTTGGCTAACTCCTTTTCATGGTGGCACTCATGGAGGTCGTGGGTTTAGTTTTTAACTTTGTCTTTCGTACCCCCTACATGGTAAAGCTTACTTGAGCTCCCTCCTTCTCATTCGTCATCTTAATTTTTAAGCGGTAAATGACGAATAAAGGGTTGTTGTCTCTTATACCAGCTCAATGGACTCATATGTCAACTAGGGGGTGAATAGGTGACTACAAATTTCAATCCTTCTTAGAAAATAGGGTATTATGGATAAATAAGATCTCTAATTATACGAGTAAGTGTGACACTGTATATGATGAGCATGCAAAAGGTAGTTACTACCACAAGTGAAATGATATAAGATAAAAATAACCAAAGCAAAGAAGACAAGATGTATTCGGAAGTTCACTTCCTTCGAGGGAAGCTGGTGTTCAGTAGAGAGGCGTGGAGAGCACAATGTACCCCCAAAGTTTCACTTTCTTATCTTTTAGCCTCAACCCACAAAGTATGAGCTCAGTCCACTAGCATTGGACCTTGAGGTTGCCTCCAACCTTCACAGAGTCTAGGAAAATCTGCATTAACGAATCTGTATCGGTGACTCCTACCTCCTAGGAGTCTAAAACCTCCAAGAGTGGCAATATAGTGGGGAAGCTTGGAATTGCTCAAATCACAAAATCAATCGATCAACAAAAATAGGGTAATGATTGGTTCTTTCTCGGGTTATATCATCTCAACCCCTCCTCCAAAATCCAAGGAATAAAGGAAGAGTGGCTTGGAATGGAGGGATTATATTTTCTCTTAGATCTGAAATTAAATCAAAGGAGTGACCCTAACCCAAAATACGAAAAGGCTATTTATATGGCCGCTTGATGACCCACGAGTATAGGGGATCAATCATGGTCATTTCCATAAGTAAGAGTATCAAACCCAACAAGGAGCATAAGGAATTGATAAGCGGTTTTCAACAAGGTATTCTCTACAAGTGTTGTAAGTAGTAACAACAGTTAGTTTGGTAGAAACATACACCCTCCGTCCAGAAATACTTGTCATCAAAATGAATAAAAGAGGATGTATCTAGATGTATTTTAGTTCTAGATACATCCCTTTTTGTTCATTTTGATGACAAGTATTTTCGGACGGAGGGAGTAATTCGTAACAAGTAGCAAATGACAATAGTAGAAAAGGTGTGACAAGGTGGGCCAATCCTTTTTACATCAAAGTATAAGCCAAAAGTACTTCTTACAGTGAGCAAGACGTTCTCGATGACACATGGGAATTTCATATAGTTATGTTCATCGCGTTTAGTTGATTCACGTTCACTACTTTGATAATTGATATGTGGGTGGACCGGTGCTAGGGTGTTGTTCTTACTTGAACAAGCAACTCACTTATGATTACCCCCTCTCGCAAGCATCCACAACTACGAAATAAGAATTAAGATAAATTTAACCATAGAATGAAACATATGGGTCCAAAATAGCCCCTTAGACAACAACGCATAAACTAAGGTTTAAGCTTTTGTCAGTGTCACAATCCATCATCTACTTACTACTCCTCAATGATTTCCCCTAGGCCCAAACATGGGGAAGTGTCATGTAGCCGACGTTCACACGACACCGCTAGAGGAAGAACAACATACACATCATAAAAATATTGAACGAATACCAACTTCACATTATTACTCATGACGAGACTTCTCTCATGTCCTTAAGAACAAACAGAACTACTCATGGATAATATTCATATACCATATCATAGGAATATAATATATGATTAAAGATTTGAACATATGATCTTCTACCAAATAAACCAACTAGCATCAACTACAAGATGCAATCAACACTACTAGCAACCCGCAGGTACCAATCTGAGGTTTTGAGACAAAAATTAAATACAAGAGATGAGCTAGGGTTTGACATGAGATGGTGCTGATGACGATGTTGATGTAGACGAGTCATCCCACAATGAGAGAAACGTTGGTGATGATGATGGTCTCGATTTCCTCCTCCCAAAGGGAAGTATCCATGACGAAATCACTCAACCGCAGTGCAAAAGTGTTCTTGCCTAGGTGATGATCAGGAACACTGGATGAGAAAAAAAATTGTATGTCAGATTAAGTTTGGCTACTTCTAGATGCTTCCACTCCAATGTAGTATTTCTTTTCTTTTCTTTTATTTTCTACATATTGTTTTCTAGAGTCTTCTAGTTATGAGTAGCTATGGGTAGAATGGTGAAACTTAAATAATATTCTCTGGAGTATTCCAGCTATAAGTAGAAGTATGTGAAGGCTTCCCAAAGCCCTATAAATATAGGTCATCACCTCTACTTTGTACCCAGACTATGTACACCCACTACCCATAATAGAACTTGCTGTTCCTATCTAAGATCTTGGAGTAGATATTGTGCTCTAGGAGTTCAGGATTGAACTCCTATATTGTCCCACATTCGCCTCTAGAGCGATATCTAGCGCAACGCGTTGAAGTTGTTCCCTCAACACTTGTGTTGTACACATTGTAGCAGCAAGGTGGAGTTGCTCCTCCACAACCTTGTGGTGCTTTAGGTGGTACCAGAGCCCCGTTGATCCATACTAGTTCTTGTTGTTCTCTTTGGAAGCGAGCTGCAGCAAGCAGCGAAGCGATTCGAGAAGAGGATGGATGCAGCAAAACAACAAATCAGATAGTTGTGTGAAGATCTTAATCGAAGATTTGACCAGCTGTTTGAGATGATAAGAAAGGGTGTTTCCCCTGCTGCTAATGAAGAAGATTCATCTAAAGAAGAAGAAGATGATCAACAAAGAAGAAGGAGGTAATGTTGGAACAAGACCGCCACAACAGCATGTTGTTCAACGCTCTTGCCAATTTATGTTGAAGCTTCTGATGGTGAAGAATATGATGATGCCCTTGAAGAACCATACCTCTATGCATATAGGGGAGTACCCAACCCTATATATGCAAGAGATACATACAAGGTGAAGGCTCAGATCCGAACTTTTAATGGAAATGTTGATACTGAAGGGTGCCTAGATTGGTTATGTGAAGTCGAGACTTTCTGTGAGGTCATGGAGGTTCCAGAAGATTGTAGAGTTCCTTTGATCGCATACAAGCTGAAAGGAGGAGCCGGTGCATGGTGGCATGATACGTCACCAGCGTATCTACTTTTCCTAACGCTTTTCCTCTTGGTTTGGACTCTAATTTGCATGATTGAATGAAACTAACCCCGGACCGACGTTGTTTTCAGCAGAACTACCATGGTGTTGTTTTTGTGCAGAAATAAAAGTTCTCAGAATGGAACGAAACTTTGCGAGGAATTTTTGTACAATAAAAGAAAAATACTGGAGCCAAGAACCACCGGAGAGGGGCACCTGGGTGGGCACAACCCACCAGGGCGTTATAGTCACATACCGTCTTCTACCGTTTATGTTATCACCACTATATTCATGTTATAGATCCGATCTTGCGTTATAGTCACATACTACGTGTTATGATCCGGCAACCCTGGAGTGACAATAGCCGGGACCACTCCGGGTGATGACCATAGTTTGAGGAGTTCATGTATTCACCATGTGTTAATGCTTTGTTCTGGTCCTCTATTAAAAGTAGGCCTTAATATCCCTTAGTTTCCAATATGGACCCTGCTGCCACGTGAGGGTAGGACAGAATATGTCATGCAAGTTCTCTCCATAAGCATGTATGACTATTTACGGAATACATGCCTACATTATATTTATGAGCTAGTGTCGTATCGCTTTAGGTTATGACTGTCACATGATGAATATCATCCAAAAATTTACAGATCAAATGCCTACGAATTTATCCTATATTGTTCTTGCTAAGATACTACTACTATCGTTGCTGCTGCACTTTCTACAAAACTATTGCTATCACTGTTACCGTTACCATTGCTGCTACCACTACTATCAAAACTATCATATTATTGTGCTGCTGATCACTTTGTTGCAGATAATTAATCTCCAAGTGTGGTTGAACTAACAACTCACACTACTGCAGGTTGCTACTAACGCGACACTACGATCAGAGACCCTTCGACGAAACCGTGTGCTATGCCATAATCGCAAATGGGGGTGTAAAAAACCCGTCAAAAAGGTGCAAAACATTTGCGATGGTAGAGACATCAAACACGGTTCAGATTTTAGTTGCGTGTGCGATGCAGGGCATATGGTTCAGTTCAATGAACTGTTTGCGATGAGGAGGAACAAAAGAAACAGGCAGCCAGATGAAGGCGTGTGCGATATACAGCATACGGTTCACTCGGATGAATTGTTTTTGATGAGGAGGAACAATAGAAACGGACAGCTAGATAAAGGTGTGTGTGATTGAGGGCATACACTTCAAAAGGATTAACTATTTGCGATTAGGCAACACAACAGAAACGGGTCAGCCAGATCAAAGTATCTGTGATTATTAGCAAAAAAAGTGTGTGCGATTGATGGCATACACTTCACACGGATGAACTATTTGCAATTAGCCACAACAAACTGAAACAGTTAGATAGATCAACGCGTGTGTGCTAGACGGACACACATATTCAAATTAAAAGAAGTGTGCGTGATGGTAATAACGAGTGCGCACAGTTGTTGGAACAAGACGTGTGTGGATATTGCCTATTGCGATGCACCCTATGGTGCAAACGCCACGTACGCGGCCGAGAAGGCGTACATGCCCATGTTACGCCCTCCAGGAATAGTGCCGCACTTATAACCGCCAGTAAATTTTGAGCCTGCGTCTCGTCACATTCCAAATTACAAACTTGTTCACGCCGATCTAAACCTAAACGATTTCCAACTTAGGAGCGTATTAGTACTCAGTTATAAATACTACTCCTACTCCAAGATGACTGCACATTCCTCCTCAACTCCTCATCCACAAAAACAAACAAGTCATGCATCATCGTTCCCTTGCGTCTGCCATGGCCAGCGTGAGTTCTGGGTCGAGATATTTCCACCAGGGAGATGCGAGCATGGAAGCGGAAGCACTTGAGATGTCCCGCCTCGTCGCGAACGCAGCCGGCATGTCCCGCCGCACGGCCGTAGCAGCACAGAGGTCCCGCCGCGCCGTCGATGTAGTAGACTGGTTCGGCCGCGCCGCGGAAGCAGGAGAGATGCCCTGTCACGCCGCGAATGCAGCACATATGTCCTCCCGCGCCACGGTGGCCTTGGAAAATGTCTCGCAGGTAGGTGAGGACTCTTACAGGTGCATGCATGCGATCGTCCATAGCCAGATGAATCAGATCTTCGGCTGGGCAAGGTTGCAGGACGACATGAAAGCCTCTTTTGAACAGGCTACCAGCGTCATCCGGCAACTAAATGAGAGCAATGCGAAGCTCCGGGCCGAGCGCGACCTGCTGAGGGCGAAGATCGTCGAAAGTGCGGAGCAAAGGAGGAGACCACTGCCTTGTTGAAGAGGACCGGTGTCATCGTCGAGAAACTTATGGACGAGAATGCCATGTTGCGCATTGAGCGCAGAAGTCTGGTGGAGGAATCCGTCGATGCTTTCCAGCAGAATCTTGAGGACAAGAAAGAGCTCATCGCCGCTCGCCGTGGAGACTAGTTCACGCGACCTGCAGCAACGCATCAAGATAGTAGAGATCAGTGAGCGAGATCGTTGTCTTCCTTCTTCTTTTGCCCTTGTGTATTTCGGGCGTTGTTGCATGTTACTTTTTTTAATTATGTTCCTAAATATGTAAGACAATTATTATCCACTGTCATCGTCCTTATATTCATTATGCTTGCTATAAGTCGCAGTCGATGCTATATAAGTCCGTTGGATCTTACATCAAGATCCGTGCAAAACTTTCTTTTTAGGTTTTCATTTCTCTCTCAGTCCAGTGAGACATATAGCCACGCCGTAGAACAGGGGCTCAGGCGCCATTAATGGAGATGTTGGGAGGGTGAAAGAACATGCGGTGCCCCCATGTTTGGTTTTGGTAATTGATGACAATCTCTATGGACTAATGGTTTCCTTGAGTTATATTTGAAGGGTTTGTCCATAGGCTTTTCTTGGAGTTCATTTGTTGGTTTCAAGGAGAGTTTGTGATGACCAAGGTGCTATTAAGGAATTATCCAAAGATTGTTCTTGTGAGTGTTGAGCTTATTGCAAGCATGTCTTAAAGAAGAAGAGTGTGTTATCATTCATGTTTACCTTCAAGACATCATCCAAATGAAGAGTTGGAAAGATTCAAGGTGGATCAAGACTAAGTGAAGGAGTGAATCAAGTTGATCAACACACAAAGCGTAGAAGATGTACCGAGAGGGATCAAGCAATCCTATGGTATGGTAAGCATTGTCAATCACGCTTTGTGTACTAACCCATGGTCTTCTTGAGAGTTCTTTGTGGGGTTAGATTGCGGTGTGCAAGTTCAAGTGGAGCATCACGGAGAAATCAAGTGCTTGAAGCTTTTCGTCCATTGTCGTGACAATGGACTTGTGAAGATATGCCGAAGAGTGGCTCTTTCATAGAGGAGTATGGGGGAGCAATCTACTAGTCTTCACCGAGACAACGCAATCAAGAAAGGTGGTCCAACTTGAGGAAGTCAAGATCGTCTACATCTAGCTCAAGTGGACTTTGTGCAAAGCAAAGGTTTGCCCTTGATAGGTTTTCTATTTTACCGGTCTCGTGGTGGTAGTTGGGAGACCGGGTTATAGGATCGTTTGCCGTACTATCAAGGGGGGCTCTCAAGTTGGTAGCTTGATCGTATCGTTAGTAGAGAGCTCAAACCATTGCATCCTTGCATCATGTTTCTTGGTTCTTGTTTGGTTCTCTTTGTGAGTCTTAGAGCTTATGGTCATCTTGATGACAAGCTTGAGTTCATCGAAAACGGAGTTCACATGTGTCTTCTATGATGTTTTCGGTGTTGGGTGTTTTACCGGTCTTATCCGAGGAAGGGTTCTCACCATTTTCTTATGGGCCTTTTCTAATTTGCTTCTTATTGGTTTTTCTATCAAGATTGTGTTAGCCCTTGTCGCTAGCTTTCCAACAAACTTGGTTTCATCGAATTCGGAGTTCGTATGCAAAAGTTATTGACGTTTTGGTGTACTGAAAAGGCTGCAGCGGTACTACCGCGGGTAGGAGCGGAAGTAATTTTTTACTACCGCTTTCGGGAGCGGTACTACCGCTTTCGGGAGCGGTACTACCGCTTGGAGCAGTACTACCGCGGCTACTTCCGTGGCTACTTCCGCTCGGGACCAAAAACTCGTCACAAGTCCAGCGGTGGTAGGCACGGATGTAATTTATTAGTACCGCTCGCAAGCAGTAGTACCGCTACCCTTAGCAGTACTACCGCTACCCCTAGCGGTAGTACCGTGAGGTCAAGCGGTACTACCGCTCCGACGGTTTTTCTGGCCTTTTTGCCTCCTCGCTTTGTTTTTCAAAGGGGTTCTACTGCCCTAGCGGTAGTACCGCTCCTGGAGCGGTAGTACCGCTCTGTGCGGGCTGTGAGCATAACGGTTGGATTTTTTCCCCACCTATAAAAGGGGGTCTTCTTCCCCAATGAACCTTATCCTTTGAGCTTGTGTTCTTCCCCCATTGTTGACCTTCTTAGAGCTTGCTATCTCTCAATCCCTCCATGGATTCTTGCTAGTTTTGGGGGGAAAAGAGAGAGGAGATCTAGATCCACATTTCCACCAATCACTTTCTCCTCTAGGTGAGGGGAACCCCTTGGATCTTGATCTTGGAGTTCTTGGTGTTCTCCTTCTTGTTCTTCCTCTCATTTCCCTCCCTAGCATTAGTTGCTTTGGTGGGATTTGGGAGAGAAGGACTTGGGCACTCCGTGTGCCCTTGCCATTGCATTTGGTGCATCGGTTTGAGTTCTCCACGGTGATACGTGGAAGTGAAGTTGAGAAGCTTATTACTCTTGGGTGCTTGGTACCCTTGAGCTTGTTCCTCTTGGGTGCTTGGGCGCCCTAGACGGTTGTGGTCACCTCGAAGCCATATTCCATTGTGGTGAAGCTTCGTGGTGTCGTTGGGGAGGGAGCCCCAACCTTGGTGTTCGCAGCTCAATCATTGTGGTGTAAAGCTCCGGGCAAGCGTCGGGGTCTCCAATTAGGTTGTGGAGATCGCCCCGAGCAATTTGACGGGTTCCGGTGACCGCCCCCAAGGGTTGCCAAAGTGTACGGGTTCGGTGACCGCCCCCAAGGGTTGCCATTTGTACGGGTTCGGTGACCGCCCTCAAGGGTCCCTTAGTGGAATCACGGCATCTTGCATTGTGCGAGGGCGTGAGGAGATTACGGTGGCCCTAGTGGCTTCTTGGGGAGCATTGTGCCTCCACACCGCTCCAAACGGAGATTAGCATCCGCAAGGGTGTGAACTTCGGGATACATCGTCGTCTCCGCGTTCCTCGGTTATCTCTTACCCGAGCCCTTTACTTATGCACTATACTTTGTGATAGCCATATTGTTTCTTGTCATATATCTTGCTATCACCTAGTTGTTTATCTTGCTTAGCATAAGTTGTTGGTGCACATAGGTGAGCCTAGTTGTTGTAGGTTTTGTGCTTGACAAATTAACCGCTAGGTTTATTCCGCATTTGTTCAAGCCTAAACCGTAATTATTTTAAAGCGCCTATTCACCCCCCCCCCTCTAGGCGACATCCACGATCTTTCAATTGGTATCAGAGCCTCGTCTCTCTTTATAGGGCTTAACCGCCTAGAGAGTAAGGATGTCGACTAGGGGTTTAGGATTCTCTGACACTCTTAGTTTCAATGGCACAAATTTTGATGTTTGGGTAATTCGCATGCTTAATCTCTTTAGGGTCATGGACCCAAATTTAGAGCGAATTGTAGATATGGGTTTTTCTCCTCCAAAGGATCCACAAAGATTATCTTTAGAGGATGAGAAAAACTCTTATCTCAATGCTCAAGCTTCTAATGTGCTTTTTGATGCTTTGAGCAATGTAGTTATATTTCAACTCATGCCGTTTCGGGATGCTCATGAGTTGTGGACAAAGCTTCAAGATAAATATGGTGTGTCCAAGAATTGTAGGAATGATTGTTCTCCCTCCACCTCCGGCCGTGTTGTGTTCTCAACTTCTTCTACTTCACCTACATGTGGTTTGCCACAAGGTAATGATATGGTGAGTAGTGTTGGTCATTGCAATGATGATAGTATGCTTATTGTGGATGATCCTTCATCACTATCTTATTGCAATGCATCTTCTTTGGACTTTAACACTTCGAGCACCCTACATGTTTCACATGCTTGTGTTGATAGTCCTTGCATATCTTGTAGAAATTGCTTGACTAAAACTCATGATGATATGCTTGCTATGTCTTGTTGCCATGATAAAAATGCATCTATTCCCTCGAATTGTTGTGCTAACAATGTAGAGGAAACCCAACACCCCATGGAACAAGATGTAGTCTTGAATGGTGCTTCAAGGGATCCTACATCATCATCTACTGCATTTTGCCTTATGGCTAAGGCTTCAAAGGTATCTCCCACTTTGAACCCCAATATATCTTGTCATGATAGTGATGATAACAATGATGATGATGTAGAAAATGATGAAGAAAATGATAATGTTGCCTCCTTAAAAATTAAGGGGGAAATGATTATTAAAGCTCTTCATAAGAATAAAATTGCTCGTTCCAACTTCATGGAAATCATGTCTATTGCCATTGAGGGCAAGAAATATATAGAGGAGTTGGAATCTCATCTAGAGGAGCATGAGGTCACCATTGAGAAAATGGAAGGTCATGAGCGTGATTACGCTAATGAGATCGCCGACCTCCCGCAAGCTCTTGAACTTGAACAAACCACCAAGGAATCTCTTGAGGAGACTTTTGCTCTAGAACTATCTAGAATAAAGGAATCCCGTGATAGAGCTCTCGAGGTGGCTAATGATTTTGAAACTAAAAATGAGAAGCTTGAAGTTGCACATGCTAAACTCCTTGAGGATTTTGATCACCTCAAAAATGGCTCAAGGGTCATTAAGAGTGAGCTCATCAAACTCACCGAGTCTCATGCTCAACTTGAAGCTTCATATTCTAAAGAGCTTGCCAAGTTGCCTTCTCCTCTTGCTATTATTGATGATGCTTGTGCTACTAACTCTATTTCTAGTGAAGCATCTATTTTGAAGGAGAATGTTGAGCTAAGGGCTCAACTTGAGTTGCTATCTAGCAATTATGGGAGATTGGAAGAAAGTCATGTAAAGCTCACAAGCTCTCATGATGATCTTCTAGTATCCCATAATGTGCTAAAGATAGCTCATGAGGCTATGATCATCAAGGTAACATCTAGTGAGTCTCATGTGGTCACTAGCACTACTTCTAGTCAAAATGCTATATTGCCATGTGCTAGTCCTCGTAATTCATCTATGCATAACATTGGTACATCTTGTGATGAATTGCTTTCCTTGCCTTGTTGCTCTAACAATGAAGCCTATACTTCCTCTAGTACTTGTGTTAATACTAACCATGTAGAGGAAATCAAAGAGCTCATGGCCCAAGTCTCTTCCTTGAAGAAAGACTTGGAAAAGTGTCATGAAGGGAAGTCCACACTCAACAATATCTTGAGTGTGCAAAAATACCCCAATGACAAAGGTGGTCTTGGATTCAACTCCAATAAGAAGAAATCCAAGAGCAATAAGAAGAAGGGCCAAGAACAACTCAAGAATTCGGCCAAGATTATTTGCTTCAAGTGCAAAATTGAAGGGCATCATGTTAGAACTTGCCCATTGAAGAAGAAGGCCTTTAGTGACAATCAACAAGGGAAGAGGCCACAAGTTCAATCTCGTGCTCAACCGCATGTTGGAGAAAGGCCGCTTCCCAAGAAGACTCATGCTAATGCTTCTCATTTTGAGAAATCAAATGAGAAGAAAGTGAAGAGTAGATGTTGCTACCTATGCCGTGAGAAGGGTCACCTTGCTTCTTCATGCACTAGTGGTAACTTATCCAACCCAATTATTATTAATGATGTCTATTTTCTTGGGAAGGATAATGTTGGCAATGTGATTGCCAAGTTTTTTGGTACTCAAAGTGGTGTCAAGAAAAGAACCATTTGGGTAGCCAAGCCTATTGTGACTAACCTCTTAAGACCCAACTTGGTTGGGGACCAACTAGCTCAAACTTGATCAATAGGTGTTTTGGATGGCATTGGAGACTTGGCTACATTATGAAGAATTAAGGGGTCTTCATCATTCATATTGTCTCAAGCCAAGTCATTCGGATTATCAAGTTTCTATCTTATATCCAATGTTCCTCCTTGTGGTAACTCGTGCTTAAATTGTCTACATTGAAAGTTACTTGCCCCTTTGCATGTTTTGGTTTTGTTCCTTGCATGTGTTTGTATATGTTGTGCGTCCAATTTTTATATCTTGAAAAATCAAGTATGTGTATATTGGTTTGCACATCATGTATGTGTGTGTCGTGCGTTGAGCCTTTGTGCTTCTTGCTTTTATCTTAGTTGGCTCTTGTGAGAGATTAATGGAACATCCCATTTTGGGGGAGTGATGTGCTTTGAGCACCTCACAATCCTATAAATGTGTGTACATGAGGAATACCATCTAGTATTGATATTACAAGATTATCTAGTCTCTATGTGGTATGTCTTCTCATGAGAAAGTCAACTTCTAAATGTTCCATTAATTATCTCTTGTTGGTTCTCTTTTGCATCTTGGTAAGTTTTTCATTGGTATCACATTATGGGGGAGTAATATTCTATGTGCATATTACAAGCCTAGAAAATGTGTAAATTTGAGATATTGTCACCTAGAGTTGATAGTATAAATTATGTTGTTCCTAGGTGGCATGTTAGCTCTACAAGTTGCATTTTGCTTGTGTTTGGTGTGAAGATGATGTTGGATATCATTGCTATCTATCACCGGGAATTATTTCCAAAATACCTCTTGTCTTTGACAATTGGTAATCATTTATGTGGTGGAAGTTATTGATCATCTTTACATTGTCTTTTGGTTTTATTTGTCTTATCTCTTGCCAAGTTTGTGTCAACTCCCATTGCCTTCCGTGCCACTTGTGGATCTTGTTATTTTATTGATTTTGTCAAGTGTTTTCTAGATATAGTGAAAGTGGTGATCCTACCTTGTGCATTTTGTATTCAAATGCAAATTCTCTTTAATGCACAATTCATGGGGGAGCTATCCTATTTTCGATAGAACACTCATCTTGTGATCCATATCAAGTGTGTGTTGTTGGAAGGCAAGCCGTTTCTTTTTGGTACTTGTGCCATCATGAAACTTTGTAGATGGGTTGGTTCGTTTGGAACCATCCTCTCTTTTGGGAGTCTGATATATTTCCTTTTGCGTGTATCAATGGATATCTCATTCCTTGATGTATCTTCTAATAGATATCTTCCAAGTGATGATTTCTCCATTTGGTATCCTATTTTCACTTGGTATTTCTTTTTATTTTGTTTCGTTTCTTGAAAGTCTTGAGCATGCATATTTACTTCATGTACTTTCTTTGGCATGCTTTTTTTCTTTAACCCAATATATAAGGGAAACTCCACCTAGTCTCAATTTGGATGAGATGTGCATGAAATTCATTTTCATATATAAATGCACATATGTTTGTGGAGTTTTTCCTATGTATTGGTGTTTCTAACTCTTTGGTCCCAATGAGTTTGGGTACCATTTTGTTTGTGTTGGTGTTCTAGGAACAATTGGAGATGCATTGGAAGCTCGGCTCATTCAAAAGGAAGGTGGTGCCACCATGTGCTTATTGGAGTCAAGCTAGGATGATCAATGAACTACTATCTACCTTCAATTGGTATCTACTACATCCTTCCAATGGTATCTCGGTAACAAGTATCACCATCTACTTCATGCACACATTTCTTGCACCAACCTTGTGTAGGTTCTATCATGGCTTGTTAGTCATTCCTTCTTATGATACTTGTTTCCTTTCTCAAAGCATCCCAACAATGATCTCTTGTTGCTAGTTGTGATGTCTTTGATGCTCGTGTTGCTGGAACTCATTTATATACAATGAGAACATATCTAGCCATGTGCTATGCCTTCAAGCAAATATCTTATTGGTATATTTATGACTTCCTTGGGGATAACTTATTCATTCCTTTTTGCAACAATTTCGTGTGTACATCCTTCTTTGTGGATTGATATCATCATGATCTTCATCTACCTAGAATCTTATACACTTGAGAGAAGTTGCATATCTATTTGATATCCCCTTCTTTCACGTCCACCTTGTCGTTCTTGTATCATTTCTTTGGTGGCTCCGTGAAAGCCTTTGCCTTGAGTGCGGATCTTATCTTGTTGCATCTAGATGCACTCTTGTGTGGTGAGGATATTTTTGTATCTTGCTTGTCTTGACAAGGCTTTTGCCAATTAATTGGTATCCCTCGTCTTGATAACGCTCTCTTTTATATCTTCACCACGGGTTGTCACAAGCATAGGTTCTTTATATGCTTATTAGTGAGCTTGTGAACCCGTTTGCTTGTTGTGTGTGGGAATGATAGGCCTTGCATCGAGTATCTCTTTCATTCAAGACTATATTGATGCTTAATGTTCATCCATACATTAGTCTTCTCAAGTGCTTTGCCATGACTCACACACATCATTTTGGTTGAGCATACTCTTAAGTTGTCTCTTTTATATGTTGCTCAACCATTTGTTTGTTGCAAGTGCTAGGCTTTGTTACCTTCATGCTCACTTGCACTTGGTGTGAGTTTCTATTGATTTTGGGGGAGTGATGATCCTATTTTGTGCACTTGGTATCCTAATGAAAATTTTCTAAGGAGTGCACAAATTATGGGGAGCTTCACCAGTGTCTTTAGAAAAATCGGTTGCTATGTCGTGAGTTCTATTGATCTTGGGGGAGCGACGATCCTATTTTGTGCTCGTTGTATCCAGATACAAAACTAAATTGTGCACAAATCATGGGGAGCTTCTCTAGTTTCTCTAGAACACTCCTTTGCTCTTATCATAATATATTTTATTCATTGGGCATGTAGGATCATTGGTCTAGTTGGGTCAATTGGTATCTTTTGATAGCTTAATTCAATTGGTATCCTTTGATTGCTTGATTGCATGTTTTTCTCCCTTTGTTATGCCTTTGTGGCATATCATTCTTTTGCAATCTTTGGGCCTCAATATAGTTTGTCTTCCTCCAAGTATTTACAGTTGGATATATGTATTGCATTCCACTCTCTATTTTGAGGAATACATAATTTATGGAGGAACACAATTTATATTGACCTTCTAAGTTTTTCGCCCATTTTGGCAATCGATGCCAATGGGGGAGAAGTTTCAGAGAGTTTAGTTTTGTGAGGAAGTTTAGAGAGTTGTCTCTTCGCTCTTCTTGCTTTGGTTTTGTTCCTAAGCTTTTGCATCTCATGCGCATACATTATTGTTGCATGGTATGGTGATGCATAATTCCTTATATAAACTCTCTTGAAAGT
>LR738713.1:55154155-55249825 GCA_902687465.1 Secale cereale | reverse complement strand
TAGACCTGGCCATCCTCCGGGCCGGGCCTGACCAAGCCCGAGCCAGAAAACTCAGGCCCGAGCCCGGCCCGGCCCGGCCGTCGGGCCTACTTTTCAGGCCCGAGCCCGGCCCGACACTGCAAAAAACACACCGGGCTTCGGGCCTCGGGCCGGGCCTCTTCACTAAACAGCAAAAACAGCGGGCCCGGGCCCGGCCCGACCTTGTCTTCGGGCTTAAAATCTAGGCCCAGGCCCGGCCCGGGAGCAGCGTCGGGCCGGGCCGGGTCGGGCTTTTTCGGGCCGGGTCGGGCCGGGCCGGCCGGGTCGGGCCGGGCCGGCCGGGCCGGGCTGCCCATGGCCAGGTCTATTTCAGAGGGAAGTGCACGACGGGTAGCGATGAAAGAGCTCTCCTCCTGATGAGCACGCGCAGGGGTCTGATCGTACGCCTCCCGTACTCAAATAGCTACCCCACACGGCACCTCCCAGCCATTAAAAAAGGGGACGCGCGGCGGCACGTAATTGGTAAGTAGAACGCCCACGGTTTCAATAATACTTGTGTTTCCGATTTGTAACGTGATAGCACTTGTTCCAAAATGACTTTGTTCATTGTTAATGTGTGCGCCTTCGCAAATCGGACAGAAAAATTACCACAACATGTTGGTGCCATGTCATGACACCATGCCAAGCTTCATGTTTTCACTCATGTTTTGGATTTACAAGAATTAAAAAAAATCAAGTTTCTTAATCTTTCCGGCCGAGCCACGATGACCAGATGTTTAAATTTCATTCTCATTTCTTGCATGGAGCCTAAGCATGCACATAAGGACACATATTTGTTTTTTCAACCAATTTATATGCACTAGAGCATGTGCATGTAGTTCAAATTTGAATTATGCACATTAATGCATTGAAAACTCAGTTAATGCATAAAAATGTCCAAACGAACCCCGAAAAATCACAAAAATTGACACAACACTCATGTTGTTCTATGTTGACACGAGAAAGTAATTGAAAGCAATAAGAGGCAATGGATATTGCTTCGTCCCCAAAGGTGGGATGTTCCCTACCGAAACCATCATGCTTGTTGTGAGAAGCTCTGGTTTGTGAGAAGCATATACCCAAACCTGCCCCAAATGGGGCAATTTTTTTGGATTTACTAGAAGTTAAAAGTCATGTATCTCAATGTTTTGCCGACAATCAACAGTGCCCCGATTATGTGCATTTTGTAGGCATTAATGCACGTAATTAAAATGCAAACAATCGGTGCATGAAAGGGTGCGCAATAACGGTCTGGAAAAACCGTACTCGTGGTATTTAGTAATTTCTCAAGCCTTTTGCAAGGAATGGGCAGATATTTCAATGGAATGTGTGGCAAAAGTCAACCACAAACGCATCATTTACTGGGTTATCAACTATAGAACAATGAAATATGTGCTTGAAAAACATAACGGCTGGCATGGTGCCATGGTATGACCTCACCGTGCCCTGGTTAAAAGCTGAGAAGGTTTGATTTATGTCGTCATGCACGCCCATCATAAATCGAACCATCACCGAGGAAGTTCAATGCTTTCGAGAAGGAAATCACCAAGATTGGAGGGGAATCCAAATTTCCATCCTAGTTTGTCATTCAGTTTTGTTTCAACGATCAACATACCGCCTCAAATGCAACATGTTCAAATTTGACATTATTCCGAACTCATCATTTACCATATTTAGGGGATTATGTGCATTTTCTAGGCATTAATTATGCACATAATTCAAATTCGAACAATTAGTGCATGAAAAGGTGCACAATAATGGTCTGGAAAACCATGCATGGTATGACCTCATCGTGCCCCGGTAAAAATGTCGTCATGCACGCCTTTCATAAAACGAACCTTCACCGAGGAAGTTTCATGGTTTCGAGGGGGAAATCACCAAGATTGAAGGGGCATCCAAATTTCCTTTGTCCCTTTGTCCATGAGTTTTTTTCTATGATGAACATACAACCTGCAAATCACTGTGTTCAAATTTGGCACTTTTCCGAGTTCATTTGCCATATTTAGGGGATTATGTGCATTTCCTAGGCATTAATGCGCATAATTCGAGTTCAAACAATCGATGCATGAAAGGGTCCACAAGAACGGCCTAGAAAACCATGCTCGTATCATTTAGTAAATTCTCATGCCTTTTACATGGAATGGACAGATATTTCGATGAAATGTGTGGCAATAGTCAACCACAAATGTTTGTTTGTTGGGTTTTCAACCATAGAAAAAATGAAATAAATGCTTAAAAACACGACGCCTCACATGGTGCCATGGTATGACCTCACCATGCCGTGGTAAAAAATTGAGAAGGTTTGGCTTATGTCTTCATGCACGTCTTTCATAAATCGAACCATCATCGAGGAAGTTCCATGCTTTCGAGAGGGGAAATCCCCAAAATTGAAGGGGAATCCAAAATTTCATCCTAGTTTGTCATTCAGTTTTTTTTCGAACAATCAACATACCGCCTCAAGTGCAACGTGTTCAAATTTGACATTTTCCCGAGCTCATTTACCATATTTAGGGGATTATGTGCATTTTCTAGGCATTAATGGTCATAATTCAAATTCAAACAATCGGTGCATGAAAAGGTGCACAAGAACGGTCTGGAAAACCATGCTGGTGTTATTTTGTACATTCTCATGCCTTTACAAGGAATGGGCAGATAATTCAAGGAAATGTGTGGCAATAGTCAACCGTGGCAATAGTCAACCGTAAACACGTTGTTTACTCGGTTAACAACTATACAAAAAATGAAACACATGGTTGGAAAACATGACGCCTGGCGTGGTGCCATGCATGGTATGACATCACCATGCCCTCGTAAAAACTGGATAATGTTTTCCTTATGTCGTGATGCACACCTTTCATAAATCGAGCCATCACCGAGGAAGTTTCATGGTTTCGAGGGGGAAATCACCAAGATTGAAGGGGGGGGGGTCCAAATTTCCTTTGTCCTTTCTCCACGAGTTTCTTTCTACGATGAACATACAACCTGCAAATCACCGTGTTCAAATTTGGCACTTTTCCGGGTTCATTTGCCATATGTAGGGGATTATGGCATTTCCTAGGCATTAATGCACATAATTCAAGTTCAAACAATCGATGCATGAAAGGATCCACAAGAACGGTCTAGAAAACCATGCTCGTGCCATTTAGCAAATTCCCATGCCTTTTACATGGAATGGTCGGATATTTCGATGAAATGTGTGGCAATAGTCAACCATAGATGTTTGTTTGTTGGGTTTTCAACTATATAAAAAATGAAATAAATGCTTAAAAACATGACGCCTGGCATGGTGCCATGGTATGACCTCACCATGCCCTGGTAAAAATTTGAGAAGGTTTGACTTATGTCGTCATGCACGCCCTTCATAAATCGAACCATCACCGAGGAAGTCCCATGCTTTCGAGAGGGAAATCCCCAAGATTGAAGGGGGATCCAAATTCTCTTTGTTCTTTGACATGCAGGTTTTTTTCTACGATGAACATACACCCTCCAAATCACCGTGTTCAAATTTGGCATTTTTTCGGCCTCATTTACCATATTTAGGGGATTATGTGCATTTTCTAGGCATTTAGCGCATATAAATCCAATCCAGCTACAGTTGCACGGGTGTGATGTGAGGGACGTGGATTGCCGTTCGATCGCATCGCATCCAACGATGCACACGCACGATCCGCGTGGCTGGGGTTCCGGCCAATCATAATGCAACACACAATAGGCTCAGCACACAATGTTTCTGGAAGCGACGGAGATGAACCGTGTGCGATGATGAGAAGTAGTTTAAGTTTGTAGTATTAGAGCAAATTACCAGTAGTACTTTAAGTTTGTAGTATTAACGTACAATGTCGGTAAGAGCATCCTTTGAGGGCTTTGAGCGTTGATTAGCATGTGTGTCCGTGTGCGTTTTTTTGCGTTAATCAATAGAAGATCACAAAACACACGGTTTCTATGCCGTACCCGTCTGCGTTTTTTGCGTCAATGACCCACAAGTCAGTTACCTGTGCGATATTTCCTAATAAACCAGGCGTACCATTGACCGAAAAAATCAAGTACGCGTGTACATTTTCTTGGAGACGGGATCTGCCAACTTTCGTTTTTCTCGCACACGAGTATTTTACGCACTTCGTATGTGTTGTGTGTTTCCCCTCCCAAGTTTCAAGTTTCGCGCCGAAATTTTCATTAGGCGCGCGATTTCAGAATTTATTCCTCCAACCACATCCCCTTCCCCTTAGTATCCCCCACCCCTCCCATCGCGCCTCCCCCTACCGGCATCTCAAACCGCTGCCGCCGCAACTACAGCTTCAACCACATCTACGTTCTTCTCGGATCCTGTCAGGTAACCCACCGATCTCTATCACGTTCCCGGACTGATTGCTTAAATGGCGCCTGTGAAACATCCTCATGCCTCCAAATCCCCCCCCCTGCCAGGAGCTAATGGCGGTCCAAGGCGCGATGGTCGATGTGCGTGTTGACCCGGAGGAACACCTCGCCGCCGCCGCCGTTGCCGACATGGTGCAGGCTCTGGCCCAGATGAAGTCCCCCAGCAACTACCCCGCCAGGACTTAACAAGTAAGATCTGACCAGCTAAATCTTACCAATACCACTTGCAATGGCTATGATTTGTACGGTTGATGTATTAAGCATGTTTGTGCCTTGTATCCATTTTTAATCTGTCCATTTGCTACCATGCTACTCTCCGCAATGAAGATATACTAGAGATACTGCCCCATTTGCTATTTTTGGTGGATGCTAACCTTTTTGTACTTAACATGCTTGTCCATGTACTTACGCAGGGTCATAACGGCCGATGTTGTTGTTTGCCGTCGAGGTTAACTGCATCCCATGTCTTACAGTACTTCACATCATTTGTGCAATTGCAGTTTAACTTCTCCCATTTACTGGTTGCCTGTAGGTACACATGTCAGTGGCACTTATCCATGCTTCGACCCGGAGGAACAACTCGCCTCCGACGCCGCTGACTTTGGGCGGGCTCTGGCCAAGATGAAGTGCCCCAGCAACTACCTCTCGGGACTTACCAAGTATGTACCCACCAGTTCAATCTTACCAACACCAGTTGCAATTAATGGCTATGTTTTGTACTGTCGATGTATTAAGTATGTTGTAGTAAACATGCCTAACACGTTTGAGCTATTTTCCTTACCTTTTTATAGACAACTGGGCCATTATCTGCTCTGGCAGCACCTGCCCTGTGATGTTTAACTCTGTCAATTGCATTTTTATCAGTACCGGTTTCAATGGCCATTGAGCCTGTTGCAATTAATAGTTGTATCCATTTTTAAAGAGTTGTATTTCAATGACTACAAACTTACAAAACATGAATTAGGATGTTGTTAAGCCTGTTGCAATTAACAGTTGTATCCATTATTTTAATACGTCCCTTTGCTACCGTGCTACTCTTTCGAAATGAAGATATCATTGCAGATGCTGTCGTTTTATTACCATTTGCTATTTTTGGTGGATGTTAACCATGTTGTAGTTAACATTGGCTTTCCATGTACTTACATAGGGCTATAATGGGTGATGCTGTTGTTTGCCGTCGAGGTTAGCTGCATCCCATGTCTTATACACCATCTATTCCTAAATATAAGTATTTTTTAGAGATTCCAATATAGACTACATAAGGAGCAAAATGAGTGAATCTAGAATTCTAGATTCTAATCTAAACTATATCTATAATTCTATATACATCCGTTATGTAGTTCATATTGAAATATAAAAAAATACTTGTACTTAGGAACATAGGTAGTTGTATTTTACATCATTTGTGCAATCTCAGTTTAGCTTCTAACATTTACTGGTTGCTTGTAGGTACATATATGAGTGGTACTGATCCACGCTTCGATCCCTTTTGCGTATGGGGCAATGAGATATTCATGAACAAGCGTCAAGTGAGGAAACTAAGAAAGATTGTTAGGCGAAAGTAACGGGAGTGGAGGCTATTTAGTGGTTTTTGAAGCTATTTACTGATGATTACCTTGCAAAGTACATGACCGGAGTGGAGGCAACTAAGGTTAAAGTATATAAGTCATGCTACCATGATAATGCTCTAGAAGTCTTCTTGAAGGCGGTGAAGGATGGGTGGGCGATCGTCACAAGGGGTTGGAAAAAAGTGGTTCGCACCTATGGCATGCAGGAAGGCACATTATGGGCATTCTGCTTCTTCAATACCGTCGGCAGACAAAATGATTTACACTTGTCTCTTCACCTTTACTGCCTTTAAATAATGTGGTTAATCATAGTTAATTGATGCCTAATCCTGTAATTACTGAACATATTGTACTGGAAATTTTATTTATGGATTCATTGTTGAACCATTGTGTCGAGAATTTGAATTGCACATTTCATATTTCAAAATTTCCAATTAGAATAATAAATTATAGGCAAAAATAAAAACAGAACACACTGTCATGGAACTTTGCAAATGGTTCTGGCAGTAAAAGCGCTTGTGATGGATAGCCCAATGCCACACAATTTTCTACATCAAATCATCTGTGATGTAGTTAATGAAAGCAAACAGTTAACCAAGGCAGAGCGTGTGTGATAGTTACACCTTTCACACACGAGCGTATACAAAAAACTGTGTGTGATGTACATCCGAACGGAAACGTTTTCCCTGGATTGACTATGCGGGATGTACATAAGAACGGAAACGTATTCCTTGGATTGACTGTGTGTGATATACATACGAACGGAAATGTTTCTATGGGATTCATTGTGTGAGATGTACATACCTACGGAAATGATTTTCTCGGATTACCGCGTGGAATGTACATACCTACGAAAATGATTGGGTTTAGATGCCTTGCCCGATCGCACATGGCCTCTGCCTGGGTCCCAGGAGGGCCTATCCCTGACGATTTTTGGGACGTGTGGGAGGTACACCCTATCGCATACACTCACTTGGCGACAGTTCCAAATGCCGTCGTGAAAAGGGGTTGAAAACCGTTTGTATAGCACCGACGCGTACAAGTGTTAGCTGCTAATACTTATAAATATTCTTTGGCTCCCCTTGTGTCGAATCTATAAATTTGGATTGAATAGTCTACCCTCCAAAATTTTTGTGATCCCCTATACTTGTGGGTTATCAATACCTTTTTCTGGCGTCGTTGCCGGGGAGCATAGCTATATTTGTTGAGTCACTTGGGATTATTATCAATTTATAACTATGAAGAATCTGAAGGATGCTAGATTTTTTCCTCTAAGACGAGGGGAGGTAAGGAACTACCGTCCAGTTCTACTTTAGATTCACCTTATGTTATAAATAAACTTGCAACACCACCCCATGCTATTAATCCTGATATGTCGCAAGTTATTGATGATGCTACTTCTGCTATGAATGATACTTATGATGATGCTAGTGCCTTCCATGATGATGATGTGCCACTTGGTGAATTACTAGAGTAAGACAACATGATGTTGTTGAATCTGATAATGAGCTTGAAACTGAAAATTTCGAAACACATGCTAGAACTAGCTTTCCTAGATATGAATTGCCTAAGGTACTTGAAGGTTATGTTATGAATGAGGAAACAACTAGAGATATTCTTACTTGTAAGGATAGAGATGATCTAGAGAAATTATCATGCAAGTATAAAGAAAAGTCTCTGAATGCTATAATGAAATGTGATCCTAAGTTTGCTACCTCACCTATCTTTATTGATGATAAGGATTATGAATTCTATGTCGACCCAGAGTTAATCACTTTGGTTGAATCCGATCCTTTCCATGGTTATGAAACTGAAACTGTCGTGGCACATCTCACTAAGTTGAATGACATAGCCACCCGTTTTACTCATGATGAGAAAGCTCGCTACTACTATATTCTCAAATTATTTCCGTTCTCATTAAAGGGTGATGCTAAAGCTTGGTACAATACTCTTGCTCCTGGTTGTGTGCGTAGTCCCCAGGATATGATTTATTACTTCTCTGAAAAATACTTTCCTGCTCATAAGAAACAAGCCGCCTTACAAGAAATATTTAATTTTGTGCAAATTGAAGAAGAGAGTCCCCCACAAGTTTGGGGGAGGCTTCTCCAATTGCTTAATGCTTTGCCTGATCATCCTCTTAAGAAAAATAAAACACTTGATATCTTCTATAATGGACTAACTGATGCTTCTAGGGACTTCCTAGATAGTTGTGCTGGTTGTATTTTCAGGGAACGTACTATTGGACAAGCTGAAGAATTATTGAATAACATATTGAAAAATTATGATGATTGAACTCTTCCTGAACCACCGCCTAAACCCACTCCAAAGAAGAGGGGTATAATATATCTCAGTCCTGAAGATATGCAAGAGGCAAAGAAATCTATGAAGGAAAAAGGTATTAAAGCCGAGGATGTTAAATTTTTACCTCCTATTGAAGAAATACACGGGCTTAATGCACCATCACTGCCTAAGGTGGTAGAGGTAAATTCTCTAATGAAATTCAATGATAATGACAATCCTCACAATTTACATCCTAGTCAATGCCTTCATGAGTTTGAAAATTATATTAGGAAACAAGATCACTTCAATGCAAATGTTATGAAACAATTGAAATAAAATTCGGATACGATTGCTCGCTTGAGTGACTTGTTATTTAGAATCTCAAATGATGTTAGAGGTGTGGGAAAGCATGCTTCTATGGTACAAACCCAGTTAGAACAAGTTGCTAAATCACAAAAAGAATTGCTTGATGAAATGAATAGCAACATACATGACTTTGCTGTTAGAGTTGCAACTAGAGGAGGAAAAATGACTCAGGAACCACTTTATCCCGAGGTACACCCAAAAAGAATTGAACAGGATTCACAAAGAAACAACACCACTACACCTAGTCCTTCTAAAGAATAAAAATGACAGGACTTCTCATGCTACTAGTAAACCTAAAGTAGAAAAACCTTCTGATAATTATAAAGATGTTTCTATATCTGATGCTGAAACTCAATCTAGTAATGAACATTCACCTAGTGATAATGAAAAGATAATTCCGAGGCTCATAAAGATACTCAACTAAACAATGAAAAGGAAACAGATAATGATGTTGAGATAGAACTACCAGTTGATCTTGATAACCCACAACCGAAGAATAAAAGATATGATAAAAGAGACTTTATTGCTAGGAAACACGGTAAAGAAAGATAATCGTGGGTTCGAAAACCTATGCCTTTTCCACCCCAGCCAACTAAAAAGAAAGATGATGAATAATTTGGACGCTTTGCTAAAATGCTGAGGCCAGTCTTTTTGCGCACTTGCTTGACTCATATCTTGAAAATGCCTCCTTATGCAAAGTACATAAAAGACATCATCACCAATAAGAGAAAAATACCGGAAGCTGAAATCTCCACCATGCTTGCTAATTATACCTGTAAGGATGGAGTACCTAAATGTGACGCCCGAGAACGATGCGCCAGATGTCTTCCTCTTATTCGTCGTCGTTGCTATGTCATTTGCTTGCATGTTGCACTTTGCCATGTCATCATGTGCATTTCATTAGCATGTTTTCAAAACTTGCATCCGTTCGTAGTGCCCGTCTCCCAGTTCTCTCCATTGCCCATTATGAGCCAAACACACTTGCACATGCCCGCGGCACCTCTGAAACCTTATTTTGTAAGTGGCCAGAAAATATTCTCAGAATGGGCTGAAAGTTGACGTGCGGTCTTGTTATAGTGCAGGTAGACCGCATGTCAAATTTCGTTCCATTTGGAGGTCGTTTGATGCCCCAACAGTTAACTGTGGTAACCGCCGGAACCCCCTCCCCTTCTCTCTCCGCCCAGCAACCCTCCACAACAGCCCACTAGCCCACCTAACTCCCCTCCATGTTGTTCGCCGTCGGACCACGATCGTGTGGGCGAAAACCGCACCTCAATAGCCCTCTCCTAGCTCCCTCTACCTATAAAAAGGCACCCCCTCCATTTTCGGGTAAAAAAAACTAGATCCAACTCCCTCCGCGTGCCGGACACGTCCGTATGACGGCCGGACACGTCCAGCCGCCGCCCGGCGTATCAGACGCTGCCACGTCACCCCGCGCCGCCCGAGCCCGTCCGTCGCCACCGTCGCCGCCCACGCGAGCCCGCGCCCCACGCCGCCTCCTCGTCCTCGCCTCCGCCGACGGCCACCCCGCTGTGCTCCGCCATCGCTTGCCACACCATCGCCGCCGGTGAGCCCGTGGCGCTGGCCACCACCACCACCACCTCGGTCGCGCCCCCTCACTACCTCGCCGGAGTTCGCCGCCGTCGCAGGAGATCGCGCCGGCCAGATCCACCGCGTGTGGATGAGATCCACCCACCCCGGCAACAAAACGCCCCGCCTCGTCCCGTACCACTCCGTCCCGGAATCTTTCTGTCCCGATTCCACGAGGTCAAATTTCGCCTAAGTCCCTGAATTGTTATATTATGTGTGCATCTTCATCATGTTGTAACTTTGTGCATGTGGCTCCATTTTGAGTGTATTATATGTCAAAATGTTCATCTCTGAATACTCTACATGTTGGTTGCATTTGCATGCATGTTAGGAGGCATCTTTCCATGTTAACCCCTCTTACAAAAGTGTATGTTGCTGTTAAGTGCTGAAAACTATTTATAACTTGCTGATTTGTCTTTTTCATATCTTTTTGTGTGTTTTTTTGAGCATCATGTGAACATGTTTTAGGAGCTATGTCATGTCATGTTTGCAATGGTGTAATCCACTTTTCATGATATGTCTTGTGGTGAGTGAAACAAGCTTGCAAAGTGGCCCGCTCACTGTTTGCTGTTTTCTAAGACTTGTTAAAAACTGCTAAGTGTGAAACTGTTATATTGTGATGCCATGTTTGCTTGATGCTACAGTCTTATCCATGCAGATTTGGAGATGTCTAATGATCATGCCTTGAAGCCCTTGTTTTGCTCTATATCCATCCATGCCCTTGTTTGCATTTATAAGTTACTATAGCATGTGTCAGGACCCCGATCCTAAGTCACACTGGTCTAGCATGTAACACATCATATCACTTTGCGACCTCACGCACGGTATTCCCACGGGTGCCACCATACCTGTCCCGGGACCGTTTGCGCATTTTGGCTCACGTATATGATAGTGTCGCTAGCATCCATATGACAGAGAACCCGGGCCGACATGACTAGTTATAAACCAAAAGTGGCGCTAAATTACAGGGACAAGCATACATGACCCAACAATGCACATGTCGGTCAGCAGCGAGTGTTACCGGGCTGTAGCAAGCTAACAGGACTCCGTTATACACACGTGACATTTCCCTAGAGGGGACAGACACATGAGCAAGGAAGGACACATGCCGGTAAATCCATGTGTTCCGGAGCAGCAGCAAGCTACCAAGGCTCAGTGGAAGCACTAGGAGGCATTTCCCCATAAGATAGGCTACCAAGGGTAAACAACTAGGTGTCGGATCCCACACATACCAATCATTTCAATAACGTACACACAATATGCTCGATATGTGCAAATACAACATGGCATCACAACAAAACTCTATGAATCAAAGTATATTCATTAGGCTCTGTGGAGCCAGATATTACAAACATGGGTCTCATGACCCAACATATAGAGCATACAAGCAACGGAAGCATAACATGTCTGAGTACAAACATCTAAAAATGAAAAAGGCTGAGAAGCCTGACTATCTACAAGACCCTCCCAAGGGTACAAGATCGTAGCTGAGGTAACAAGCTAAACGTCGAAGTCCACGCGGAACTACTAGTGAGACTGGAGTCTCCTCTGCAAAAACATAAATTAAGCAAATGTGAGTACAATTGTACCCAGCAAGACTTACGTCAGAACTAAATACATATGCATCAGTATCAACAAAGGGGTGGTGGAGTTTAACTGCAGCAAGCCAGCTTTGACTCAGTGGCTATCCTATACTACGACTGTTGGTAACTCTTTTGAGGTGACGCACACGAGTCCACAGATTCACCATATCAATACACCAATATTGATCCGCCCCCATCTCCCTACGAGAAGGCCATCCATAGCACTCACACTTATCTTACGCATTTTAGAGTATCCACTTTCACTTGTCTATGAACTGTACAGGCAACCCAGAAGTCCTTTACTGCGGACGCGGCTATTCGAATAGATGATTTTAACCCTGCAGGGGTGTACTTCTTCACACACGCTCTCGCCACTTACCACCATGTACACGACATGTATCTCATCAACCTTCAAGCGGAAGCCTGGAGAGGGAGTTGCCACGACCTGACTACCACGCACGTCTATAGTGTAGGTTTATCGCCTAATCGGGTTCCATCTGCAAGGAGATCCGGCCGGGGTGTCTCTCACGGCCCCAAATGATGTGTGCAGGGTTCCCAAGCCCACCTCGCCGGATGGATCTACGCTTGGTACACCGTGCTATGGTGCCTAGTCTGTCCCAAGTCCACTTGGCCGGGTGCCACTTGGTAGACTACTAACACAACCTACAAACACCAGAAACTATTAGCAACTCCTGGACAGAGATCAAGGCGATTAATAAGTCGAGAGGGGCACTTAAGCATTCCAATGCATGGTAGTAGTTGTTCATGGATCACAAACACAGAACTCAGTTCCCGAGGACGGTTTCAATGAGATAACCCACCATGTACTCCTACATGGCCTCTCACTGCTACCTTTACCAAATCATGTTCACACACTTAGCTCTCAACAGTAAGACTGTTCACCACATTCCAATTCATCCCCGATGAATCAGACCTGACTCAACTCTAAGCAGCAGCAGGCATGACAACAAGCATGAATGAGTAGGCACATCAGGGCTCAAACAACTCCTACTCATGCTAGTGGGTTTCATCTATTTACTGTGGCAATGACATGTCATGCAGAGGAAAGGGGTTCAACTACCGCAGCATGTAACAGTTGAATCGTTGTTGTCCTAATGCAGTAAAAGAGAGCAGAAGAGAGAGTGGGATTGTATCAGAATGAACAAGGTTTTTTTTGCTTTCCTGGTAGATCAACATTAGAGCACTGCTCCTGTGACAGGTACTCTGGAACGGTCTCCGGAGCTAGACCTGTCGAGAAGGGCGGTGCCGGCAATCAATACACAAGCATATGCAACAAATATGATGTATGATCATGACATGTCAAGAATTCTTTGATTTGCCTCGATGCATCTAGCAACAATTTCATTGAGGTTCATATGAGCCAAGGGTTCATATGCAAACTCCATAATAGGTAGTTTAAATGCCATTATCATGTTTTCACTTATACAACATGCATAAGTTGATTTTTCATGCATGTAAATGCTACAGATGGATAGATTGAATTTTTCTGATAATTTTTCATATATAAACTATTTCAATCTGAGCTACGGTTGAATTTATGTGATTTTTTGAAGTTTAAACAATTTTCTGGAATTCCCTGAGTTATTTTAAATCCAGAAAACCATTACTGCGTCATGCATGCGTCAGCAAGTCAACAACGCTGACTGGAGCCAAACCTGACGTGTGGAGTCCACACGTTAGTGTCACAGGTTAAACATGGGGGTTATTTCTAATCTAACTCAAAGTTTAGGGCGTCGGGGCCCACAATCAGTGTCTGAGGTGGGTTAGTTAAGCGGTGATTAGCCATAAGCTAATCACCTGACCGACGGGCCCCAGCGGTCGATGGCACGTGCGGCGGCTCGTCGTCGGCGACCTCCGGTCGCGGCGATGTCCGTGCTACAGGCGACGGGGGCGGCGACAGAGAGCACCGGGGCGTAGCCCGGGCTCCTCCGCATCCAGGGGGGTAGGTGCAAGGAGGTGGAGTGGCCGGAGCTCACCGGAGCGCAGTTCGCGGCGGCGGCCGGAGTACGGCTCAAGCGGGCGCAAGGCTGCGGGGTATGTCGAGGCCAGCTGAGGGGATCTGCGGCCTCCTGGGATAGCTAGGATCTTGCTAGGCTCGTCGGTGGAAACGCAGCGGCACGGCATCACCATGCCCGGCTTCCATGGCGGACGGCGGTGCTCAGTGCGGTGGCTGGCACGCTACGGCATCGGAAAGAAGGGAAGGACAGAGGGGAAATGGTTAGGGCCTCACAGTGATCTCGATGGCATCGTCAGCGAGCTCGGGGACGCGCTGGAGTCGACGGACGGCGGTGGCGATCTCCGGCGACCGAAGCTTGAAGATGGAGTCGAGGCGGTCGATTCGGGGCGTCCGAGCTCGGCTTCTTCAGCATGGCGAAGCGGTGGTCGACTACGGAGAGGTGGAACACGTCTGCGGCACGAGGCGATGGTTCTGGCTATGACAACGACGGGCGGCGGCGACGGCAGCGCTCGGCTGTTCACGGGAGAGAGCAAGGGAGAGGGAGACATGGTGAGTGAGGAGGAGGACTCGATCTGGACGGCACCGCGGAGAGCAAACACGACGTCGCGCTGGAGGGGAGGCAACAGGCAGGCGGGCAGGTGCGTGGCGCCCATGCGCGCGGGCGGCGAGCGCGTGCCCCTCGTCCTTTTGTCGTCGTCAGGAGGACGACGATTGGCGGTTGGGCCGGCCCAGCTGGGCCGCTGGTAGGTTTCTCTCTCTCTATTTCTTTTCTCTTTCTGTTTTGTTTTAGTTTAGGCACTAAAACATTTTTGATAACTTTGAAACTTTTTGTGGGCTCACTCTAAAATATTCCAGAGGCCCTCTGCAAGTTTCAAAATATTTGGAGCTTTTAAAATATATATTATTTAAATAGCCCCAATTCAAATATGGTTTGATTTAATTCAATGCCCATTTTGGTCCTGAAAAAATGTGCACTATTTATGGTTAGGGTTTTCACCCTTTTCCCTAAATCATGAACATTTTTTAAGGGCATTTCAGGTCCATTGAAAAATTATTTCGGTAAACCCTAGTTGATTAAAGTGGTGCTAGGGGTTTATGCAATCCCCATTTCAAGTTTCATGCAAGAAATTAAACATGATGCACACATGAAGGGCTAGCCTAGTGCATACCAGAACTAGGGATGTGACAGCATGTCTCTTTCTTGCTCTCCAGTTGTCATTATGATATAACTGTCAGCTTGTCAACAACATGTTCAATTTGGCAAAGCTCATTGTAATCAATCTATGCATCTTATGGAGTTGTGCTAATGGAGTTATTTGGAGTATGCCATACCTACTACATGTTTATGACCTCCGAAGGCAACATCATAATGTTGTTGTTTACATTCCCAGATTTTCACCAAGTCTGAGAATCTGCTATATCATGTTTGCATCTTGTTTTGATGAATGCCATGAACCTGTTGCTCCCATGTATATGCCTTGTTGTGTTATTTGAGCTCCGGGATATGTACTAGCAAGCCATGCTTTTGCTCGCCATGATCTTGCACTATAGCTTACTTATTTCTTGCCTCCAACATGCCAACATATTAACTCTGCTCATGTATATGCTCTGTTTTCCACTAAGTCACAATCTATGATATAATGTTGCTTGTTGCATTGATCATGTTGGATTACTCTTGATGCCTATGAACCTTATCATTGTTGATATTGAAAGCATGTGATCTTTACTTTGAGTTCATGCCATGCTTTTGACTATCTTGTACTTGTAGCATGATGTTTTGATGCTTGTAAGATAGCTACTTGTTGTTGTGGATAGCTTGTCCTTAAACTTGTTTCATGTGTATGTGTTGAACCGTTGCTCCGTTTTGGGCATGCTCTATATGAAACTTTCTTGCTTTTGCATGTAGATGCATCATGTCACGCTGCATCCACGTTTTGAGTGTTGTGCTTGATGGTTGAATGTATTTTGCATCAATGTCATGCTTGACTTATTTTGCTATCTTCTAAGCCGTAGCTTCGAGTTAAATGAACTTTATATGTAACTTGACTAGAATTTCATGTAGATCATCATGGTGCATGTTAACTTGATATTTAACAACTTTAACAGAAGGTTTGTTCAGATCTGGACCAATTTCGAAATTTGCATATGAGGACTTACCGAAATTGTTATATGTTGTTTCCGGCCTCATTTAAACTTGCTTGGTTGTGTTGATCTTGTATGCTTCATCTCTTTACATGATTAGCATAATGTAGCCTTGTCATGCATCATACTTGGTTGAGCATCATGTCCGATTTATGTGTTGTGTGCTTACCATGCTGTTTGCTTCTTCTCGGTAGTTCCTGTTTCGTTGCGATCGTGAGGATTCGTTCAACTACACTTGGTTCGTCTACGTGGCTTCTTATTCTTCTTCATAGACTCGTTCTTCTTCCTAGCGGGATCTCAGGCAAGATGACAGTCACCTTGGATCTTATTACTATCATTGCTATGCTAGTTGTCTCGATGCTATCGCTATATGTCGCGCTACCCACCCCTTGTTTATCAAGCCTCCCATTATGCCATGAAACACCCTCTAACCTTTGACACCATCCCAGCAAACCGTTGTATGGCTATGTTGCCGCTTGCTCAGCCCCTCTTATAGCGTTGTTAGTTGCAGGTGAAGATGAGGATTGCTCCATGTCGGAACTTGGATTTTGGAATATCACAATATCTATTACTATAATCAATGCACCTATATACTTGGCAATGGGTGGAAGGCTTGGCCTTTTGCTCGGTGTTTTGTTCCACTCATGCCGCCTTAAGAACCGATAAACCGGTGTTATGTTCCTTGATTTTGCGTTCCTAACGCGGTTGGGTTTATGAGGACCCCTTGACAGTTCGCTTTGAATAAAACTCCTCCAGGAAGGCCCAACTTTGGTTTTAATTTGCAAAATAATAAAACTTTTAATTAGTTAATTAATTCTCATAGGGGGTCGCGTCCCTGAGGATTATTTTCCACATACAGGGGGGCTAGTGCTGATGGCGCTGGTCCAAACTAGAGCACTGTGCGGGGTACCTGGGGCAACCCAAGGACTTCAGTACTGTACGCGTAGCTCATCCAGACGTGGCCTGAGACGAGATACATGTGGCTACTATCAGGGTGTCGGCACGCCGGGAGGTCTTGCTGGACTTGTTGTACCAATGTCGAAATGTCTTGTGCACCGGGATTCAGAGTCTGATCGGGTTGTCCCCAGGATAAGAGGTTTTACCTCTGCTGATCGGGAGAGCTTGTGATGGTCTAAGTTGGGACACCCCTACAGGGTTTTGAACTTTCGAAAGTCGTGCCCGCGGTTATGCGTCAGATTGGAATTAGTTAATGTCCGGTTGTAGAAAACTTGACAGAGGATCCGAAATAAAATACACCAACCGCGTGAGTAACCGTGACCGTCTCTTTTCAATTTGAGAAGAGAACACGGTGGGGTTATGTTTGACTGATAGGTAGTTCAGGATCACTTAGCGATCATTACTAGTCTGTGACCGTTTGCGTAGATGCTCATCTTATTCTTGTACTCGTAAGTTAGCCACCATATAATGCTTAGCCGCTGCTGCAACCTCACCACTTAACCTCTCCATCCCCATTAATCTTTGCTAGTCTTGATACCCATGGTTATGGGATTGCTGAGTCCTCGTGGCTCACAGATACCACAACACCAGTTACAGGTGCAGGTTTCCGATGACTTGACGTGAGAGTGATGTTTACTTGTGTTGGAGTTCTTTCTTCTTCTTCATCATCGGTCTTGGGATAGGTTCTTGGTCGGCAGCCTGGGATAGCAGGATGGATGTCGTTGTGCTTTTCATGTTTTCATCTGTAGTCGGATGTCTTGTGTATGATGTGCTGTATTCATATGGCAATTGTATGACTTGTATGTATCCCCAACTATTATGTAATGGTACGATGTAATGATATCGATCTTGCTAAGCGCCCGAAATGCGGTTATGCCCCAATCACGAAGTTATCATGTAATCGGGATAGAATCGCATCTTGGGCGTGACACCAAAAAACTTGGAGACCCAGGAATACCAACAATATCTTTCTCCATCAAAAAGAATTATGTGAAAACTGCTTTATGTGATCTAGGAGCTGGTGTTAGTGTTATGCCTTTCTCTCTGTATAAAAAGACTTTATTTGAATAAACTCACACATACTGAAATATGTTTGCAAATGGCTGATAAATCAACTAACATACCTTTCGATATCTGTGAGGATGTGTGTCAGGGATATTACTACCATGTATAAACCGGCCAGGAGGGCCCAGTTTAAGTTAACAAGATTGTATTACCAGAAGCCCAGCTCAGTATAGAGAACAAGGTTATAACCTAGAAGGCTTAGAGTCCATACGATAGGGCCCATAACTTGTAAACCATCATATTATGTAAACTTGGGATGTAAGGTAGAAAGAGTAGAGACCGAGGCGGACACGATTATGAGCCGGCCTCGGGACTCTGTAAACCGGACCGGGCGTCACCTCTTATATAAAGGGACGACCCGGCCACGGTTCACGACAAGAAACAACAGCTCGAGACACAGGCAAAGCGGATTCGCTCCCTGGTCATTGAAGCCCAAGCAATACCACACCAAACTAGACGTAGGCTTTTACCTTCATCGAAGGGGCCGAACTAGTATAAAATCCATGTGTCCTTCGTCCGCTTTAACCCCTTTAAGCTAACCCGTAGCGATGGCCTCACGACTAAGTCCTTTTGCTAGGACATCTGCCGTGCTAAATCCACAACAGTTGGCGCCCACCGTGGGGCTATCACACGATGGTTTCGAGTTCTTGAAGGGCAGTTTTGAAGGGCTCAAGGGCTACGCAGTGGGCCGGATGACTAAGAGTCATCGCGGCCGGATCTACATCAACGATGCAGGCTGGGGCCCCGAGGCCGATTCAATCGAATACGGGTACCGGGTCCCCTTCCGCGGCATCCACATCTTCATCGGCAAGATCGGCGAACCGGGCCCTGAGCCGGACACCCTCTCCAACATCGTTGAGTCGGCTCAGCGTGCGAGACCTGCCCGGATTCACCCTGCCATGAAGCACGTCTTCGTTGGAGCAGTGCATGGAGTACAAGCCGAGGACGGATCGGACTCTAGCGGCAAGATGGTTGTTTATTCCGGCGATGAATCTTCGTCCGGAGAGACTGAATCTTTGTATCTGTTGCAGGACGGCCGGTCTGAGGGTTGTTCCGACGGTGACAGTATTCCGGACTCCCTCGATCCGCCAAACAGGGTTGCTGTTTTCATGGACGGATCACAATCCATGCAGCAGCCCTCAACGACAGGGGCGTTAACATCAGAGGCAATGGGAGCTAGAGCTGGAGACCTTCCCCCGTCGCCCTCTGATGCTCTATCCACCTTAGTCAACACTTTGACAGCGCTTGCAACAGCAGAAGTAGCTCAGGCCGACAAGGAGTAGCATGATGCAGAGATCGCTCAGGTGAAGAGCCGGATTGAGCAAGCCAAGTTGGATCTGGCTGCGGAGAAAGCTAGGATGGCTACAAGGCAGGCAGAGCTGGATTCTCAAGCTTTCCGGCTCAGGTTAGATCAGAACGCCTCACAAGAGGTAATGTGGAGGAGACAACGATCTTGTTTGCCGCCGGTTTATGAGGCGAGGAATCTCTTTAGCACGCCAGGCGCAGGGACCAGTAACCATCTAGAGATAAACCGGGGAGGAGCACCAGGAACAGGCGCATCGGCTCACCCATCGGCCGCAGAGCCAAATCGCCAAGTTGTGCCGACCCAGCATGTGCCCACCCCTCCCGGTCATTATTCTAATCCATTGGATAACATAGTTGCTGCCGCTTCACGACTGGCCGCCCTTCCCATTGAAGGTACCTCCCCCACAGCAGTGGAGGCACGACGGGTCAGGGAGTTGCTAGATATGGCGTTAACTCAACAGCAAGCTTATTCATATAGCCGAGAGAGGATTCATTCAACCCCCCGCCCGAGCCGGAGTTATACGAGGCATCTGGATGAATCGACCGTATCAAGCAGCGCATGGAGGCGTCATCGACAAAGGCAAGATAATCCGGCAGGAGGAGGAAGCACACGCGCAAGAGGTGGTGGATCAGGCCAGCCACACTGCCCGTCAGGCGACGCCGGTTCATCCCACCGCCACAATTGAACCGGGGGTCATGTCCAGTTCCCTGGGCGTACCGTGTCTGATCCCCGCTTTACGGAACGTGAAATTACCAAAAGATTTCAAAGGTCCACGCAAGGTGCCCAACTACACGGCGGATCTGGCTCCGGAGGCGTGGGTTGAGAGTTATGAGATGGCTATGGAGATGCTCGACGTGGATGAAGCAGCATGTGCTAAATACTTCACAATGATGCTTGAGGGCACGACCCGGACATGGTTAAAGGGTTTGCCACCCAACTCCATCGGATCATGGGGTGAATTGCGGCGCCAGTTTATCAATAATTTCAAGGATACGTGCAAGCAGCCGATGTCTGTTGTCGATTTAGCGGCATGCGTTCAAGGAGAGTAAGAGTCCACAAGCAGTTGGGTGCGTCGAGTGTCCGAAATCTTGCACTCCTCCAATAGCATCAACCCAAGTACAACAATAGTAACCTTGGAAGGCAATTGCCGGTTTGAACCTCTGAGGCAGAAGTTGGGACGGCTCAAACGAGATTGCAATGACATGGGAACGCTCATGGGCTCCTTGGTGAAATACGGAGATTCTGATAACACCAAATATCCAGATGCAGATGGAGACAAGTCAGGGAAAGCAAGCAAGAACGGTAAATCGCCGCAGGCCAGCCCGGCGGGTCAAGGGTACAATGGCAAGCGTAAAGCGGAGGGCAGCTCAGACTTTGTGGCCAATACCAACGCTCAGGACAATGGGCAGCGCCGCAAGTGTAAGGGCATCTCTTGCCTAAGGTTTTGGTGACGATGACAATCCTTGTGTGGACTAATCGTGTGTCAATATTACTCAGGTTTATAACATGTGGCACAAGACGGTTAGGCCTTCCCTCTTTAAGGAAAAGATCGAAGACGGAGGTTCCGATGCCTTTTTGTTTCTTTTGGTCATAGGAAATCCGTGCTATTAAGAGGGAACCCACATCGAAAGGTAATGGGTGAATCAAGTCACGTACACAGATACTTTGCACCCACTATATTGCCTCCGTTCGTGGAGAGAGAGGTCCCCTTTCATTCCTCCTTATGTGTAGACTCATCCACAGCGGTAGTACCGCCCTAGTTGGCGGTTGTACCGGTGGCCGGTAGTTCCGATCGAACCACCGCCCCAAGTACCACTCAGGGGTGATACCTTCTGTATTGGGTGCGGTGGTAGACCGGTGGTGGCCCGGAAGTACCGGTGTTCTTCTCGTAAGACCGGTACTACCGGTGTTCCGAGCGGTAGTACCGCTCTGACTGCCATCACACAGAAACTATCTGCCTGGCGGTAGTTCCGGCCCAACCACCGTCCCAACTACCGCCCTTGCTTGAAACCTTCTGGTTTCTAAGCGGTAGTTGATCCGAGGTGGGGCGGTAGTTCCGGTTTTCTCCGGAAGACCGGTACTACCGGGTGAGCCACCGGAAGTACCGCCTTGGTGGCAAGGGCACATGTTCCTTCACTCACCGGTACTACCGGTTGGGTAAGCGGAAGTACCGGTCCTATGTAAATCTGCACATAACGGTTGGATTGGTGGAGACCCTATTTAAGGAGCCCCTTCTCCCACCTCCATCTTATCTCTTGCCTCTCTCTCTCCACCATTAATGCCATTGAAACTTTCTTGCCTGATCTCTCTCCCTAGCCAACCAAACTTGTTGATTTGCTAGGGATTGAAGGAGGAGACCTAGATCTACACTTCCACCAAAGGAAACTTGATTCCCCCATACTTTCTTGTGTGGATTTTGTTACTCTTGGGTGTTTGAGCACCCTAGACAGAAGAGGTCACTTCGGATCCACAATCCATTGTGGTGAAGCTCCAGGGTTTCGTTGGGAGCCTCCAATCAAGTTGCGGAGAGAGCCCCAACCTTGTTTGTAAAGGTCCGGTTGCCGCCTTCAAGGGCACCACTAGTGGATTCATGGCACCTTGCATTGTGTGAGGGCGTGAGGAGAATACGGTGGCCCTAGTGGCTTCTTGGGGAGCATTGTGCCTCCACACCGCTCCAACGGAGACGTACTTCCCTTCAAAGGGAAGGAACTTCGATAACACATCCTCGTCTTCACCGTCTCCACTTGTGGTTACTTCTATCCTTTACTTGTGCAAGCTTGACTTGTTTATCTTATATAGCTTGCTTGTGTAGTTGTGTTCTTTACGTTCTTCTAGTTGTCATTGTAGTATCTTATCTAGACAACTTACTTTGAAGCTTAATTTAAAAGTGGTTAAGAAAAGCTAAAATTGTTAGTTGCCTATTCACCCCCCCTCTAGTCAATCATATCGATCATTTCAATTGGTATCAGAGCGTCGTCTCTTTTTAAGGACTTTACCATCCAAAGAGTATGGGTGACAACATAGTCGAGACGGAGGATCATTCCGGTGGAACTCCGTCCTTGCCTACGTCAGATGGGGGAGCCTCGGTCTCCCATGAGGAGTTCAATGTGGCCTTGACCACATTGAAAGAGTCACTAGCGAACGAGGTCAAAGGCATGTTTAAAGATTTCCTTGAGGGGCTTAAATTATACACCGCACCGTTGGAAGTGGTTCGTCCCGCTACCAACGTGTCGGAGGCTAATCCCGACAAGGGAGAAGCTAGTAGTGAACAAGCCCCTGTTACTAAGAATGGGAGTGGGATCTTTGCCCACTCCGCTCCTCCTACTCACTATGGAGGACCCGTTCCCACACCGCACTTAAATTCCGTTGGGCCTCCTCCCAAGTTTATCAAAAATTCTGATTTTGCTACTTGGGTGTTTCGTTTCAAACGTCATATAAATCATTGTTCTACTAATCTTTGGAGAATCATTGAGCAAGGTTTTTATCCGCGTGATCCCGACAACATGACTCCAAGAGAAACTGCGGATCATCAATTCAACGAGTCCGCTCTTTGCATTCTTCAAGATGCCATCCCTCCTGAAGACATTGCACATCTTCGACCCTTCACTGTGGCCAAGGAAGCTTGGGAGCATGTTGGCACGATGTACAAGGGAAGCACGAGTATTCAACGCTCCAACTATGAAGTTGTGCAAGATGAAGCCGATGAATTTGCTATGATCGAAGAAGAAGATCCTCGTGAACTTTATCGGAGATTAACTACCCTTGCGGTCTCTCTTCGAGATCATGGAAGTAAGGACACGAATGACAATTGGATCAAGCGCAAGTTCCTCAAGGCCATGATGCCCTATCATAAGGCTATGTCCTCTGTCATTCGTCAGAGACCGGACTTCCACCACTTATCCTCAAATGAAGTGTTGGATGAGTTTGTTGCCATGAGGATCTTGGATATGATCGCCGACAATGCGGTCTTAAGAGCTCAACGATCGAAGAAGCCCAACCTTGCCCTGAAAGTCAAGGCTTGTGTGGATGAAGTGGAGGTGGAGGATGATGATGAGTGTAGCCCCGAGGACACCAAATATGCCTATCATGAGCACATGGCTCTTGCTTCAAGGCAATTTTGGGGCAACAAAAAGAACACCAAGAAACACCCATGCAACTCCCGTGACCTAGCAATACTCAACTCTTGGTATCAGAGCCATCTACTCCAAGCAATCTCATCCAAGCCATCTAATCCAAATGTACACAAGCTTGTTATCCTGGAGTGAGTGGGTGCTCCCTGGCGGTACAACCGGTGGTTCAAGCGGTTCTACCGCTTGATCACCTGGTTACAGCCCAGCTGTTGTACCGATCAAGAGCCAGCGGTTCTACCGCTGGTACACTGGCATGTGCCCCTGGCCGGTACTACCGGTGTTGGTCAGCGGAACTACCGCCGGGTGCGGAAGTACCGTTCCAACCACCTGGTAGCATCCGGACCGGTACTACCGGTCCCCGGACCGGTACTACCGGTGGCTGAACAGGGCGGGTATAAAAGGCTCGGGCTGAAGGGGTTTTCCCCTTCACTCGTCCATTCTTTCGCCCTAGCCGCCGGTTGCTCCCCTCACTGCCCCGTAGCGCCCTCCGACTCTACGGATCCGTCGGCCCTTCACCGGATCTGCTCCGTGGAGGCCGCCTCCTCTTCGATCTCCTCTCATGGATACCGGTATTGCCCTACTTCTCCTTTTGTTAGGGTTCTTCTTGAATCCTTCTTCTAGGGCAATGCGTGCATTCCCTCATTTTTGGCTAAATGTTCTGAGGGAGAGGTCCGTATAGATTCCTATTCACTTGTGCGTAGTTAATAATAGACATCGTGCATGTAGTTTTGAGATCGGGTAGTTCCCCTCCTCTACTTGGCAGATCCGCTCTCAGCGGTACTACCGGTCACACGACCGGTACTACCGCTAGTCCGGAACTACCGGTGCTGTTACCGGAAGTATCGGTTGCTCTAAATTTATATGCATTGTCTCTATTCTCCTTACGTACTCGTGAATTATTCTTATGATCTTGTGTACATTCCTCTCATCTATTCTGGGTTGCTATGTGTTCTCCGTGTGCGTTTGCAGGTGGCTCTAGCTCTCGCACTGGTCAGTTTGCCAAAAGAAAGGCCCGTAGGGGCAAGAGGCCAGCAGATGATGACGATGTTCCCGAGGTTGTGGTCCCCTCCAAAACAACTCGCCGGGAAAAGTCAGTGGCTGCCAAGCAGCGTGTAGCGCTCCCTATGTACAAGTGGAAGCTTTCGGACTGGGAGAAGTTTTGGTTTCAAGACCCCTACACCGCACCACCTCCTCCACGCTGGAATAATCCTCAATTCCGCAATGAAATGCAATTGAGGATTGTGGATGAAATCTTTGAGCACCACAAGAACAAGTTTACCCGTATGTGGTCCATTGACCTTGCAAAGTGGAGAAGCAGCCCCGATTACTTTGGAGAAGCTCTGGAGGTCAGTGAGGAGTTTGATTTGGTCAAGCTCATGGAGCTGCGATGTGACTTTGATGTGGAACTCATTCATCAGTTCTATGCTACTGTCCACTTCGGCAGTGACGATCAGCGTCACCTTTCATTTATGTGTCGGGATGAGTTCTTCCATGTTCCCTGGAGTGCCTTCTGCAATGCTCTGGGCTATGATGACACTGGCTTGGGAGGTCAAGGTGGTCTCCGTCCTCACGACCAAGCCAATCCCATGGATAAAGTGAAGCTAGCACCTCTATATATCCCTGGTCATGGCATAGTAGGTAAATCCAATGACCTTCTGCTAGTTTATGACATTCTACACCGTGTGTTCCGGTGTGTGTTGCTGCCCAAAGTTGGGAACCAGGATGATATCTATGGTTATCTGGTGGATCTGCTTGTGGCAATGAAGACCAAGCGAGGCAAGGGCATCACTTTTGATGTGTCCAAATGGATGTGGGAGGAGATGTACAACTGTGTTTGGTACCGCAAGGTACCGATCTACGCTCCCTTTGTGATGCGCTTCCTTTACTCGGTTTGGGAACTTCGGAGGCCTGGAGAGCCTCTTTCTACTCCGGATAGGCTCACGGAGCATGAGGTCAAGGTGCTGAGACACAAGAAGCATAAAGCTCCTAGATTCGCCGTGGGAAATGAGGAGGATGTCTTTGCTACCTCGGATGATGATGACTTTGAGTTAGAGGCTAGGGCCAAGCCCTCTTGGGTGAAGAAGCTTACTGCCAAGGTCAAGAAGACCTTCTGCCTGCAGGCCTACGTCCAGAAGAAGCTCTACAAGGCTCATGTGAATGAAAGATGGCGCGCCGCCGACAGATTCAGTTGATGAAGCACCTCAATGTGCCTGATGTGAAGAGTGGCTCCGAGAAAAGCATCACTCCTGAGGATAAGTGGTGTCTGGCCAACTGCGAGTGGTCTAATGATGAGCCTACAACTTCCACTACTCGAGCGACGGTGGATGTGTCGGGACCCCGATCCTAAGTCACACCGATCTAGCTGTAACACGTCATATCACTTTGCGGCCTCACGCACGGTATCCCCATGGGTGCCACCTTACCTGGCCCGGGACCGTTTGCGCATTTTGGCACACATATATGACAGTGTCGCTAGCATCCATATGACAAAGAACCCAGGCCGACATGGCTAGTTATAAACCAAAAGTGGCACTCAATTACAGAGACAGGCATCCATGACCCAGCAACGAACGTGTCGGTCATCAACGTATGAACCCAAGTCGTAGCAAGCTACATGGACTTAAAGGAACCACGCATGACATTTCCCCTAAGGGACAGACACAGGAACGAAGAAGGACACATGCCGGCCAGCCTACGTGTTCCGAGCAGTAGCAGGCTACCAAGGCTCATTGGAAGCACTAGGAGGCATTTCCGTGTAAGATATGCTACCAAAGGAAAACAACTAGGTGTCGGATCCCACACATACCAAGCATTTCAAACATACACACAATATGCTCAATATGTGCAAATACAACATTGCATCACAGCAGAACTCTATGACTCAAAGTACTTTATTTAAAGGCTCCAAGAGCCATACATAACATATCCATACAGGTAGGGGTCACATGACCCAACACTCAAGTCATACAGTCATACAAGCACAAGCGGAAGCTACATGTCTGAGTACAGATAACTTAGAAAATAAAATAGGCTTGGTGTAGCCTGACTATCTACAAGGCCCTTCACAAGCTCCAGATCTCCGTCTGGGTAGCAAGCTACTCATCGACGTCAACGTCTATGTAGAACCCATCAGAAGGGGCAGGGTCTCCTCTGCAACAGTTATTAAGCAAACATGAGTACAAAGGTACTCAGCAAGTCTTACAACAGAACCTATCATACATGCAACATTATCAACAGGGGTAGTGGAGTTCATAGCAGAAAGCCAGCTTTGACTCTTGGCTAACCTATACTACAACTCTCAATAGATTGCAAGATATTACTACGTACACGAGTCCTCTACTCACCACGACAATACTCCACCGAGGACCCTCTTCCGTCATCCTACGGAAGGGCCATCCATGGCACTCACACTTATCTTGAGGCTTTTAGTAGTATCCATCAACTTGTCTATGAACTGAAGAGTAACCAAGTAGTCCGTACCGCGAACAACGGCTATTCGAATAGATTGATAACCCTGCAGGGGTGTACTTCTTCACACACGCTTCCACCACTTATCGCTGTTTACCCGACATGTACTCGGCAACCTTCAAGCGGAAGCCCAGCGAGGGTGTCGGCCACAACCTGACTAACTACGCAAGTCTCTCGTCCAGGTTTATCGCCTATTTGGGTTCCATCCGTGGGGAGATCCGGCCGGGGTATCGCTCACGGCCCCAAACGATGTGTACAGGGTTCCCGAGTCACCAAACGGGCAACCGGTACACCGTGCCACGTACCTGTCGCATCATAGCCCACCCTGAGGGTCAGCGCTGTGCACGACCACCAGTAAACTACAAACACCAGAAACTAGTTGCAACTCCTGGACAGAGATTGAGGGTAATTAATAAGCCGAGAGGGTCCATTGGTTTCGGGCCCAATGCATGGTAGTAGCTGGAACTTGAACCACACATACAGATCTCGGGTCCTATGAACGGTTCCAATGAAACAACCCACCACGTACTCCTACATGGCCTTTCATCAATACCTTTACCAAACATGTTCCACACTTCCTTCTCCTTACCGATATGATCATTTCACTCTGATCCATCACCCAGATGAACCAGACCTGACACAACTCTAAGCATAGCAGGCAACATAAGCAAATAGCATGGTGGATCACACATCACATGGCTCAAGCAACTCCTACACATGCTAGTGGGTTTCAACTATTTACTGTGGCAATGACAAGTCATGCAAGGGAATAGGGTTCAACTACCGCATCAAGTAGCAGTTCACACGCTGTTGCCTTAATGCAGTAAAAGAGAGAAGGAGCGAGAAGATGGGTTTGTATCGGAATGATCAATGATTGCTTGCCTGACAGAGTGGTTGTCGGGTACTGCTCTTCAGCTGGATACGCAGAAGTATCCTCGGAAGCAGGACCTAACACGGAGAATATCGGCGATACAATCAATAAGCAAACAAATGCAACAATATGATGCATGCTCATGATATGGCAAGATGCATGTGTTTTGGACTAATGGAACTATAACCAGAAGGGTTTGAGCCCATTTGAATCAAAGATTCAAATTGAAACTCAAACTATTATTTATTTAAGTGCATTATCATGTTTTAATGTAAACAGCAAGGTTAACTTGCTCAATCATGCATGAAACCAGTGCCATTGGAAATATTGGATTTTTTTGATCAATTTTCATATATAAATCTTTTCCATCTGAGCTACTGCTGAATTTATATGATTTTTTGAAGTTTAAAGCATTTTCTGGAATTTCCTGAATTGTTTTTAAATCTAAAAATCCCAGAAAATCCTTTACTGCATCAGCATGACATCATGCTGACGTCGGCAAGTCAACAGCGCGCCCAGGTCAAACCTGACCAGTGGGTCCCTCATGCCAGTGTCTCTCAGTACTAACTAAAAGAGCTTAACACTAAATTAAAAGTTAACAGGGGCTGGGCCCCACATATCTGTGACTCACTAAACTAATGACAGCAATTAGTGTTTAATTTAGAACCTAAACTGAAGTTAGTCAACGGCCGGCCCCACATGTCAGCGACACAGGGGGAGTCCAGGCGTGGTCAAACAGGTCAAACCCACCGGCGGCTCGACGCCGGCGAGGCCAAACGCGGCGGCGGTGCTCGGGTTTTGCCTACTGGCCGTCGTTTGAGTCGCGGTTGGGCTCTACGGCGAGCTGGGGCTTGTGCGCATCCAGTGGAGGCGACGGTAGGTGCTGAGGTGACCGGAATCATCGGCGACGAGCTCGAAGGCGGCGGCCGGAATTCGGGCGTCGGTGAAAACGACGCTACAACGCACGACAGGAGCAGCAGTTGGTTGCTACGGGTCTGTGGTGATGTGCTGAGTGCGGTGATGCACTCGGGCGCGAGTGGCAGCTGCTGTGGCCACGACGGCGCCATGGCCGGCGGCGAGGAGCGCTCGGCTCTGGTGGCTGGTGCTGCTAGGGAACAAGATAGGCGACGGGGCATGGGGGAAACGAAACCGGGGCTCACCGCGGTTCTTCTAGTACTGCTGGCGAGGCAGGGGAGGCACAAGGTTCGGCGAATTTGTCGATGGCGTCCAGCGGCCGTGTGGGGAAGACGAGCTCGAAGACGAAGCCTCAAGGCACCCGGGGTCCTGTGGTTCGGCGTAGAGAAGCACGGCAGCAAGGCGGAGCTTGGGGGCTCGTCGAAGAGGCGAGGGGGACTTGGTGGACACGGCGGCAGCGACGAGCTCCGCTCGGGCGGTGCGAGGGAGAGAACCAGGGGAGGGGAGGGAGAGAGAGGAGCGGTCGAGGGGGTCGGGGGGTCTGCGTGGCGTCGTTCCGATTCATCCAGCGGGTCGAGGAGGCCAACCTGGCAGGCAGGAGGTGGCCGGCGCGTCGGCGGCGCTCGCCACCGAGCAGCTTCATGCGCTGGCGCGGCGAAGAAGACGGGGATGCCCCTGGTGGGCTGGGCCGGCTGGGCCAGACAGGTAAGTGGGCTCAGGTAAGTCTGCCTTTCTATTTTTTTCCTATTTACTTTCTGTTTCATTTCTTTTGCAACTTTGTGGAATTAATAAAAATACCAGAACATTTTTATAGCTCATAAAACTAGTCATGCCCACTGTATATAATATGAACAGCATGGAACATTTTAGTTTATGATTATTTGGGCACATAAAATATTTTATAGCATTTAAATGCCCAAATGCAAATACCATATGATTTAATCCAGAGACCTTAGATGTCCTAGAAAATTGTGCACCATTTTTGGCAGAGGTTTAAGACCAAGGCAGAAATGATGAACATTTTTGAAGGGCATTTTGGGTACATTGGAAAAGATTTTATTAAACCCTAGTTGTTAGAAGAGGGGTGCTGGGGTTTCTGTCATTCCCATTTCAAGTTTCTTTGAAAAGTAAACATGATGCACACTCTAGCTAGTCCTAATGCAAGCACTGACTAGGGATGTGACAACTCACCCCCACTCAAAAGAATCGCGTCCCGAGATTCGGGTTCCTCCGGAAAGAGGGTGGGGTACTCAAGTCGAAGACGATCCTCCCTTTCCCAGGTAGCTTCACTCTCAGAATGATGTGACCACTGAACCTTGAGAAACTTGATATTACGACGTCAAGTGGTGCGCTCGGTTTGATCAAGAATACGAACGGGGTATTCTCGATATGTGAGATTGTCCTGGAGATCAAGAATTTCGTGGTCCACTCCGCGGATAGGATCCGAGAAGCAACGCGTGAGTTGAGATACGTGGAAGACATCATGAACTCTGGAGAGGTGCGGAGGTAGTTCCAGTTGGTAGGCAACTTCTCCTCGTTTGGCAAGAATGCGAAAAGGACCGATGTAACGAGGGGCCAATTTGCCTTTGATACCGAAGCGATGGGTTCCCTTAAGAGGAGTAACCCGAAGGTAAGCCTTATCGCCGACTTCAACAGTCACAGCCTTATGATGACTATCATATTGGCTCTTCTGGCGAGACTGGGCTGTTTTCAATTTCTCACGAACGATGCGAACGTGCTCTTCTGCTTCCTGGATCATATCCGGACCAAAGAATTGTCTTTCCCCGGTTTCTGACCAGTTAAGAGGTGTTCGACACCTTCGTCCATATAGAACTTTGAAGGGAGCTTTGCCTAAGCTGGCTTGATAACTATTGTTATAAGCGAATTCGGCAAATGGAAGACACTTCTCCCATTCCATACCGAAGGAGATGACAGAGGCTCGAAGCATGTCCTCCAGAATTTGATTGACTCGTTCCACTTGACCACTTGACTGAGGATGGAAGGCAGTGCTGAAAGAGAGATGAGTTCCCATAGCATTCTGGAAACTTTCCCAAAATCGTGAAGTGAAAAGACTTCCACGGTCTGAGTTAATCTCCAACGGCACACCATGAAGTGATACTATCCGAGATATATATAAATCTGCTAGCTGGCTAGCGGTAATACTCTCTCGAACAGGTAGGAAATGAGCTACCTTAGAGAGGCGGTCAATGACGACGAAGATAGCATTATTCCCTTTCCTGGTCTTGGGAAACCCGATAATGAAGTCCATACCGATCTTGTCCCATTTCCATTCAGGAATAGCTAAAGGTTGAAGGGTGCCAGCAGGCCGTTGATGCTCTGCTTTGACGCGACGACAAACATCGCAGTTAGCAATGAATTGAGCGATTTCTCTCTTCATCCTAGTCCACCAGAACCTCTGGCGTAGGTCCTGATACATTTTGGTACTACCGGGATGAATCGTGAGAGGAGATTCATGAGCCTCCTTAAGGATCAACCGTCTCAGGTTTCGTACCTTAGGAACCACTAAGCGGTTGCTAAAAAGTACGACTCCTTGATCATCAATTGAGAAACATCCCGCGACTCCTTTCTTGATGTTCCTCTTGATACGGGAGATTCCCGGATCAACCTTCTGTGCTTTGATGACTTGATCTGTAAGGGTAGGTTTCGCCACCAAGGTGGAAAGGAATCCTCGAGGAACAATGTGAAGGTTAAGCTTACAAAATTCCTCGTGGAGAAGTGGTTGCCCTTGTTGTAACATCAAGTTGTTACAATAAGACTTGCAACTTAGTGCGTCAGCCATGACATTGGCCTTCCTAGGGGTGTAAGTGATTCCTGAGTCGTAATCTGTGAGCAACTCAACCCAGCGTCTTTGCCTGAGATTTAGATCCGGTTGGGTGAAGATGTATTTCAGACTTTGGTGATCAATGAAGATTTCACAGCGATTACCAAGAAGGTAATGGCGCCATGTTTTGAGTGCGTGGACTACAGCTGCAAGCTCTAGATCATGTGTAGGATAGTTATCCTCATGTGGACGCAACTGTCGGGATGCGTATGCGATCACTTGACGATCTTGCATGAGTATGCAACCTAGTCCTTGTCGCGAGGCGTCGCAGTAGATTATAAAATCCTTGGAAAAGTCTGGTGGTACCAGTACGGGTGCAGAGGTCGGGCGTCTTTTCAGTTCCTGAAAGCTGGACTCGCACTGTGGGGTCCACTCAAACTTTTTATCTTTCTTGAGGAGTTCAGTTAGAGGTTTAGCAACCTTGGAGAAATTCTCGACAAAGCGTCGGCAATAGCTCGCTAGGCAAAGGAAACTCCTAACTTGCTTGACCGATTCAGGGGGAGTCCAATCAAGGACGGCTTGAACTCGCTCGGGATTGCCAGCAATACCCTTGCCAGAGATCACATGACCTAGATAGGTCACTTCCGGCAACCAGAATTCACATTTAGAGAATTTGGCATAAAGGCGGTGCTCTCGAAGTTTCGTCAATACCAGCCTTAGATGCTCGGCATGATCTTCCTTGTTCTTGGAGTAGATGAGTATATCATCGAGGTATACCACGACGAATTTATCCAAATATTCCATGAATATAGAATTCATTAGCCGGGAGAAGGTGGCTGGGGCATTGGTTAACCCGAAGGACATGACGGTGTACTCGTATTGACCATAACGAGTAACAAAGGCCGTCTTGGGGATGCCCCCGTTCTTGATTTTAATTTGATGGTAACCCAACCTCAAATCCATTTTTGAAAAGACTGAGGATCCATCGAGCTGATCATACAGGTCGTTGATCCTGGGGAGCGGATACTTGTTCTTTAAGGTGACCAGATTGACAGGTCGGTAATCTACAACCATCCGTTCCGTTCCATCCTTCTTCTTGATGAAGAGGACGGGACAAGCCCAAGGGGAAGAACTAGGTCGAATGAAACCCTTTTGCAAGGACTCATCGAGTTGTTTCTTAAGCTAAGCTAATTCTAGGGTGCCATCTTATAAGGTCTCCTAGAGATTGGGACAGTTCCAGGGATAAGATCTATCACGAACTCGACATCTCTGTCAGGTGGAACACCTGGCAGTTCTTCTGGACAAACATCCGGAAAGTCACGTACTACCGGGATATCTTCGAGTTCTGGTAGAGGGCTGGCATTAAGAGAGTAGAGCTGACGCTCAGCCATTCGGGTCAAGACATTGACTGTCTTGCCGGACGGATGTGTAAGTTGAACGGTCCTAGTGTAGCAATCAATCTTGGCGTAATGGGTTGTCATCCAATCCATACCCAAGATGATGTTTATGTCCGAGGACTTGAGAGCGATTAGAGATGCAAGGAAGACAATTCTATCGACAAGAATTTCATTTCCATGGCTTACCCTAGAGGTTTTCCACTTTGAACCAGGAGTTTATATAACCATGGAAGTATGCATGTCACAAAAAGTCATGTTGTGCATTCGGGCATAGCTCTCAGAGATGAACGAATGGGATGCTCCAGTATCGAAAAGAACAGATGCCGGATGGCAGTTAACGAGAAGCGTACCAAGGACGACGTTAGGATCCTCATAAGCTTCCTCAACAGAGACATAGTTGACATGTAATGCCCAGGATGGGACTATACCTCCTACGTGTCGAGGCACGACTTAAAGGTATAAGCCCATCCTAGAATGATCTCAAGTTTGGTATCTTTGCACGACTCATGTAAAAGAGGGATTAAAATGCAAAAGGAGATAGTTGGCTTACACTCGCCACTTCACACAATACAATAAATAAACAAATCATCATACAAAACATCACAACCCGACTACGGGTGAAGATCCAAAAGAAAGATACCAAAACAACATAAAGCCACAGGTCAGGATCGAATCCTAGTAGAAACCACTACTGTTCGTCGAAACGTCACAAGCAAACGGCCACAAACTTCATCGAGCTCCTGGTGAAGAACTTGAACCAGCTTCTGCTTCAAACTCGGCTGAACCTGCATCTGGTGTTGTAGTAACTGTGAGCCACGAGGACTCAGCAATCCCATAACCCTGGGTAACAAGACTAGCAAAGCTTGTGGGTAGGAAGAGGTAAAGTGGTGAGGCTGCAGCAGCGACTAAGCATAATATGGTGGCTAACTTACGAGTACCAGAATAAGATGAGAAGCTACGCAAACGGTCGCAAAAGAGGTGATCGCTAAAGATCCTAACTACATACGGTCAAGCATAACCCCACCGTGTTCTCTTCTCAAAGTGAAAAGAGACAGTCACGGTTACTCACACAGTTGTGTGTTTTACTTCGGATCCTCTGTCAAGTTTTCTACAACCGGACATTAACAAATTCCAATCTGCCACATAACCGCGGGCACGGCTTTCGAAAGTTCATAACCCTGCAGGGGTGTTCCAACTTAGCCCATCACAAGCTCTCACAATTAGCTGAAGTGATAAATATAATATCATCACTCCTTATCTTAGGGAAAACCGATCAGGCTCGGCATCCCGATAGCACAAGTCATTTCGACAATGGTAAAACAAGTCCAGCAAGACCTCCCGGCGTGCCGACACCCTGATAGTAGCCGCGCGTATCTCGTCTCAGGCCACGTCCGGATGAGCAGTACGTACAGATACCGAAGATCCCAGCGAACTGGGTGGCATCCGCAAGTGGCTCTAGTTTGGGACCAACACCATCAGCACTGGCCCCCCCTGCTATGTAGAATTAAGAATCCTCGGGGACGCGACCCCCTATGCAATTTTAATTATTTAATTAAGTTGTTATTATGGGCAAATTAAAACCAATGTTGGGCCTTGCTGGAGGAGTTTTATTCAAAGTCGAACTGTCAAGGGGTCCCCATTACACCCATCGTGTTAGGAACGCAAAATCAAGGAACATAATGCCGGTTTATCGGCGCCTAAGGTGGCATGAGTGGAACAAAACACCGAGCAAAAGGCCAAGCCTTCCACCCATGCCCAGTATATAAGGTGTGTTAATAATTATTATAGATATTGTGATATATCCAACAACAAGTTCCCTCCTGGAACAGACTTCATCTTCACCTGCAACTAACAACGCTATAAGAGAGACTGAGCAAGCGGGGCTGAGCAAGCGGGTAACATAGCCAAACAGTGGTTTTGCTAGGAAGGTTTCAAATGTTAGAGGTTTCATGGCAACAAGGAGAGGCTGACATAAAAGATGGGTATCGCGACATGTAACGATAGCATCGAGACAACTAAGCATGGCAATGGTAGTAAAGGTATCCAAGGGTATGATCATCTTGCCTGGGATTCCACAAGGGAGAAGAACGGATCCAAGAAGAAGACGGAGCAACAGACGAGCGGATCCTCACAACTCCGGAACGAAACCGAAGCTAACAAGAGAAGCAACCGGAAAGAAAACAAACAACGCGGTAAACACACAAGCATCAACATGGCATACGATGCACAAGCAAGCATGATGCATGTCCGGTTTAATTATGCATGGCATGGCAAAGTGCACAAACAAATACTACAAGTTAAGTGGAGATCAATATGCAACGAGTTGCATATTGACGAAACACCACATAATAATTATTTAGTTGACTCTCGTTATTTACAAGACAAGATTAAATGTTTTTAGCATGGCAAGAGGTGAAGCATAATAAAACTATACTAACTAGGCAATTTAAATGAGGCCGGAGAAGAACAACAACATATCCGGAAATCCTCATGAGCATGTTTAGTAATTATAAGCAACAACAAAACACACATTTATACTGTTGTTAATATGATGCGGATGACATGAACAAGTATATGCAAGTTTTATTAAAAGGTTAACAAGAAGATGATATGAAGCAATTGTCACCGTGGTGGAAGGGAAAACGATGCCACGGCAACGATCCGAAAATGAAGCAACGCAACATATCGGTTCCGGTAACTCGTTGAGAGTCCGATGCAAAAGATAGACGACGTGAGCGAGTCAAACGAGATGAAAGGTGGGGCAATCCCGCTACCGGGTTCCCACGAGTCGGTGACGAGGCAACCGAGGAACATGACAAAAGGTGAAACGGCACGGTGCACACACGGGAGACATTTCATACAACACAAGCAAGCATGCATCTCACGGGTCATTCACGGGGTTATACCTTCGAACCATCGTTCTCGGAGGGGTTCGAGATCGTAGAGGGACGTAGTGGTACTCGCGGTCGGAGAGGAAGTAGTCGTTCACGGGGTGTCGTGGTACTTGGCGAATTCCTCATTTCCGGGCGACGGTAGTGGTACACGGCGACGGTAGTCGTTCGGGTCGTCGATGTCGGGGTACTTGTCGCGTCGGCGTTCGTAGTGGTACTTGGGGGTTCTCGTTTGCGACGGTAGTGGAAGTAGGTCGTTTTCCGGGCGTCGGTAGTTGTTCACGTCATCGGTAGTCGTTGTACTCGCGACGTCGGGGTACTTGGTCGAAGATGTTTCGTAGGGGTACACGGGTCTCCTGTCAAACATTACAGCACAGGAAACAATACAAACAAAACAAAACTACAGGAGCTAAACAAAAGGGGCTGCACGGCGCTGCGGGAAGGGCCACGAGGTCACAGCAACAGCACGGCGAGGCAGGGCCGCGAGATCCGCGCAGAGGCAGGGCAGAGGCGGTCCAGCGCTGGAGAAGCTCGGAGGAAGGCGCTCGGGGCGCGCAGGAGGAGGTCGGGGCGCGTCGGGCGCCGGTGCCTTGGCGCGGCGGCGGCTGGCAGTGGCCATGGCTGGCCGGAGGGAGGCCGCAGGCCACGGCGGAGGGACGGGCGCGGGCCGCCTCCTGGCGCTGCAGGACGGGGTCGGCGCAGGCTGGAGAAGGGCAGGCGGGTCGCGCTCGAGGACGGCCGGCGCGTCGGGGTGGTTCCTGGCCGCAGAGGAGGACGCTCCTGGCGCGCGACGGGGCCAGGGCGATGAAGGTCGCCGGGATCCGGCCGGGCTGTTCTCGAGGAGGGAGCAGGCGCTGGAGGTGAGGTGCTGCACGGAGGGACGACGGCGCTCGCCTGGAGAGGAGGGAGCCGCAGGTGCTGGCTGGCCTCGAGCTGGAGGCAGGAGGCAGGGCACGGCCTGCTCGAGGGGCGACGGGAGAGAGAAGGGAGAGATCGAGGGAAAAGTGCGGCGGCTGAGAGGAGCGAGAGGGTCCTGCGCTCGAAGGGAAAACGGGCAGAGGGAGCGGGGCTCGAGGCCTCTGGCGGCGGCACGAGGGAGTGAGCGGGTCGAGCGAGGGATCGGGGTGCGGGCGTCCGCTAGGGTTTGGTGGGGAGCTGCGGTCGGGCTGGCCTGATGGGCCTGTGGAGAATGGGCCGCAGGAAGTGGAGGGAAAAGAGGAGAAGGAAAAAAAAAGGCTGGGCTCTCTTCTTCTTTCATTTAAAGAAAAAGAACAAAGAAAAGAAAAGTCCAGAGAGTTTGGAGAAGGTTTAGACTGAGATAAAAAAATATCCCTACAACCCTGGAATTGTGGGCTATTTTAATAAAGTGCTTTGGCAATTTTTAGAGACTACAAATTTATGCGAGTCGGAAATAACTCGAACTTGCATAAATCCTTAGGTCAACCAAACACTTCCAAAAGACATGGAAAAAAAAGGAGGAGGAGGTCTAGGCAAGGGATTGAGAAGAAAAGGCATGGGGAAAAATATGCAAGTGTGTTGGGTTAATTCCAACGAATGGAATAATTATTATAGCTCTCTAAAATAATGAGAGACTTTTATATGTTTTAAAGAGAAGACAATCTTCCCTCGATTTAAATGGACCGAAGGTCCACACGGTTTATTTAGGTTGAGATGCAAAAAAATAAATATGACATGATGGCATGATGACATGATGCAAAGCAAAAATAAAAACACAAGCACAAAAGAACACACGGGCAACCCGGAACATCTGGAATCTTCTGGAACCTTCTGGAATCTTCTGGGACGTCGGTCTCGGGCGTCACAACTCTCCCACACTAACAGAGGATCTCGACCCGAGATCCTAGAGATATCACCGGGTAAAAACGGAAGAGGAAGAGGTAAAACAAAGTTGCTTCTTTGACAGACGAGTGAAACCAAGGAACCTTGAGAGGTTGAACAAAGTGAAAGAAGAATGCAACGGAGATGAACGAAGTTAAGAGCACTCCGGTAAAAAGGAGGAACAAGGAACATAATGAGAACCTTGTAGGTTGAAAGACATGAACAAGAGCTTACGAACCAAAAGAATATGAAACCAGAACGGTATAGCCAAGGAATAAGAATGACAGAATTCGGACAGCACTCCGTCTGAAAATGGAAGGAATTGAACAACTTGAGGAGATGTAGTGATACTTGAAGAAAATCAACAATATATTGCCTCCGAAACAATTGAAAGAATGGCACAAGGGGAAGAAAGGATTCAGACAGCACTCCGGTTAAAAGACAAGCAAGGAAGAATACAACACTCCAGTTAAATGATAAGCAAGGGAAAATATGATCTTGAAAAGAAAACAAGATGATGGTTTGAAGAGAGCAATATCACAAAGCCTCCGGAATGACAGAATAGCATATAAATCAATGAAAGAAAAGAACGGAGAAGAAAAAGACAACTTCTCTCAAAATGAAATTTGAAAGAGCATCCTTGCGAAGAAGGGTTGAATAGAGTTGTTGGAATTCAACAACGAAAGAATAAGCTTGATGTGGGCTTATGGAAAACATCTCAAAATTAAGAGGTGACAACCGGCCACTAACAGAACGAATTGCTTGGATTGAGATCAACAAGGAGACGAAAAACTTAATTCACCGGAATGATAAATGAAGAACTTGGGTCATTTATAAGCACCACAATAGCAACAATCCTTAGGGAAAGCTTTTAGGTAAATACAACCCAAGATAACTCCAATGAATAATTTGAAGGGTTGAAAAGATCTCCTGAACAAGGAAAATGATGGGTTTAATTATCTCATTCTTGATAACTCGTGAATCATGAAACATGAAGGAATTGTCAAGAATGACATAACACCATCTGAAAAGATAAGGTAGAAAGAATTGCAATTGGAAGCATGATGAAGAATGCTTGAGCTACAACAAGAATCTTGATGAAGGCTTCAAGGATGAATTAAATGATGATGAACCACCATGAGAACTCCGGTAATGAATGCATGAGAAGTGAAAGATGAAAATAATAAGATTCAAGGCCTGCGATGAATTAGATGGAGCTTTGGAATGATATAATTGAAATAACTTGAAGCTCCGGAAAAACAAGATGAACAACTTAAAACCAAGAATATGATAAGATGAACAAGCTCCGGACAAAAGAATGAAATCACCTTGAAGGAATAAGAATAAGAATTATGTAATGCATATCCTTCACCAATTTAAATTGATGACAACCAAAGGTTTTGGCATACTACTTATTCTCGTTGGAAAGAATTAAAGAGAGATCTAGCACAAGCTTGGATAAGTCTTCAACAAACCACCGGTAGGATTATGAAAAGAACAAATGAATCAATACGATACAAGGGAGAGTAATCTTGAAAGAACCACCGTAAGAATATAGAGACAAACGAAGAGACAACAATGAAGAATATTGGGAGGGCGAAGTTGAAAACTGAGAACGAAGAAAATCTTCTGAAATGATGGCCTTCGGAGGATCACAAAGAAAAGAATTCAAGAATTGCTCTGAAGGGGCATGAAAACAACTCCCACAATCGAAAACAATTATGAGGATGGCAAGAAGCTAGAACCATGAATCTTGGAAGAACGGATAAGGATTGAATAGGAACTCGTCTTCGAGACTTCAAAATCTAAGAAGACGATGAGATACACCACCATGAATTGTATAGGCACTCCGGAATGAAGAATTAAAAGTTGAACCAATGATGAAAAAGAATTGAAAGCGATCTTGGAGAAGGCATGTGACTGATGGGAATCATTCTTACGTCACATTTGAAAGAATTTCGAAATAACTTCGGAAAAGAAGAGTCAGGTAAGATCCTGGGAAAAGACCTATGGGTTAGGGCCCACTAAAGAAATCACCATTGAAAATATTGCTTAAGAGATATTGCACCGGTTGAATTAAATGGCTTGAGTAAGAAGACAATCCTCAAAATAACTTGAACGGATTAAGAATGGAATTATGAATCTTCAGCACTCCGGATATGAATAGCAAGAGAAGAATGACTAATTGGTGCACCGGAATAAGAAAGCATTATGAAATGAGGAAAAGGATAAGATCAACACCGAAATCTTGAATTACATCCACCGGCAGAATATTAGAATTAAGAATGATGAACTTGAAGCTCTTGAGCATCTTCACGATAAATCACCGGATAAGAACATTGAAGGAAAAGAATGAAGAAACATCACATGAATAAAATGGATACTTCATCTGAGAATTCTTGCTCTGAGAAGAAGAAGGGTGGGAGGGTGGGGAAAAACAAAGACAACTTGGGATGAACAAAATGGACACCGGTTGAAAAGAATTAACATGAAGATCTTGATGGTCAAGAAGAAATAGCACTCCCATAGAAATATGAGAATACCGATTAGGAAGGTATGGAATCAACATTTGACATCGAAGCAACTCGAATACCAGAATCAACAAGAACAAAGGCTAGATATTTCGCAGCAGAATCTTCACAATATCATTCGAACAGAGGATTGAACGAATGAATTCCATAGTTACATCAACTTGACGAGAAGCCACTAGGAGAACAAAAGGTAAATAAAAGGAAACAAAGAGCAGATAGAACAAACACAAGATAGAAGCTTCGTTCGACATCTTCGTGCTGAAAGCTCATGTAACATGTTACAAAAGGGTTTTGCAATCCCCGGATCAGCATAGCCAAGGATCCTTTAAGAAGCAACTCCCGATCAGAACAAGTCCATAAAACCACTTCACTCAATGTAGAACCCCAAACTTCATATCGAGCATCCGTTGGAAGAATGCCTAGAACTACTTGATGAACCCACCTATAGATTTCCGAAAGTTTCCAGTTATGCAATCAGGTGTTGGGGATACACGGGAAGCACCACGCAATCAACTCTAAACCTACATCCAGGTGTATCCATCCTTCAACACATAACCAGTCGTTCTCGGAAACTGTGTACCTCGGACCTTCGAAAAGCATCCACTATAACAAGCTATGGCAATACTCTCGAACTACCTCCCCAGTACTGGGTGATGTCGGGGTTATCTTGCCACTGGCCGTATAGGAGAGATTTTCGATGTCGGCCGTCTTAAGTATTTAGTACTGCCGCGATATACTTGTGTCAATGATACCCCGAAGCTCAACTCCTCGGTAACAGGAGGCATCGAGAACAATATCCTTGTCACAAGAACATCGAAACAATCCCAGAATACTCGCGGGATCCTAAAAGAAATTTGGTGCAATTTTTGAAAGTAGAAGAGAAAAGAGTAATCGTCAGGAGTCCTCACCAGAGAGAAAGGGGATGATAAGCAAAGAATTCCTACTCTCCGATATAATATAGGACTCAAAAAGTTTTTAGTGTGTGCCTAGACTCAACCGTCAACGATTCGATCAAACAGTGGGGGCTCCTAGGTCGGAGAAGGCTCTGAATACCAACTTGTAATGCCCAGGATGGGACTATACCTCCTACGTGTCGAGGCACGACTTAAAGGTATAAGCCCATCCTAGAATGATCTCAAGTTTGGTATCTTTGCACGACTCATGTAAAAGAGGGATTAAAATGCAAAAGGAGATAGTTGGCTTACACTCGCCACTTCACACAATACAATAAATAAACAAATCATCATACAAAACATCACAACCCGACTACGGGTGAAGATCCAAAAGAAAGATACCAAAACAACATAAAGCCACAGGTCAGGATCGAATCCTAGTAGAAACCACTACTGTTCGTCGAAACGTCACAAGCAAACGGCCACAAACTTCATCGAGCTCCTGGTGAAGAACTTGAACCAGCTTCTGCTTCAAACTCGGCTGAACCTGCATCTGGTGTTGTAGTAACTGTGAGCCACGAGGACTCAGCAATCCCATAACCCTGGGTAACAAGACTAGCAAAGCTTGTGGGTAGGAAGAGGTAAAGTGGTGAGGCTGCAGCAGCGACTAAGCATAATATGGTGGCTAACTTACGAGTACCAGAATAAGATGAGAAGCTACGCAAACGGTCGCAAAAGAGGTGATCGCTAAAGATCCTAACTACATACGGTCAAGCATAACCCCACCGTGTTCTCTTCTCAAAGTGAAAAGAGACAGTCACGGTTACTCACACAGTTGTGTGTTTTACTTCGGATCCTCTGTCAAGTTTTCTACAACCGGACATTAACAAATTCCAATCTGCCACATAACCGCGGGCACGGCTTTCGAAAGTTCATAACCCTGCAGGGGTGTTCCAACTTAGCCCATCACAAGCTCTCACGATTAGCTGAAGTGATAAATATAATATCATCACTCCTTATCTTAGGGAAAACCGATCAGGCTCGGCATCCCGATAGCACAAGTCATTTCGACAATGGTAAAACAAGTCCAGCAAGACCTCCCGGCGTGCCGACACCCTGATAGTAGCCGCGCGTATCTCGTCTCAGGCCACGTCCGGATGAGCAGTACGTACAGATACCGAAGATCCCAGCGAACTGGGTGGCATCCGCAAGTGGCTCTAGTTTGGGACCAACACCATCAGCACTGGCCCCCCCTGCTATGTAGAATTAAGAATCCTCGGGGACGCGACCCCCTATGCAATTTTAATTATTTAATTAAGTTGTTATTATGGGCAAATTAAAACCAATGTTGGGCCTTGCTGGAGGAGTTTTATTCAAAGTCGAACTGTCAAGGGGTCCCCATTACACCCATCGTGTTAGGAACGCAAAATCAAGGAACATAATGCCGGTTTATCGGCGCCTAAGGTGGCATGAGTGGAACAAAACACCGAGCAAAAGGCCAAGCCTTCCACCCATGCCCAGTATATAAGGTGTGTTAATAATTATTATAGATATTGTGATATATCCAACAACAAGTTCCCTCCTGGAACAGACTTCATCTTCACCTGCAACTAACAACGCTATAAGAGAGACTGAGCAAGCGGGGCTGAGCAAGCGGGTAACATAGCCAAACAGTGGTTTTGCTAGGAAGGTTTCAAATGTTAGAGGTTTCATGGCAACAAGGAGAGGCTGACATAAAAGATGGGTATCGCGACTTGTAACGATAGCATCGAGACAACTAAGCATGGCAATGGTAGTAAAGGTATCCAAGGGTATGATCATCTTGCCTGGGATTCCACAAGGGAGAAGAACGGATCCAAGAAGAAGACGGAGCAACAGACGAGCGGATCCTCACAACTCCGGAACGAAACCGAAGCTAACAAGAGAAGCAACCGGAAAGAAAACAAACAACGCGGTAAACACACAAGCATCAACATGGCATACGATGCACAAGCAAGCATGATGCATGTCCGGTTTAATTATGCATGGCATGGCAAAGTGCACAAACAAATACTACAAGTTAAGTGGAGATCAATATGCAACGAGTTGCATATTGACGAAACACCACATAATAATTATTTAGTTGACTCTCGTTATTTACAAGACAAGATTAAATGTTTTTAGCATGGCAAGAGGTGAAGCATAATAAAACTATACTAACTAGGCAATTTAAATGAGGCCGGAGAAGAACAACAACATATCCGGAAATCCTCATGAGCATGTTTAGTAATTATAAGCAACAACAAAACACACATTTATACTGTTGTTAATATGATGCGGATGACATGAACAAGTCTATGCAAGTTTTATTAAAAGGTTAACAAGAAGATGATATGAAGCAATTGTCACCGTGGTGGAAGGGAAAACGATGCCACGGCAACGATCCGAAAATGAAGCAACGCAACATATCGGTTCCGGTAACTCGTTGAGAGTCCGATGCAAAAGATAGACGGCGTGAGCGAGTCAAACGAGATGAAAGGTGGGGCAATCCCGCTACCGGGTTCCCACGAGTCGGTGACGAGGCAACCGAGGAACATGACAAAAGGTGAAACGGCACGGTGCACACACGGGAGACATTTCATACAACACAAGCAAGCATGCATCTCATGGGTCATTCACGGGGTTATACCTTCGAACCATCGTTCTCGGAGGGGTTCGAGATCGTAGAGGGACGTAGTGGTACTCGCGGTTGGAGAGGAAGTAGTCGTTCACGGGGTGTCGTGGTACTTGGCGAATTCCTCATTTCCGGGCGACGGTAGTGGTACACGGCGACGGTAGTCGTTCGGGTCGTCGATGTCGGGGTACTTGTCGCGTCGGCGTTCGTAGTGGTACTTGGGGGTTCCCGTTTGCGACGATAGTGGAAGTAGGTCGTTTTCCGGGCGTCGGTAGTTGTTCACGTCATCGGTAGTCGTTGTACTCGCGACGTCGGGGTACTTGGTCGAAGATGTTTCGTAGGGGTACACGGGTCTCCTGTCAAACATTACAGCACAGGCAACAATACAAACAAAACAAAACTACAGGAGCTAAACAAAAGGGGCTGCACGGCGCTGCGGGAAGGGCCACGAGGTCACAGCAACAGCACGGCGAGGCAGGGCCGCGAGATCCGCGCAGAGGCAGGGCAGAGGCGGTCCAGCGCTGGAGAAGCTCGGAGGAAGGCGCTCGGGGCGCGCAGGAGGAGGTCGGGGCGCGTCGGGCGCCGGTGCCTTGGCGCGGCGGCGGCTGGCAGTGGCCATGGCTGGCCGGAGGGAGGCCGCAGGCCACGGCGGAGGGACGGGCGCGGGCCGCCTCCTGGCGCTGCAGGACGGGGTCGGCGCAGGCTGGAGAAGGGCAGGCGGGTCGCGCTGGAGGACGGCCGGCGCGTCGGGGTGGTTCCTGGCCGCAGAGGAGGACGCTCCTGGCGCGCGACGGGGCCAGGGCGATGAAGGTCGCCGGGATCCGGCCGGGCTGTTCTCGAGGAGGGAGCGGGCGCTGGAGGTGAGGTGCTGCACGGAGGGACGACGGCGCTCGCCTGGAGAGGAGGGAGCCGCAGGTGCTGGCTGGCCTCGAGCTGGAGGCAGGAGGCAGGGCACGGCCTGCTCGAGGGGCGACGGGAGAGAGAAGGGAGAGATCGAGGGAAAAGTGCGGCGGCTGAGAGAAGCGAGAGGGTCCTGCGCTCGAAGGGAAAACAGGCAGAGGGAGCGGGGCTCGAGGCCTCTGGCAGCGGCACGAGGGAGTGAGCGGGTCGAGCGAGGGATCGGGGTGCGGGCGTCCGCTAGGGTTTGGTGGGGAGCTGCGGTCGGGCTGGCCTGATGGGCCTGTGGAGAATGGGCCGCAGGAAGTGGAGGGAAAAGAGGAGAAGGAAAAAAAAGGCTGGGCTCTCTTCTTCTTTCATTTAAAGAAAAAGAACAAAGAAAAGAAAAGTCCAGAGAGTTTGGAGAAGGTTTAGACTGAGATAAAAAAATATCCCTACAACCCTGGAATTGTGGGCTATTTTAATAAAGTGCTTTGGCAATTTTTAGAGACTACAAATTTATGCGAGTCGGAAATAACTCGAACTTGCATAAATCCTTAGGTCAACCAAACACTTCCAAAAGACATGGAAAAAAAGGAGGAGGAGGTCTAGGCAAGGGATTGAGAAGAAAAGGCATGGGGAAAAATATGCAAGTGTGTTGGGTTAATTCCAACGAATGGAATAATTATTATAGTTCTCTAAAATAATGAGAGACTTTTATATGTTTTAAAGAGAAGACAATCTTCCCTCGATTTAAATGGACCGAAGGTCCACACGGTTTATTTAGGTTGAGATGCAAAAAAATAAATATGACATGATGGCATGATGACATGATGCAAAGCAAAAATAAAAACACAAGCACAAAAGAACACACGGGCAACCCGGAACATCTGGAATCTTCTGGAACCTTCTGGAATCTTCTGGGACGTCGGTCTCGGGCGTCACATGACATGACCACGTGCAGTGGGGATTGACTTGACATAATTCACCTTGCCGGTTGGCTTACCACGGCCAACGGGTTTTCCTGGTTGGTTTTGGGGACACTCTCGCATGTAGTGCCCCAGTTCTCCACACTTGAAGCTTGTCACAGTGCCAGTGCGTGGAGCAAAGTTGGTAGGTGGTCCTCCATAAGTCTTGGCAGGTGCATACTGTTGAGTTGGGCGAGGCACCTCATAGGATGGCCTCGGTGTGTACTTGGGTGGCAGAGCAGTGTTAGGAACTCACACACGGCGCTTGTGAGAGCTAGAGCCGGATGAGGAACCAAAGTCACGTGGATGCTTGCGTGTGGCTTCGAAATCAGTCTGGCCCGTCTCAGCACTGATGGCCTTGTTCACCAACTTCTGGAAGGAAGTGCACTCGTGCAGACGTAGATCTCGGCGAAGTTCAGGGATGAGTCCCTTGCGGAACCTCGCCTGCTTCTTGGCATCGGTGGATACTTCCTCAGGTGCATAGCGTGCCAAGTTGCCAAACTCGCGACTATAGCCATCCACAGTTAACCGGCCCTGGGTGAAATTGCAGAATTCCTCCCGCTTGCGATCCATGAGACCTTTCGGAATGTGATGTTCACGGAACGCCTCACTGAACTCAACCCAAGTAGTGATTTGGCCAGCAGGACGCATAGCCTCAAAGTTCTCCCACCAGAGACAGGCAGGGCCCTCAAGATGGTAGGCGGCGTAGGTAACCTTGTCAGCTTCGGCCACACGGGCAGAGTGTAGCTTGTGGGTGATACTACGAAGCCAGTCATCCGCATCCAGAGGTTCAGTGGAGTGGTGGAACTTCGGTGGGCACATCTTGATAAAGTCATTGATTGACACCACGTCATTCCTCTGACGAAACCCAGTGTTCTGCTCTATGCGTTCCAGCAGACGGTTGGTCTCTCTCTTGTTCCGTTCTGCCTCGAGCATAACTTCAGCCAACGAGGGTGGCTGGGTATATCCGGACTATGCAGAAATACTGACTCTGATTGAAATCCCGGTACTGTTCCTCCACGGTGTACTCAGGATACCAGCGGTAACCGGTCTCAGTCAGCACACAGACTAGCATGGCCGTGTGACCGGGCACATTAATGCACCAAGTCAAACGAACCACTCGGTGAGGTGTGCGGCCAGACATCTGAAACACGAAGTAATGCAAAGGCATTAGTGTTTCTGGAAGAAATCGGGCAGCATAACAACTGTAAATGCTCAAAAGGATTTTGAGACATCATACAAATGATAGCATAGCCACTCAACAATATCATATCAAGGTTCCGGGTCCAACAAATCATCATACTAAAAGGGTAGAAACTTAACGGAGGCATGAAACCAACAATCCTAAGAGTCTACAGATTAGTAACACGTGAACCTAGTAAGGATAAGAGGCCTAGTCCTAAATCCCCGCGGAAAGAATGGACTGACGCAGATCAGAAGGGCATAAGGTAAAGGAGTAAAAAGAGCCTTACGTTCCCTTCCACAATCAATTCCCCTACATATAACTAAGAATTTTTCTAGACTCAACATCGACCATTTTGGCTTAAGAAACCTACAGGCAGTCCGGCTCTGATGCCAACGCTGTCGGGACCCCGATCCTAAGTCACACCGATCTAGCTGTAACACGTCATATCATTTTGCGGCCTCACGCACAGTATCCCCATGGGTGCCACCTTACCTGGCCCGGGACCATTTGCGCATTTTGGCACACATATATGACAGTGTCGCTAGCATCCATATGACAAAGAACCCGGGCCGACATGGCTAGTTATAAACCAAAAGTGGCACTAAATTACAGAGACAGGCATCCATGACCCACCAACGAGCGTGTCGGTCATCAACGTATGAACCCAAGTCGTAGCAAGCTACATGGACTTAAAGGAACCACGCGTGACATTTCCCCTAAGGGACAGACACAGGAACGAAGAAGGACATATGCCGGCCAGCCTACGTGTTCCGAGCAGTAGCAGGCTACCAAGGCTCATTGGAAGCACTAGGAGGCATTTCCCTGTAAGATATGCTACCAAAGGAAAACAACTAGGTGTCGGATCCCACACATACCAAGCATTTCAAACATACACACAATATGCTCAATATGTGCAAATACAACATTGCATCACAACAGAACTCTATGACTCAAAGTACTTTATTTAAAAGGCTCCAAGAGCCATACATAACATATCCATACAGGTAGGGGTCACATGACCCAACACTCAAGTCATACAGTCATACAAGCACAAGCGGAAGCTACATGTCTGAGTACAGACAACTTAGAAAATAAAATAGGCTTGGTGTAGCCTGACTATCTACAAGGCCCTTCACAAGCTCCAGATCTCCGTCTGGGTAGCAAGCTACTCGTCGACGTCAACGTCTATGTAGAACCCATCAGAAGGGGCAGGGTTCTCCTCTCCAACAGTTATTAAGCAAACATGAGTACAAAGGTACTCAACAAGTCTTACAACAGAACCTATCATACATGCAACATTATCAACAGGGGTAGTGGAGTTCATAGCAGAAAGCCAGCTTTGACTCTTGGCTAACCTATACTACAACTCTCAACAGATTGCAAGATATTACTACGTACACGAGTCCTCTACTCACCACGACAATACTCCACCGAGGACCCTCTTCCGTCATCCTACGGAAGGGCCATCCACGACACTCACACTTATCTTGAGGCTTTTAGTAGTATCCATCAACTTGTCTATGAACTGTAAGAGTAACCAAGTAGTCCGTACCGCGAACAACGGCTATTCGAATAGATTGATAACCCTGCAGGGGTGTACTTCTTCACACACGCTTCCACCACTTATCGCCGTTTACCCGACATGTACTCGGCAACCTTCAAGAGGAAGCCCAGCGAGGGTGTCGGCCACGACCTGACTAACTACACAAGTCTCTCGTCCAGGTTTATCGCCTATTTGGGTTCCATCCGTGGGGAGATCCGGCCGGGGTGTCGCTCACGGCCCCAAACGATGTGCACAGGGTTCCCGAGTCACCAAACGGGCAACCCGTACACCGTGCCATGTACCTGTCGCATCACAGCCCATCCCGAGGGTCAGCGTTGTGCACGACCACCAGTAAACTACGAACACCAGAAACTAGTTGCAACTCCTGGACAGAGATCGAGGGTAATTAATAAGCCGAGAGGGTCCATTGGTTTCGGGCCCAATGCATGGTAGTAGCTGGAACTTGAACCACACATACAAATCTCGGGTCCTATGAACGGTTCCAATGAAACAACCCACCATGTACTCCTACATGGCCTTTCATCGATACCTTTACCAAACATGTTCCACACTTCCTTCTCCTTATCGATATGATCATTTCACTCTGATCCATCACCCAGATGAACCAGACCTGACACAACTCTAAGCATAGCAGGCAACATAAGCAAATAGCATGGTGGATCACACATCACATGGCTCAAGCAACTCCTACACATGCTAGTGGGTTTCAACTATTTACTATGGCAATGATAGGTCATGCAAGGGAATATGGTTCAACTACCGCAGCAAGTAGCAGTTCACACGCTGTTGCCTTAATGCAGTAAAAGAGAGCAGGAGCGAGAAGTTGGGTTTGTATCGGAATGATCAATGATTGCTTGCCTGACAGAGTGGTTGTCGGGTACTGCTCTTGAGTTGGATACGCAGAAGTATCCTCGGAAGCAGGACCTAACACGGAGAATATCGACGATACAATCAATAAGCAAACAAATGCAACAATATGATGCATGCTCATGATATGGCAAGATGCATGTGTTTTGGACCAATGCAACTATAACTAGAAGGGTTTGAGCCCATTTGAATCAAAGATTCAAATTGAAACTCAAACTATTATTTATTTAAGTGCATTATCATGTTTTAATGTAAACAGCAAGGTTAGCTTGCTCAATCATGCATGAAACCAGTGCCATTGGAAAGATGGGATTTTTCTGATCAATTTTCATATATAAATCTTTTCCATCTGAGCTACTGTTGAATTTATATGATTTTTTGAAGTTTAAAGCATTTTCTGGAATTTCCTGAATTGTTTTTAAATCTAAAAATCCCAGAAAATCCTTTACTGCGTCAGCATGACATCATGCTGACGTCAGCAAGTCAACAGGGCGCCCAGGTCAAACCTGACCAGTGGGTCCCTCATGTCAGTGTCTCTCAGTACTAACTAAAAGAGCTTAACACTAAATTAAAAGTTAACAGGGGCTGGGCCCCACATGTCTGTGACTCACTAAACTAATGACAACAATTAGTGTTTAATTTAAGACCTAAACTGAAGTTAGTCAACGGCCGGCCCCACATGTCAGCGACACAGGGGGGAGTCCAGGCGTGGTCAAACAGGTCAAACCCACCGGCGGCTCGACGCCGACGAGGCCAAACGCGGCGGCGGTGCTCGGGTTTTGCCTACAGGCCGTCGTTTGAGTCGCGGTTGGGCTCTACGGCGAGCTGGGGCTCGTGCGCATCCAGTGGAGGCGACGGTAGGTGCTGAGGTGACCGGAATCATCGGTGGCGAGCTCGAAGGCGGCGGCCGAAATTCGGGCGTCGGTTAAAACGACGCTACAACGCACGACAAGAGCAGCAGTTGGTTGCTACGGGTCCGTGGTGATGTGCTGAGTGCAGTGATGCACTCGGGCGCGAGTGGCAGCTGCTGTGGCCGCGGCGGCGCCATGGCCGGCGGCGAGGAGCGCTCGGCTCTGGTGGCTGGTGCTGCTAGGGAACAAGATAGGCGACGGGGCATGGGGGAAACAAAACCGGGGCTCATCGCGGTTCTTCTGGTACTGCTGGCGAGGCAGGGGAGGCACGAGGTCCGACGAATTTGTCGATGGCGTCCGGCGGCCGTGTGGGGAAGACGAGCTTGAAGACGAAGCCTCAAGGCGCCCGGGGTCCTGTGGTTCGGCGTAGAGAAGCACGGCAGCAAGGCGGAGATCGGGGGCTCGTCGAAGAGGCGAGGGGGACTCGGTGGACGCGGCGGCAGCGACGAGCTCCGCTCGGGCGGTGCGAGGGAGAGAACCAGGGGAGGGGAGGGAGAGAGAGGAGCGGTCGAGGGGTCGGGGGGTCTGCGTGGCGTCGTTCTGATTCATCCAGCGGGTCGAGGAGGCCAGGCAGGTAGGCAGGAGGTGGACGGCGCGTCGGCGGCGCTCGCCACCGAGCAACTTCATGCGCTGGCGCGGTGAAGAAGACGGGGATGCCTGTGGTGGGCTTGGCCGGCTGGGCCAGACAGGTAAGTGGGCTCAGGTAAGTCTGCCTTTCTATTTTTTTCCTATTTACTTTCTGTTTCATTTCTTTTGCAACTTTGTGGAATTAATAAAAATACCAGAACATTTTTATAGCTCATAAAACTAGTCATGCCCACTGTATATAATATGAACAGCATCAAACATTTTAGTTTATGATTATTTGGGCACATAAAATATTTTATAGCATTTAAATGCCCAAATGCAAATACCATATGATTTAGTCCAGAGACCTTAGATGTCCTAGAAAATTGTGCGCCATTTTTGGCAGAGGTTTAAGACCAATGCAGAAATGATGAACATTTTTGAAGGGCATTTTGGGTACATTGGAAAAGATTTTATTAAACCCTAGTTGTTAGAAGAGGGGTGCTGGGGTTTCTGTCATTCCCATTTCAAGTTTCTTTGAAAAGTAAACATGATGCACACTCTAGCTAGTCCTAATGCAAGCACTGACTAGGGATGTGACAACTCACCCCCACTCAAAAGAATCGCGTCCCGAGATTCGGGTTCCTCCGGAAAGAGGGTGGGGTACTCAAGTCGAAGACGATCCTCCCTTTCCCAGGTAGCTTCACTCTCAGAATGATGTGACCATTGAACCTTGAGAAACTTGATATCACGACGTCAAGTGGTGCGCTCGGTTTGATCAAGAATACGAACGGGGTATTCTCGATATGTGAGACTGTCCTGGAGATCAAGAATTTCGTGGTCCACTCCGCGGATAGGATCCGAGAAGCAACGCGTGAGTTGAGATACGTGGAAGACATCATGGACTCTGAAGACATCATGAACGGGTGTAAGTGATTCCTAAGTCGTAATCTGTGAGCAACTCAACCCAACGTCTTTGCCTGAGATTTAGATCCGGTTGGGTGAAGATGTATTTTAGACTTTGGTGATCAGTGAAGATTTCACAGCGATTACCAAGAAGGTAATGTCGCCATGTTTTGAGCACTTTTGCATTCCAAAAGCAAACTCTAAATAAGTGCTCACACTCAGGGGGAGCTCTGCCTACATTCTATAGACCCCCGTGATTGTCATGTGGTTGTCATCATTCACCAAAAAGGGGGAGATTGTAAGGGCATCTCTTGCCTAAGGTTTTGGTGATGATGACAATCCTTGTGTGGACTAATCGTGTGTCAATATTACTCAGGTTTATAACACGTGGCACAAGACGGTTAGGCCTTCCCTCTTTAAGGAAATTATCGAAGACGGAGGTTCCGATGCCTTTTTGTTTCTTTTGGTCATAGGAAATCCGTACTATTAAGAGGGAACCCACATCGGAAGGTAATGGGTGAATCAAGTCACGTACACAGATACTTTGCACCCACTATATTGCCTCCGTTCGTGGAGAGAGAGGTCCCCTTTCATTCCTCCTTATGTGTAGACTCATCCACAGCGGTAGTACAGCCCTAGTTGGCGGTTGTAACGGTGGTCGGTAGTTCCGGTCGAACCACTGCCCCAAGTACCGCTCAGGGGTGATACCTTCTGTACTAGGTGCGGTGGTAGACCGGTGGTGGCCCGGAAGTACCGGTGTTCTTCTCGTAAGACCGGTACTACCGGTGTTCCGAGCGGTAGTACCGCTCTGACTGCCATCACACAGAAACTATCTGCCTGGCGGTAGTTCCGGCCCAACCACCATCCCAACTACCGCCCTTGCTCGAAACCTTCTGGTTTCTAAGCGGTAGTTGACCGGAGGTGGGGCGGTAGTTCCGGTTTTCTCCGGAAGACCGATACTATCGGGTGAGCCACCGGAAGTACCGCCTTGGTGGCAAGGGCGCAGGTTCCTTCACTCACCGGTACTACCAGTTGGGTAAGCGGAAGTACCGGTCCTATGTAAATCTGCACATAACGATTGGATTGGTGGAGACCCTATTTAAGGAGCCCCTTCTCCCACCTCCATCTTATCTCCTGCCTCTCTCTCTCCACCATTAATGCCATTGAAGCTTTCTTGCCCGATATCTCTCCCTAGCCAACCAAACTTGTTGATTTGCTAGGGATTGAAGGAGGAGACCTAGATATACACTTCCACCAAAGGAAACTTGATTCCCCCATACTTTCTTGTGTGGATTTTGTTACTCTTGGGTGTTTGAGCACCCTAGACAGAAGAGGTCACTTCGAAGCCACAATCCATTGTGGTGAAGCTCCGGGGTTTCGTTGGGAGCCTCCAATTAAGTTGTGGAGAGAGCCCCAACCTTGTTTGTAAAGGTCCGGTTGCCGCCTTCAAGGGCACCACTAGTGGATTCACGGCACCTTGCATTGTGTGAGGGCGTGAGGAGAATTCGGTGGCCCTAGTGGCTTCTTGGGGAGCATTGTGCCTCCACACCGCTCCAACGGAGACGTACTTCCCCTCAAAGGGAAGGAACTTCGATAACACATCCTCGTCTTCACTGTCTCCACTTGTGGTTATTTCTATCCTTTACTTGTGCAAGCTTGACTTGTTTATCTTATATAGCTTGCTTGTGTAGTTGTGTTCTTTACGTTCTTCTAGTTGTCATCGTAGTATCTTATCTACACAACTTACTTTGAAGCTTAATTTAAAAGTGTTTAAGAAAAGCTAAAATTGTTAGTTGCCTATTCACCCCCCTCTAGTCAACCATATCGATCCTTTCAGCAAGGGTAAACCACCCCCACGCAACGGGAGGCAGCCCATTAATCTAGAGCGCCAGTTGAACATGCCTTGCCCAAGGCACGGTACAGTGGAAAACCCGGCTACACATCTCTGGAAAGACTGTTTCATTATGCAAGAATTTATGAAAACAGACTAAATATGATCACGCCCCCCCCCGGCAGATCAGGCCCCGGTTTTCAAGGTCTAGGTTATCAAGGTGGTGGATCCTGTTCAGGATACCAGGGCGGTAACAGTAACCATAGTGGCAACAATCAGCATCAACATAGCTAGCAACATGGTCAGGGTGGATACAACAACCAAGGGAATCAACAACGTCAGCAGCAGCAGCAATCCAGATATCAGAATAATCCGAAGGAGCTGAGCAGTGGGCAGTATCATGTCTTCACCACAAGTTTATGCAAACGGGATCAAAAGGTTCTGAAGAGGGCAGTACACTCTGTTGAACCGGCGATACCACGTTTTTTGCGTTGGTCTGAGCAACCCATTGTATGGAGCAGAGAAGACCACCCACCCCGGGTTGATAATCCGGGTCAGTTGGCTCTGGTGGTGGCACCACACGTGGGTGGTTATAAGTTCACCAAAGTGCTTATGGATGGAGGCAGCAGCTTCAACGTCTTATATTATGAGACTTTTCGATGTATGGGGTTGACAGATAAGAAGCTCTGACAGTCCAACACAGTGTTCCATGGGGTGGTACCCGGTAAATCGGCCTATCCAGTTGGCAAAATCAATCTGGAAGTCACCTTTGGAGATGAGCATGACTCTAGATCGGAGACTGTAACTTTTGAGGTTGTAAAGATCAGGAGTCCATACCATGCTCTGTTTGGGAGGCCGGTTTACGCCAAGTTCATGGCTAGGCCATGTTATGTCTATTTACAGCTTAAGATGCCAGGCCACAAGGGCACTATTACGGCTCATGGGAGCCGCAAAATTGCATTGGAGTGCGAGGAAGGAGACGCATCTTATGCTGAGACGGTTTGGGCTACGGAGGAGCTGAAGTTCTATAAAAACAATGTTGATCCGACGGATATGTCCCCGCTGAAGAAGCCAACTACAGAGCATGATCCAGCGTTGAAGTTCAAATCAGCTGAGGAGACGAAACAGGTGGACTTTGTTCCGCGCGATTCATCAAAGAAGTTCACTATCAGCGCCAACCTAGACCCCAAATAGGAAAGCGCGCTCATCGAGTTCATCCGTGAGAACCGGGATATCTTTGCGTGGAAGCCTTCTGGCATGCTAGGTATACCGAGGGAACTCGCTGAGCATAGTCTTAATATTGATCCTAAGTTTAAACCGGTCAAGCAATACCTGCGCCACTTCAATGAGGAGAGGCGTAAGGCCATAGGAGAAGAAGTGGCTAGGCTCTTGGCCGCATGCTTCATAGTTGAGGTGTTTCATCCAGAGTGGTTGGCTAATCCGGTGCTAGCGCTGAAAAAATGGAACTTGGAGGATGTGTGTTGATTACACAGATCTGAACAAGGCTTGCCCAACTGATCCTTTTGCTCTTCCCCGTATTGATCAGATCATTGATGCTACAGCAGGATGTGAGCGGCTAAGTTTTTTGAATGCATATTCAGGTTATCATCAGATCAAGATGGCAGTTAAGGACCAGGAGAAGACAACTTTTATAACTCCCTTTGGAGCCTTCTGTTATGTATCTATGCCATTTGGGCTCAAGAGTGCCCAGGCAACCTACCAGCATTGTGTGCAGAACTACCTAAAAGGGCAGATTGGAAGAAATGTCCATGCATACGTTGATGACATTGTGGTGAAATCCAGGAAAGAAGAGACACTGATAGAGGATCTGAAGGAAACCTTTGACAATCTCGGAGTTTACAAAATGATGCTTAATCTGGAGAAGTGCGTGTTCGGTGTTCCGGCGGGCAAGCTCCTGGGGTTCTTAGTGTCAAACAGAGGGATTGAAGCTAATCCGGAGAAAATCAAGGCGATCACGTCCTTGGCTAAACCGGCGTGCATCAATGATGTCCAACGCGTGGCGGGCCGTATTGCAGCACTGAGCCGGTTTATCAGCCGTTTGGGGGGAGAAAGCAATCCCGCTCTATCAGATGATGAAGAAGACGGACCGGTTTGTCTGGAGCGATGCCGTGGATGCTGCATTCGAGGATTTGAAGAGGCAATTGGCAGAACCACCAGTCCTTGCTGCCCCAGTTAACAATGAGCCGCTGCTGTTATACATGGCCGCCAATGCCCGTGCAGTAAGTGTGGCCATTGTGGTAGAGCGCAAGGAGGCAGGCAAATAATATCTGGTTCAACGGCCGGTTTACTACATCAGTGAGGTGCTCATTGAGTCAAAACAGAGATATCCACATTGGCAGAAACTGGTGTATGGAGTGTTCATGGCAAACCGGAAGCTGAAGCACTATTTTCAAGGCCACCCAATCACCGTTGTCAGCTCAGCTCCGTTAGGGGATATAATCCAGAACAGAGAAGACACTGGTAGGGTTGCGAAGTGGGCCATTGAGCTTAGCCCGCACGGATTAAAATATGTGCCCCGTACTGCTATGAAATCCCAAGCGCCGGTGGATTTCATTAATGATTGAACAGAGTTACAAGCACCTGAGGAAAAGCCGGATCATACGTACTGGACTATTCACTTTGACGGTTCAAGGCAGTTGGAGGGCTCAGGGGCTGGAGTCGTGTTAACTTCCCCACTAGGCGATAAGTTCTGTTATGTCCTCCGTTTAATGTTCCCTTGCACCAACAATGCTGCTGAGTATGAAGCTCTCCTCCACGGTGTGCGGATAGCCAAGGAGATGAACTTGAGCCGGGTTAAGTGCTTTGGTGATTCAGATCTGGTGGCACAACAAGTATCTGGCAAGTGGGACTCCAAGGATCCGCTCATGGCAGCATATCGACGAGAAGTAGACGCTGTTGCTGGATATTTCAAAGGATATCTGGTGGATCACATAGACCGGCGAAAGAATGAAGCGGCTGACGTGTTAAGCCGGCTGGGTTCCTAGCGTAAACTGGTTCCACCTAATACTTTCTTGGATGAATTGCATAATCCGTCGGTGCAGATACCTTCAGAGGAGGATTTGGCTATTCCTGATCCGGAAGCGCAATTGGTTGCAGCACTCCATGTCATTCCGGATTGGACACTCCCTTACTTGGCATACCTGAACCGAGGTGAGTTACCAGAGGACGAAGTTGAGGCCCGGCAGATAACCCGGTGGTCCAAATCTATGACTATCGTCAATGGAGAACTTCATCACCGTAGCGTTTCTGGAGCATTTCAGCGGTGTGTATCATCGGAAGAAGGCTGTGATATTCTTCGAGAGATTCATGAAGGGGATTGTGGTCATCACGCCGGTTCAAAATCTTTGGTGACTAAAGCTTTTTGTCATGGGTTCTACTGGTTGACGGCTCATGCCGACGTAGAGGACTTGGTTAGAAAATGCGATGCTTGCCAGAAATTCTCGCGACGTGCTCATGTACCAGCGCAGGAGCTACGGATGATCCCAATTACTTGGCCGTTTGCGACTTGGGGGCTTGATATGGTTGGACCCTTTAAGAGATCCCAAGACCAGAAAACCCACCTGTTGGTAGCAGTGGATAAATTTACAAAATGGATTGAAGCGGAGCCTGTCAGTAAGTGTGATGCAGCAACAACGGTTCAGTTCATCAAAAAGGTGATTTTCCGGTTTGGCTTTCCACACAGTATTATAACTGATAATGGCACCAATCTATCCAAAGGAGCCAAGGGAGTCATCGGCACTCGCGCCTTGGATTATTCCTACCGGGTTAAGGTTTACAGATACACTTAATCACAGGTATGATACATGTTTGTCTTTCATATACAGTTCAAGTTTTTTACTTAGAACATGTGTCAGGGCAGTATAACCCGTCTGGTGGTAAACCGCCAGGACATCTTTTAGCATTGTTCATGTAGACACAGGTAATATAAACAGTTAAAGCATTGCAAAAAGAAGATAATTTGGGAATTGCCAATCAAAGTAATACCATGAAGGATAACAGTGGGACAAAGACGATATCTCAACTATTCTATTACAAGGCACTTGCAGGCCCAAAAGAATATCAGTTTCTTGCAAAGTATTCAAAACATAAAGATTAAACCAGAGCCGGTTTAGGATTCTTCTTCGGCTCCCTATGAAGACTGAGGGTCAGCTTGCTCCGGATCTTCGTCGGCTTCTGGCAGCTGCTGGAAATTAGGAGTGATCCAGTCAATCTTGTCAAGGGCGCGGAAATATACTTCATCGTTTATGAGTTCTGACGGGTCAATGTCAGGAGCAAAGGTATGCTTACGAACGGGTGGGATCAGATTTTCGGTGTCATAAATCGGCCGCTCCACCCGCACATTCTCTAGACCACAACCCGGATGATACCTTGTTAAGTCCGCTTCATCAACAAGCTTACTGGCAAGAGGGCGCATATCTTTGGTTAAAGCGCGAAGATCTTCAGCAGAGAAGGTTGACCCGTCTTCTTTCATGCTGGGATAACCATTCATGGCCTCCGCCGGATCAAAATCGGGAACCCATGCCTTGGCCCGGGTTAACGCCATGAGAGAGCCAGCTCTGGTAGCAGATTTCTTCACTTCAACAAGTCGAGCAGGCAAGATAGATAATTTCTCCAGAGTACCTTGGATGGTGGTTGGCGCCGGTTTATTGTGCGACATAGCACTGATGGCCCTCTGAGCACCGAAGTAGAGTTGTTCCACCAAGGTATAAGCAGCCTTTAGTTTCCTCCATACATCATCTCCAAGATGAGTCACGCGCATCCCTGTATACAAGTGATGAGTTAAACCGGAGCAGTTTAAGATTGCAAGGATACAAACATATGAAAACAAGTACTCACCGAAGATAGCAGATGTCATATCGTCTATATGCTGGTTTAACCCGGATAACTCCTCCGTCACTGGGTTAAAAGCAGCCTCCGCATCCTTGGCTCTTTTCTCTAAAGCAGCCCTCTGTACCTCCCAAGTGGACCACTCCGCTTCAAAATCTTTTTTGAGCTTCTCCATACTCGCTAAAGCAAGGGAAAGCTCCTATTTGGCTTTAGTTGAAGCAGTCTCTTGAAAGGCCAGGTTATTCCGGAGTTCAGTTGCCTCCGAAGCCCTCCGGTTCAAGTCAGCCTGCAGAAGACAGAAAATGTTAGAAGAACAGTTCAATCAAAAGTCTCAAGCACATAACAAGTTATGCACTCGACACTTGGGGGCTAATGTACAATTGAAGTGAAAGAAAGCAACTGTTTCAAACAAGTCCCAAGCACATAACACAATTATATTCTTGGCACTTGGGGGCTAATGTAAGGTCATTCTCAAACATGGAAGAAGTCCCGATTCACCCGCAATGGAGTAAACCGGCCCTTGGGGGCTATATATGCAAATCAAGCTATTTCAATTAATCTATCAAAGTCCCGGTTCATCCTAAAGGCTGAACCGGCACTTGGGGGCTACTATGGCCTAATGGTACAATTGCAAGATACAAGCAGAAATGAAAGGCGAAGGGAAAGAAGTTACCTCATATTTCTCCTTCGTCATATTTACCAAACCGGCATCATGGTCACGACTGGTGAAAAGCCGGTTCAGATACCCAGAGTGGATCTCCTGGGCGGTGAGCAGGGCCTAACTAGACAAGTCAGTACTCCACTTGCCTTTATCTTTTTGGAGAACCTCCTCCTTGGCAGTATGTCTGGCCAAGATAACAGGTTCCGCGGGAGCAGAAAAACCTATTCCGGTAATCTCAACATCTTCTGTTGAGGCAGCAGTTGGCCTGGGGGGATCATCAGTGCACGCCGGACTAACGGGAGCCGGGCTAGCCCGAGGAGGACTAACCCGGACAGGGCTGACCGGTTTAGCAGCGCTCTCCGTGGCATCGCCCCCTGGAGCAGCAAGATCCTCTTGGTCTATTGGGGAAGGATCATTGAGCGGAACCTCAGTGTTCTCTTCTAGAGGATAGGCAGCTTCAACATCCTCTGCCGGTTCAGAAGTGTTTCCGGCTGCCGGTTTATTTAATTTCGCCTTCTTACTAGGCTTGGGCATACTGAAAGATTAAAAGAGTAATGAAAATCACAAAGTCAAAACGGAAAGGTAAACTGGACATTCGGAAAGATGACTTACCCAGGAACGGTCTTAAGCACCGGGACTTGGGTGGCAGTTGACTCGCCAGAAGAAGACAGAGGAGCTTCCTGATAGTTGGGATCAGACGGTCTAAGAGGTTTGCGAATAAGGCCTGCTTTTGGATGAAGAAGGGTTGGAGTAAGCAAAACCTCTGAGCGGCGTGTGCGAGCTGGTGTGTGGGGTAATCCGGATGGTTCAACCACGTGGCCACTGTGGCGTGTGGTCCGGCAAGCCTTATGCTACTGCTTCTTTAAAAGAAAATTGGGGTCCAATTGAGCATAAGGGTGAGAAAATGGATATTTCCGGGCTACCCGACAAATCTTGGGTGGCAACGGTTCTGAATTAGATGAGAGAGAAATTACCTCAGCTTCATCCGCTTTACTCCCCTCCGCCGGATCCTGGGAAAGGACATTGTTAATATAAATACAGACAAAGGAAAGTTAAAAGGTGTACAGAACAAGCAATACCTCAGAAGCCGGATCATCTTCCTCGGAGTTTGAACCGGAAGCGGTGGCAGGTTTCTTCTTATGTTTCTTTATGGCTAAGCTCTTCTTGCGAGTTGGCTTCACCGGTTTGTCTTGAGCCTTCTTCTTCCAGAAGGGGTTATTCGCCTGTGTAAAGGGGCAAAAAACATATTGAAGACAAGCAATATGGACGGATTAAAGCAAAAAAAAGGACAGAAGAATATTACCGACGGCGGTTTGTTGTTCACACATAAAGGTGCTAAACCGGTTCGGCCGCAATCCTCCAAGGGGATGTTCAACATCTTCTTAGCAGATTCAGTAACTTCGTTCTCTGGAAGCATTGTAGCTGAGAAATGCCGAGGGTCCTTCGGATTACCGGTGTACTCGCACATTAGACCGGATCGCCGACTTAACGGGAGAATGCTCCAAGAGAGCCAGCAGCGGACAAAATCAACCCCGGTTAAACCATTGGCTACGAAAGCCCTGAGTTTGGACAGCTGGGGGGCATATCGAGCCCGGTCTTGGGCACTCAGACGTTGCGGGAAGGGGTGATCCGCTGTCAAGCGATAAGGGCGGTAACCCGGCAACGGATTTTCTTCCTCCGGTGAAGTGTCCTTGCAATAGAACCAAGTTTGATTCCACTCCTTGGGGTGGCTGTGAAGAGTGGCGTGAGGGAAGCTAACATCTTTCCTCTTCTGGATGCTCACACCGCCAAGTTCAGTATGGGGCCCGTCGGAGAACTCAGTCCGGCGATTCAGATGGAAGAAATCCTGGAATAGCTCTACGGATGGCTCCTCTTGCAGATATGCTTCTGAGAAGACTTGGAAGTTGCAGATGTTTGATATAGAATTGGGACCTATATCCTGTGGATGGAGTTGAAAATCGGCTAAAACGTCGCGGAAGAACTTTGAACCGGGAGGGCTAAAACCCCGGGTTAGATGATCGAAAAAGACTATGGTCTCTCCCTCCTTAGGCTTAGGAGGACACTCTTTCCCAGGGGCCCGCCAGTGCAGAACCTTCTTTGGACCCAGAACGCCAATTGAGGCCGCCTCTACTAAATCGTCCTCGGTGATCTGGGACGGAACCCAGTTGCAGGCAACAAACTCTTTCGCCATGGAAGCCATCTTTTTCAAAGAAGGAATGCTGAAAGATACAATACAAGATCCGATTTATGATCTGCGCTACAGTGAACCGACACGTTCTATGAAAGCATTGATCTAATTGACGGTTTAAACAAGGGACTAATGGTATCTACTGATCCGAAGCAAGTATGAACGAGACAGCTACCGGTTTATGAATATAGAAGGAGAAAGTTAAACCGCCAATTACAGGATGCATGCCTAAATCTAAACCGTCAGTGCAGGCATGTAAGGCGCAGGTTACAATTGAACCGGTGACATAAACAGATAAGTTGCAGATCTAAAGTGTGAGAAACAACTTTCACATGAACATCGGTAAAATATGGATCTACGGCACGGGGAAAAATCAAGATAATTCAAGTCATATCCGTCGCAGACAGTGAAGGTTTCTACAGATCCAACCTAAGCTAGCAGTATTGGAGGAACTAAAATTATAAAGGTGGAGCGGAGTCATGCGCACAAGAATTGACCTAAAAAGTTTCACATCTACAACTAAAGAACGGCCTACGGTGATGAACTGCGAAGAACAAGGGTTCGTGGGCGAGCTACAAAGAAACCCTAGAGCTAAGATCTATGGGGACAAAGAGATAACGTACCCGAGGAAGCAAAGGACAGCGACGAGTCTCTGGACGTGTTCAGGTCGATGCAGCGGCCGGGCTTGGTGACGGCGACGAGCTCGAAGAACGGCGGTGGAGCTTGGGCGACTGGAGGACAGAGGAAGACGAAGCAGAGGGGGTAAAGAGATAGCCCTCGACCCTATTTATATGCCGAAGAGATAAAACGGCAGGCGCGGGAATCGAGGAGACAAAAAATCGGATATAGATTGAGCTGTCACCTCGATCTTGGGAGCGGTAATAAGTGAAGGTAAAAAGCAGGTGCAGGCATTGAATGCGCGGATGATGTCACGATGGTTTAAAGCGGCACAGAGGGATGAAGTCATGCCGGTTTACCAAAGTATACTGAAGCTGCGAAAGCGAAAAGTTGTACAAGACTTTGGAGATTGACATGAACAGGTTCAAATCAATCTGGGGCCTAATGTCAGGGATATTACTACCTGGTATGAACCGGCCAGGAGGGCCCGGTTTAAGTTAACAAGATTGTATTACCAGAAGCCCATCTCAGTATAGAGAACAAGGTTATAGCCTAGAAGGATTAGAGTCCATACGATAGGCCCCATAACTTGTAAACCGTCATATTATGTAAACTTGGGATGTAAGGTAGAAAGAGTAGAGACCGAGGCGGACACGATTATGAGCCGGCCTCGGGACTCTGTAAACTGGACCGGGCGTCACCTCTTATATTAAGGGACGACCCGGCGATGGTTCAGGACGAGAAACAACAGCTCGAGACACAGGCAAAGCGGATTCGCTCCCTGGTCATCGAAGCCCAAGCAATACCACACCAAACTAGACGTAGGCTTTTACCCCTGTGTCCTTTGTCCGCTTTAACCCCTTTAAGCTAACCCGTAGCGATGGCCTCATGACTAAGTCCTTTTGCTAGGACATCTGCCATGCTAAATCCACGACAATGTGCCCATTGTTGTCGCTAATGTTATTATTTTGACTGACTTTGTCATACTTGAGATGCCCGAGGACGACAACATGTCGATTATCCTTGGTAGACCCTTCTTGAATACTGCAGGGGATGTTATTGATTGCAACAAAAGCAAGGTCACTTTTCATATCAATGGTAATGAGCATAGGGTGCACTTTCCGAAGAAACAATTCCAAGTGAATGGTATTAATGTTATTGAAAAATCTCCGACAATCACTATTGGAAGTTTTCAAATACCTCCACCTACTGTTAAAAAGAAATATGAAATGCTTATTGTTGGGGACATCCATATCCCTATTGAGGTAACGTAGTGATTTACAAATGTTCTTCCATCTCATGCTAATCAAAAGTGGTTGTTAATAAGACTTGATCAACCTTATTAATGAATCATTTTTGAGAGGAATGAAGTGATGAATTTAGTGAGCACTATTTTTTATCCTTACCTTTTGTTTTCTGTTTTTATTAGTTAAATAAAATAAAATGCCATGTGTTTGTCTGTTTTCTGAGTTTCCCGTGCAATAAAAAATGACCCAAAAATAAAAGTTCTCATCATGCTTTAAAAATGGAACACAATTTTTCCCGATTATTTTAGAATTTCTGCTGCAAATAATATTAGAGGGAGGTGCACCAAGTGGGCACAACCCACCTGGGCGCGCCAGGACCCCCAGGCGCATCCTGGTGGGTTGTGGTCCCCACGTGCCCCCCCTCACTTATCTCTTTACACCATATCGTCACGAACCTCCAGAAAAAATTCACCTTTGCTCTCTCTCGCGTGTTCTTACTCTCAAACACGCGGATTTCTATCTCTTTGCTCGAAGCTCCGTTTCCGAAACTGTTTCGGGGGATTGTTGTTTGGTATGTGACTCCTCCGTTTGTCCAATTAGTTTTCGTTTTAATGGTTTATATTTCGAATAATTAGCTACTCTTAGTGCTGTTGTAGATGAGCTTGCATGTTGAATTCTTAGAGATCCAAGTAGTTTGAATGCTTGCTATGGCCTCTAGGCATCCCTATGAGTAGTTGCTATCATTCTTGTAAGGTTTTGTTGAGAAAAAAATTGTGGACTAAAAATTTCAGAATTTTATTCATAGGAAAAACATGAGTATCTTTAGGAAGTTTGCTTCCAAGAAGAACTCCAAGGGAGTGATTGGGAAGTCATCTGATAGTGATCTCCACATCCGGATATTGGCAGAGTTACGGCCATGCGAATGGCCGCATACCACGTTCATGGAAGATGCCTCAATCCTTCAAGAGTTTGCACAATATGCTGCTAATACTGGCCTCGCTGATTTCATTACGGCTGAATGTGAACAGTATCATCTCCTCACAAACACCTTTGTGCAAAGTTTTAATTTTCTTCCCATGAATAATCCCCCCGAGGTGCAATTTAATTTATATGTTGAACCCCATCAGATACCGCTTACTGAATTTTGTGAAATATGCTTGCTTCCTACTGATGGTAGTTTGGCAGAGCCTAGCCCCGCAGAGTTTGAAAGCTTTTATCGTACTCTCACAGTGGGTGATGAGAGAGGGGTGTCGGGTATCACTGCCGCTGGCTTGCATTTTCCTGCTATTCATTATTTTTCTCTTTCATTGCGAAATGCTTGCTTGCTAGAGAGAAGGTGGGTGCACTCAGTTCACCAGACCTTGCAGTTTTGCGTCGTGCACTAGAGGGCGAGAACACTTATAGCTTGAGAGCTATTGTGGCGTGTCGCCTCCACATTAATAAGTCCAAGGGTAAAATACATGGAGGTATTTATGCCACTCGTCTGGCGACTCGCTTTAATGTTTAGATACGCCTGCATGATTTTCCTTCACCCAAGGTTTACCTAGATCGCGCTGCCTTGGATCACCACCAGTTTACTGTTGTCGATTATCCTAACATTCCTATTCGTTATAACCTGGTTTTTAGTGTGATAACTCATGATATTATTCCACTACCCGCACTTGCTTTGTTTGATCCTATTGCCAGGGGTGGATATAGGATTATGCCCGCGGATATCATGGCCTATCGAAATGACCAGGCTATAGCAGAGGAGGATCCTCAGTAGTGGGATGCGTGGATGCCTGCTCCTCAGTACCCCGACTACTATCCAGGCTACTGACTGCTTACCAAGTTAGGCCAGAAGCCTAAGCTTGGGGGAGTACGTGTTTCTCACAGACTTTGCATTCACCTTCACAAATTTCAGTTGTCGGTGTTCACACTTTTTCATTGTAGTATCAATGCTTAATGTATTTTGTCTCCTTCTTCTTGTGTGTTTGAAAAACCTTAGAAAAACAAAAAAATGTCTAGCTGAAGTTAGTCTACTTCTATGCTTGCTTAGTTGTAATATTAAGAAGAAAACCTAAAAATATTTCCTTGTTCTTCTTTTGCTTGTTGGGAACTTTCCCGTGTAAATAGTTTTTTCCCGTTTTGCTTTCCCCTTTTATTTGCTTGTTCTAGAAAATCAAAAACTCGAAAAATATTTCAGTGTGTTTCTCTGAATTTCTTTTCTTTTTATTCAAGTCATACCAAAGAGAAGACCACGATGAAAATGTTGAGTGGCTCTCATATGCATAATTGTTTATCTAATAAAGAGCCCATTTTACCTTGTCTTCTCCTGTTGAATAAAATGTTTGCAGATTCCAGCTTAGTCCATGGCACTCTTGCACTATTATTATTTTCACATCGTTCGGTCATGCAAGTGAAAGGCAATAATGACGATATTTGATGGGCCGTGGCGGAGAGAAACTGATATGAACTCGACTTGTTATGTTTTTGTAAATATGTTTAACCTAGTATCCATGATTCAGCCCATTATGATTAAACATGTTTGCAATGACAATTAGAGATTATAGTTTCACATGCCATGCATAAGTAGCTAGGAGTTGATAATGATTTATCTTGGATATCAACATTGCATTAAAATTATTGTGATGTAGTATGATGATATGGTATCCTCCTCTGAATGTTCGAGTGGCTTGACTTGGCACATGTTCATACATGTAGTTGAATCAAAACCAACATAGCCTCTATGATATTTATGTTCATGGTGTCCATATCCTACTCATGCTGGTGTCCAATGTTTATTATGCATAATGTATGTTCATGACTGTTGTTGCTCTCTAGCTGGCCGCTTCCCAACCTATTTGCTAACCTTCGCCTGTACTAAGTGGGAATTCTTCTTATACATCAAAAACCTTAAACCCAAGTTATTCCAGATGAGTCCACCATACCTGCCTATATACGGTATTACCCTGCTGTCCTAAGTAAATTTGCATGTGCCATCTCTAAAAACTTCAAATAAATATCCTTTTTGTGTGCCTGGATCGTTCATGGAACGACAGGAGGTAGTCGGTAACTTCCATGCTAAGCGGGTTATTCTCAGGTCGAGTGTTTATTCACTCGCCATCGCACGAGAAAAGGGCGGTAATAGGGATTCACAGTCCCAAATTGCAAAAATAAAAATAGCTTATAAATAAACAAACAAAAACTCCCAATGGAGTCCAAACCTTTACCTTTCTGCTTGGGAACCACCACTAGCATGTTTAGCATGGGAGATATTGATAACTGATAGTCGTGAAGTAAATCAGAAGGGTGCATGTCTCAAAATATCATTTACCTCTGTTTTGAAAACTTGAGCTCTGGCACCTATGCAAATCACTGCTTCCCTCTGCGAAGGGACTATCTATTTAATTTTATGTTGTGTCATCACCTTCTAAAATAGGCGCCAGATCTGAGAGCACTACTATCATGCCTATGCATTGTGTGTAATGAATTTTGGGTGTTAACATGACTAGATCTTTTCTACCATGAGTTACAATGTTTAGTCGCTGCTTGCACTTTGGAGGTGCTCTACATTTATGTTTTGCGGTCTCAGAAAGGGCTAGCGAGATACCACTATTGTCATCGTTGTTTGACAACATCTTGCTGTTTGAGATGTCTTATTATCGCTCACTAGATGATTATGTCGTTGATATGGGTTAATATAATTTCTAAGAGTTATTGCTAACATGGTTAGAGATGATATTTGCTGAAAACCTGGATGTTGTTTAAGCTTATTTATGAAAACAAGAGCAAAAGAGTTCGTAAAAGTTTTTCTTTCTCACTTTCAGTTTATCAACTGAATTGCTTGAGGACAAGCAAAGGTTTAAGCTTGGGGGAGTTGATAGGTCTCCAACGTATCTACTTTTCCTAATGTTTTCCCTCTTGTTTTGGACTCTAATTTGCATGATTTGAATGAAACTAACCCCGGATTGACGTTGTTTTCAGCAGAACTACCATGGTGTTGTTTTTGTGTAGAAATAAAAGTTCTCGAAATGGAACTAAACTTTGCGAGGAATTTTTATACAATAAAAGAAAAATACTGGAGCCAAGAACCACCGGAGGGGGGGGGCACCTGGGAGGGCACAACCCACCAGGGCGCGCCCCCCTCCCGGCGCGCCCAGGTGGGTTGTCCCCACCTGGTGGCCCCGCAGACGTCAACCCAGATACTATATATTCACATGTACGGAGATAAAAAATCAGGGAGAAAGAATTATTGTGATCCACGAGACGGAGCCGCCGCCACCTCCTATTCTTCATCGGGAGGCCAGATCTGGAGTCCATTTGGGGCTCCGGAGAGGGGGATTTTCGTTCTTCGTCATCACCAACCCTTCTCCATCGCCAATTCTGTGATGCTCCCCACTGGGAGTGAGTAATTACTTCATAGGCTCGCTGGTCGGTGAGGAGTTGGATGAGGTTCGTCATGTAATCTAGTTAGTTTTGTCAGGGTCGATCCCTAGTATCCACTATGTTCTGAGATTGATGTTGCTATGACTTTACCATGCTTAATGCTTGTCACTTTTGGCCCGGGTGCCATGATTTCCGATCTGAACCGTTTATGTTATCACCACTATATTCATGTTCTAGACCCGATCTTGCAAGTTATAGTCACCTACTACGTGTTATGATCCGGCAACCCCGGAGTGACAATACCCAGGACCACTCCCAGTGATGATCGTAGTTTGAGGAGTTGATGTATTCACCATGTGTAAATGCTTTGTTCTGGTTCTCTATTAAAAGGAGGCCTTAATATCCCTTAGTTTCCAGTATGGACCCCGCTACCACGGGAGGGTAGGACAAAAGATGTCATGCAAGTTCTTTCCATAAGCACGTATGATTATTTACGGAATACATGCCTACATTATATTTATGAACTGGAGCTAGTGCCATATCGCTCTAGGTTATGACTGTCACATGATGAATATCATCCAACAATTTACCGATCCAATGCCTACAAATTTATCATATATTGTTCTTGCTAAGTTACTACTGCTATCGTTAATGCTGCACTTGCTACAAAACTATTGTTATCACTGTTACCGTTACCATTGCTACTACCACTACTAACAAAACTGTCATATTACTGTGCTACTGATCACTTTGCTGCAGATAATTAATTTCCAGGTGTGGTTGAACTGACAACTCAGCTGCTAATACTTACAAATATTCTTTGGCTCCCCTTGTGTCGAATATATAAATTTGGGTTGAATACAATACCCTCGAAAACTTTTGCGATCCCCTATACTTGTGGGTTATCATGGCACCGCGTTCAAGAAGAGCGCTGGCTGAGAGCAGAACCCCATGTAGCAACTTGGTGACAAATGAAAAGTCTTTTGAAAGGGAGACTTTTACCCGTTGATTATGACCCGATCCTATTTGTCCAATTATGTTACTTCTTGATTTTGCGTTGGTTTTTCCCTTGAAGAGGAAAGGGTGATGCAGCAAAGTAGAGATAAGTATTTACCTCAATTAAGACCAAGGTGTCAATCCATTAGGAGGAACCAACAAGTCACCGATAGTTGCACCTATACAAACAAACAAATACTTGCACCCAACACGATAAAGGGGTTGTCAATCCCTTGACGGTTACTTGCAAGGATGAGATCTAATAAAGATAGGTATAAAAGATAAATAAAAGTGCAAAATAAATAAAAGTAAATAAATTACAACAAGGTATTTTTGTGTTTTTGGTTTTATAGATATGAAAATAATATGATAGAAATAGACACGGGGCCATAGTTTCACTAGAGGCTTCTCTCTTGAAAAACGCATATGGTGGGTAAACAAATTACTATTGAGCAATTGATAGAAAAGCGAATAATTATGACAATATTCAAGGCAATGATCATGAATATAGGCATCACGTCCCTGACAAGTAGACCGACTTCTGCCTGCACCTACTACTATTACTCCACGCATCGACCGCAATGATCATGAATATAGGCATCACGTCCCTGACAAGTAGACCGACTTCTGCCTGCATCTACTACTATTACTCCACGCATCGACCACTATCCAACATGCATCTAGTGTATTAAGTTAACAAGAACGAAGTAACGCCTTAAGCAAGATGACATGATGTAGGGATAGATCCAATCAATGTGAATATACCCCACCTTTTTATCCTTAATGGCAACAATACAAATACGTGCCTCGCTACCCCTTCTATCACAAAGTAAGGACACCGCAAGATTGAACCCATTACAAAGCACCTCCCAATTGCAAGAAAAATCAATCTATTTGGCCAAACCAACTCAATAGATCGTAGATAAATACAAAGCTATATTAATCATGCATAAAAGAGTTCAGAGAAGACTCAAATAATATTCATAGATAATCTGACCATAAACCCACAATTCATCGGATCTCAACAAACGCACCGCAAAAGAGAATTACATCGAATAGATCTCCAAGAACATCGAGGAGAACATTGTATTGAAGATCAAAGAGAGAGAAGAAGTCATCTAGCTACTAGATATGGACCCGTAGGTCTGTGGTAAACTACACACATCATCGGAAGGGCAATAAGGTTGATGTAGATTCCCTTTGTGAGTGAATCCACCTCCGGCGGAGTAACGACGAAGGCCTCTAGATGGGATCTCATGAGGACAGAAACTTGCGGCGGTGGAAAAGTATTTTTGGTGTGCCCTCTGGTCTACGGGGAATATTTGGGTATTTACGGAGCAAAGATCAGGGTTGTAAGTGCCACGAGTGGCCCACAAGCTCATAGCACCCCTAGGGGGCGCGTGCCCTACAAAAAAAGACACATCCATGACATTTTGGCCCGAACAAAAAAATATGTCATGCTTATGACACTTCTATGATGATAATTGTGACAAAAAAACTTTGAATACATTAAGATAAAGCGAGGAAGATTGAAGATGCAACGCCAAGTCTGTTGGGAAACGTAGCATGCAATTTCAACAAATTTCCTACATTCACGCAAGATCTATCTAGGAGATGCATAACAATGAGAGGGGGAGAGTGTTTCTACGTACCCTCGGAGACCGAAAGCGGAAGCGTTTGACAACGTGGTTGATGTAGTCGAACTTCTTCTCGTTCCGACCGATCAAGCACCGAACGTATGGCTGATCCGAGTTCTGCACACGTTCAACTCGATGACGTCCCTCAAACTCTTGATCCAACAAAGTGTCGAGGAAATAGGCGGGTTCTGTCAGCACGACGGCATGGTGACGGTGATGGTGCTGTGCTCCGCGCAGGGCTTCGCCTAAGCACTACGAAGTTTTGACCAAGGGTGTAATCCGTGGAGGGGGCGCCTGATAACCCACACGTGTAGGGGATCGCAACATTTTTCGAGGGTAAAGTATTCAACCCAAATTTATTGATTCGACACAAGGGGAGCCAAGGAATACTCTTAAGTATTAGCAGCTGAGTTGTCAATTCAACCACACCTAGAAACTTAGTATCTGCAGCAAGGTAATTTAGTAGCAAGGTAATATGGAAGTAACGGTAACAGTAGCAAAAGTAGCGATAGTGTTTTTGTAGCGATTGTAACAGTAGCAGCGAAAAAGTAAATAAGCAACAAGCAATATGTGAAAAGCTCGTAGGCATTGGATCGGTGATGGAGAATTATGTCGGATGCGATTCCTCATGTAATAGTTATAACCTAGGGTGACACAGAACTAGCTCTAGTTCAATAATGTAATGTAGGCATGTATTCCGAATATAGTCATACATGCTTATGGAAAAGAACTTGCATGACATCTTTGTCCTACCCTCCCGTGGTAGCGGGGTCCTAGTGGAAACTAAGGGATATTAAGGCCTCCTCTTATTAGAGTACCAGACCAAAGCATTAACACATAGTGAATACATGAACTCCTCAAACTACGGTCATCACCGGGAGTGGTCCGACTATTGTCACTTCGGGGTTGCCGGATCATAACACATAGTAGGTGACTATTGACTTGTAAGATAGGATCAAGAACACACATATATTCATGAAAACATAATAGGTTCAGATCTGAAATCATGGCACTCGGGCCCTAGTGATAAGCATTAAGCATGGCAAAGTCATAGCAACATCAATCTTATAACATAGTGGATACTAGGGATCAAACCCTAACAAAACTAACTCGATTACATGGTAAATCTCATCCAACCCATCACCGTCCAGCAAGCCTGCGATGAGATTACTCACGCACGGCAGTGAACATCATTGAATTGGTGATGGAGGAAGGTTGATGATGACGATGGCGACGATTTCCCCTCTCCGGAGCCCGGAACGGACTCCAGATCAGCCCTCCCGAGAGAGATTAGGGCTTGGCGGCGGCTCCGTATTGTAAAACACGATAATTCTTCCTCTCTGATTTTTTTCTCCCTGAAAGTGAATATATGGAGTCCGACGGTACGTCGGTGGAGCATCAGGGGGCCCACGAGGCAGGGGGCGTGCCCAGGGGGAGGGGCGTACCCCCACCCTCGTGGACAGGGTGTGGGCCCCCTGACATGGATCTTTCCGCATATATTTTTTATATTTTCCAAAACAATTCTCTGTGGATTTTTAGGTCATTCCGAGAACTTTTTATTTCTGCACAAAAACAACACCATGGCAATTCTGCTGAAAACAGCATCAGTCCGGGTTAGTTCCATTCAAATCATGCAAGTTAGAGTCCAAAACAAGGGCAAAAGTGTTTGGAAAAGTAGATACGTTGGAGACGTATCAACTCCCCCAAGCTTAAACCTTTGTTTGTCCTCAAGCAATTAATTTAGTTGATAAACTGAAAGTGATAAAGAAAAACTTTGACAAACTCTGTTTGCTCTTGTTGTTGTAAATATGTAAGCCAGCATACAGGTTTTCAGCAAAAATCATGAACTAACCACATTCACAATAACTTTCAAGTCTCATGTCTACTCATATCAATGGCATAATCAACTAGCGAGCAATAATAATAAACCTCAGATAACAACACTTTCTCAAAACAATCATAATATGATATAACAAGATGGTATCTCGCTAGCACTTTCTGAGACCGCAAAACATAAATGCAGAGCACCTTTAAAGATCAAGGGCTGACTAGACATTGTAATTCATGATAAAAGAGATCCAGTCATGATCATACTCAATGCAAATTACTAGTAATACATGCAAATGACAGCGGTGCTCTCCAACTGGTGCTCTTTTATAAGAGGATGATGACTCGACATAAAAGTAAATAGATAGGCCCTTCACAGAGGGAAGCAGGGATTTGTAGAGGTGCCAGAGCTCAATTTTTAAATAGAGATGAATAATATTTTGAGCTGTATACTCTCATTGTCAACATAACAACCAAGAATCTCGATATCTTCCATGTTACGCACATTATAGGAGGTTCCCAAACAGAATGGTAAAGTTTATACTCCCCCAACCACCAACAAGCACACTCCACGGCTAGCCCGAAACAACGGGTACCGTCCAAACCAACAACAGCCCTATGGGAGTTTTGTTCAATTATTATGATTTTGAGCATGGGACTGGGCATCCCGGTTACCAGCCATTTTCTCATGAATGATGAGCGGAGCCCACTCATCGTGAGAATAACCCACCTAGCATGGAAGATATAGACAACCCTAGTTGATACATGAGCTGTTCGAGCATACAAAACAGAATTTCATTTGAAGGTTTAGAGTTTGGCACATACAAATTTACTTGGAACGGCAGGTGAATACCGCATATAGGAAGGTATGGTGGACTCATGTGGAATAACTTTGGGGTTTATGGAAGTAGATGCACAAGCAGTATTCCCGCTTAGTATAGGTGAAGGCTAGAAAGAGACTAGGAAGTGACCAGCTAGAGAGCGACAACAGTCATGAACATGCATTAAAATTAATCAACAGTGAATGCAAGCATGAGTAGGATATAAATCACCATGAACATAAACATCATGGAGGCTATGTTGATTTGTTTCAACTACATGCGTGAACATGTGCCAAGTCAGACCACTTGAATCGTTCAAAGGAGGATACCACCCCATCATACCACATCACAACCATTTTAATATCATGTTGGCACGCAAGATAGACCATTATAAACTCCTAGCTATTTAAGCATGGCATAAGCAGCTATGATCTCTAATTGTCATTGCAAGCATGTTTCATTCATAACAGGCTGAATCAGGAATAATGAACTATCATATTTACAAAAACAAGAGAGGTTGAGTTCATACCAGCTTTTCTCATCTCAATCAATTCATCATATATCATCCTTATTGCCTTTCACTTGCACGACCAAAGGGTGTGGATAATAATAATAGTGCACGTGCATTGGACTAAGCTGGAATCTGCGAGCATTTAATACAAGAGAGAAGACAAGGTAATATGGCTCAAGGTTAAATCAACAATAAAGCATATGAGAGCCACTAAGCATTTTCAATCATGGTCTTCTACTCTTAACCCCCAAAGAAAAGAAAAGAAACTATTTACACGGGAAAGCTCCCAACAAGCAAAAGAAGAACGATAAATCTTTTTGGGTTTTCTTTTAATTACTACTACTACAAGCAAGGAAAGTAAACTAGCTAAAAGCTACAACTAATATTTTTTTTGTTTTTCTTAAGGTTTTCTAACACACAAGAAAAAGACTTAAGAAAAGAATTGAAACTAGCATGGATGGTACAATGAAAGAGTGTGAACACCGACAACTAGAATAAGTGTGTGAACATGAATGTAAAGTCGGTGAGAAACACGTAATCCCCCAAGCTTAGGCTTTTGGCCTAAGTTGGTCTATGGACAGTATTGGCCTGATGGTAAGGATCGAGTGGTGGCTCCAGCTCAGGCTCTGAAGCTCGTGCCTTGCTCTGCTACTTGTAGAAGGCATCTGACGTAACGAGATATATGCCTGAAGACAGATCAAACAGAGATGGTGCACGCAAGGTAACAATCTCACAATATTTTTCATCAAACCTTAATTTATAATTAAGCAACCTCTCCTTGTATTTAACAATAAAATCATGTGCTATCATACTCTTATAATTTAGATAAACAGGGGCAAGCAATTTTTCTTCCTTCTCATGATGCCTGATAGGTATTCTAAAATGTTCAGCAAGGCGAGAAGCAAAGATGCCTCCAAAAACGGGGCCCTTTGAGTGGTTCAAACTCAATTGTTTAGCAACGACGACACCCAAGCTAAAAGTTGTGTCTCGAAATAAAGCATGGTGTAAAATGACAATATCAGGGGCACTAAGATTCCCACTGTTCCCGTGACCAATTAAACATCTACTAGCAAATAAAGCAAAGTAGCGCAGAACAGGGAAATGTATACTAGTAATTCTTGCCCCTGAGACTTGTCTAGTTTCCCCTACAGCTATCATGTCAATAAACCCTTCAACGTCTTCACGACGTGGTTCATCAAGTCTACCTTCAAAGGGTATCTTGCATACTTCACAACATTCTAAGAGTGATATCTCCTTAACCTCATCATATAAATGAAACTCTATTGTATGTGGTGTTTTCTTAACATGAAAATGAAAACTTTGCGTGAAAATATTAGTGAGTAAGAGATACTGTTCACGCTGGTCGTGGAGGAAGTCGGTGAGGCCTGCATTGTTTGCCAAATAATAAAAGTCTTCGTAAATCCCGGCGGCTCTCATGAACTCATTACAAGGCCATTCACACGGCCGAACTTCCGCCATGCGAGGAAGAGTATATTTGGGCTTCTTATTTTCTTCCTTCTTCTTATCCTCTGAACTTTTACTGGAGGAGCCCCTCAACAATCACTTTATCATTTTCCTCCTCTGAAAATTTCTGAATTTTTTAGTAACTCAAAGTAAAAGTTAACCAAACTCAACAAGATTGATAGCAACAACTCCTACAAGTGCCTAGAGACTATATCATGCATTAGAACTACTTGGGACCAAAGAAATTTGACATGCAAGCTCAAGAACAAGGTCACCACAGCAGCAAAAATTTGTAATAAACAAAGCACTAGAACAAAAACTAATTGGACCAATGGAGGATTCACATACCAAGGAACAATCTCCCCAATCAGTTTTGTGAATGGAGCTTTGAGCAAGGAGATCGAAAATGGCAGCAAGATGAGCAAGAACTCATGCTTGAGTTGGCTAGTGATTTTTTTGGGAGGAAGAAGAAGGCTATGGGTGCAGGAATAAGTGGAGGGGGCCACGTGGGGCCCACGAGGCAGGGGGCGCGCCCTGTGAGGGTTGGCGCACCCTGGACCCTCGTGGCCAGGTGCTGGCTCCCCTCGCTGTGTTTGCTGTGCCATATATTTTCAAATATTCTAGAAAAAATCACATTTCATTTTCAGGGCATTTGGAGAATTTTTATTTTAGGGGTATTTTTTTATTGCACGGACAAGTCTGGAAACAGACAGAAAAATACTATTTTTGCTTTATTTAATCTAATTAACAGAAGGTAAAAGGAGGGTATAGAAAGTTGTGCTATCTAGATTCACCCATCTCATGCTCATCAAAAGGAATCCATTAACAAGGTTGATCAAGTCTTGTTAATAAACTCTTTTCGAATAACATGAAACCATAGAATTTTCGAATAACACTAGGTTACCTCAATGGGGATATGTATGTCCCCAACAATAAGAATATCATATGTCTTCTTGACAGTAGGGAGGGGAAATTCAAAACCTCCAATAGTAATAGTTGAAAATTTTCCAATATAATTGATACTGTGGACCTGAGGTTGTTTCCTCGGAAAATGGACTGTATGCTCATTACCATTGACATAAAAAGTGACATTGCCTTTGTTGCAATCTATAACAACCCCTACAGTATTCAAAAATGGTCTATCAATGATAATAGACATACTATTGTCCTCGGGAATATCAAGTATAACAAATTCCGTTAGAATAGTAACATTTGCAACTACAACAGGCACATCCTCACAAATACCGACATGTATAGCAGTTGATTTATCGGCCATTTGCAAAGATATTTCAGTAGGTGTCAACTTACTCAAGTCAAGTCTACGATTTTAAGAGAGAGGCATAACACTAACACCAACACCAAGATCACATAAAGCAGTTTTAACATAGTTTCCTTTAATGGAGCAAGGTATAGTAGGTACTCCTGGATCTCCTAGTTTCTTAGGTATTCCACCTTTGAAAGTGTAATTGGCAAACACGGTGGAAATTTATACTTCAGGTATCTTTCTTTTATTGGTAATAATATCTTTCATATACTTAGCATAAGGATTTGTTTTAAGCATATTAGTCAGGCGCATACGCAAAAAGATAGGTCTAATCATTCCAGCAAAGCGCTCAAAATCCTCACCATCCTTTTTCTTGGATGGTTTAGGAGGAAAAGGCATGGGTTTCTGAACCCATGGTTCTCTTTCCCTACCATGTTTCCTAGCGACAAAGTCTCTCTTATCATAACATTGATTATTTGATTGTGGGTTATCAAGATCAACATCAGGTTTAATCTCTACATCATTATCATTGCTAGGTTGAGCATCATCATGAACATCATCATTAACATTATCACTAGGTTCATGTTCATTACCAGATTGTGTCTCAGCATCAGAAACAGATATATCATTTGGATTCTCAGGTGTGTCAACTACAGGTTCACCAGAAGCATGCAAAGTTCTATCATTTTTCTTTTTCTTCTTCTTAGAAGAACTAGGTGCATCTAAATTGGCTCTCTGAGAACCTTGTTCAATTCTCTTAGGGTGGCCTTCAGGATACAAAGGTTCCTGAGTAATTTTGCCACCTCTAGTAGCAACTCTAACAGCATAATCATTATTCTTCCTATTTAATTCATTGAGCAAATCATTCTGAGCTTTAAGTACTTGTTCTACTTGAGTGGTAACCATAGAAGCATGTTTACTAATGAGTTTCAATTCACCTTTAACTCTAGACATATAATCACTCAAGCGTTCAATCATATAAGCATTGCGTTGCAATTGTCTACCAACGTAATCATTGAAGTTTTCTTGTTTCACAATGAAATTGTCAAACTCATCTAAGCATTGGCTAGCAGACTTATAACGAGAAATATCACCTTCATCAAATCTATAAAGAGAATTAACCTCTACTACCTGTATCGGGTTATCAAGACCATGTATTTCCTCAATAGGCGGTAAATTCTTAACATCTTCAGCTTTAATACTTTTTTCTTTCATAGATTTCTTTGCCTCTTGCATATCTTCAGGACTGAGAAATAGAACACCTCTTTTCTTCGGAGTTGGCTTAGGGGCTGGCTCAGGAAGTGTCCAATTATTTTCTTTGGCCAACATATTATTCAATAGTAATTCAGCTTGATCAACTGTTCTTTCCCTAAAAACACAACCAACACAACTATCCAGGTGGTCTCTGGAAGCATCGGTTAGTCCATTATAAAAGACATCAAGTATATCGTTCCTCTGAAGAGGATGATCATGCAAAGCATTAAGTAATTGGAGAAGCCTCCCACAAGCTGGTGGGAGACTCTCTTCTACAATTTGCACAAAGTTATATATTTCCCGTAAGGCAGCTTGTTTCTTATGAGCGGGAAAATATTTAGCAGAAAAGTAATGCATCATATCCTGGGGACTACGCACACAACCAGGATCAAGAGAATTAAACCAAGTCTTAGCATCACCCTTTGACGAGAACGGAAATAGCTTGAGGATATAGTAATAACGAATCTTTTCATCGTTGGTAAACAAGGTGGCTATATCATTCAACTTAGTAAGATGCGCCACAACAGTTTCAGACTCATAGCCATGGAAAGGATCAGATTCAACCAAAGTAATTAACTCAGGATCAACAGAGAAATCATAATCCTTATCAGTAACAAAGATAGGTGAAGTAGCAAAAGTGGGGTCATGTTTCATTCTAGCATTCAAGGACTTTTCTTTCAGCTTGGCTAATAACTTCTTAAGATCATATCTATCGTTGCAAGCAAGAAAGTCTCTAACAGTTTCTTCATCCATAACATAACCCTCACGAACAACATGCAATTCATACCTAGGGGGAGAAGCTTCATCATCACTTCCATAAATATTATCACTTTCAATATTTGCATTCTCCTTAACCTTAGCAATTTGTTCATCTAGAAATTCACCTAGTGGCACATTATTATCAAGCATAGAAGTAGTTTCATCATACATAGCAGAAGTAGCATCATGAAGAACATATGACATATCAGATTCAATAGCAGGAGTAGGTGTCACAAATTTACTCATAACAGATGGTGAATCAAGTGCCGAGCTAGATGACAGTTCCTTACCCCCCCCCCTCGTAGTTGAGGGATAAATCTTGGTTTTTGAGTCTTTCAAGTTCTACATAGTGATGAACAGATATAAATCACAAGTGACTTACAAAATAGAGTTATGCTCCTCGCCAACGGAGCCAGAAAATAGTCTTGATAACCCACAAGTGTAGGGGATCACAACAGTTTTCGAGGGTAAAGTATTCAACCCAAATTTATTGATTCGACACAAGGGGAGCCAAAGAATACTCTTAAGTATTAGCAGCTGAGTTATCAATTCAACCACACCTGGAAACTTAGTATCTGCAGCAAGGTAATTTAGTAGCAAGGTAATATGGAAGTAACGGTAACGGTAGCAAAAGTAGCGATAGTGTTTTTGTAGTGATTGTAACAGTAGCACCGAAAAGGTAAATAAGCAACAAGCAATATGTGAAAAGCTCGTAGGCATTGGATCGGTGATGGAGAATTATGTCGGATGCGATTCCTCATGTAATAGTTATAACCTAGGGTGACACAGAACTAGCTCCAGTTCAATAATGTAAGGTAGGCATCTACTCCGAATATAGCCATACATGCTTATGGAAAAGAACTTGCATGACATATTTTGTCCTACCCTCTCGTGGCAGCGGGGTCCTAGTGGAAACTAAGGGATATTAAGGCCTCCGTTTAATAGAGTACCAGACCAAAGCATTAACACATAGTGAATACATGAACTCCTCAAACAACGGTCATCACCGGGAGTGGTCCGACTATTGTCACTATGGGGTTGCCTGATCATAACACATAGTAGGTGACTATTGACTTGCAAGATAGGATCAAGAACACACATATATTCATGAAAACATAATAGGTTCAGATTTGAAATCATGGTACTCGGGCCCTAGTGACAAGCATTAAGCATGGCAAAGTCATAGCAACATCAATCTTAGAACATAGTGGATACTAGGGATCAAACCCTAACAAAACTAACTCGATTACATGGTAAATCTCATCCAACCCATCACCGTCCAGCAAGCCTGCGATGAGATTACTCACGCAAGACGGTGAACATCATTGAATTGGTGATGGAGGAAGGTTGATGATGACGATGGCGATGATATCCCCTCTCCGGAGCCCCGAACGGACTCCGGATCAGCCCTCCCGAGAGAGATTAGGGCTTGGCGGTGGCTTCGTATCATAAAACGTGATAATTCTTCCTCTTTGATTTTTCTCTCCCCGAAAGTGAATATATGGAGTCCGGGGGTACGTCGGTGGAGCATCAGGGAGCCCACGAGACAGGGGGGCGCGCCCAGGGGGAGGGGGCGCGCCCCCACCCTCATGGACAGGGTGTTGGCCCCCTGACGTGGATCTTTCCACAGATACTTTTTATATTTTCCAAAATAATTCTCTGTGGATTTTCAGGTCATTCCGATAACTTTTTATTTCTGCACAAAAACAACACCATGGCAATTCTGCTGAAAACAGCGTCAATCCGGGTTGGTTCCACTCAAATCATGCAAGTTAGAGTCCAAAACAAGGGCAAAAGTGTTTGGAAAAGTAGATACGTTGGGGACGTATCAGCGCCGCACACGGCTAACAATTGTTGGTTTGTGTTCTAGGCGCTCCCTCTCCATGTATATATAGGTCGGGGGTTGGGAGGAGAGGCAGCCAAGGAGGCGCCCCAAGTAGGAGGAAACCTACTTGGGGTACTCTCCAATCTTGCCAAAACCCCCTCTCCTATTCCTATTCAAAGTAGGAAGGGAAAAGGAAGGAAATGGGGATCCTATTCCCTTTTTCCTTTTCTCCTTCCCCTTTTCTTCTCCAATTTGGCTAGCCCATATAGGGGGGGGCGCACCAGCCCCTTTGTGGCTGGTGTGTTTCCCCTCTTGGCCCATAAGGCCCATCCAGAAATAAGAGAAGAGTGTCTCACCGAGCCTCCTCAGAGCTCAGCAACTTTCGGCCGTCGGATTCATTCGCTTGATGGATTCTGGGCCGTTGGATTGACCGTGTGGAAGAGCTCGGCCGTCGGATCAAATCCCTCTCCTGTAGAAATGAATAGTTACCGTTTTTTCCCGGCCTTGCTCACTCCGCGGCTTCAATCGGAACTTGCTGACGTGTGGGGTCGGTCATGTGTGGGGCCTGTTTGTCAGCAACTATGGCTGTGAGTGTGGCCTGTGCGTCCCGGCGCACGCACCGGTGGGTAAATATCCCGTGCCACCGCGGGTAATACTGTTCCCCTACCAAGGGTAAAACGGTCTTTTCGTGTCGAGGCCGTGTGCGTGGTGGACGGTGGTTGGCCCGTGCGGCTTGCCCTTTCGTGCCCTTGTCCCCAATCGGTGAGACGCCTCAGGTTTCCGTCGCCCCATCTCACTTCCCTCTCTCTCCCTCGCATCTCTCGCACACGAGCCGCCGCCGCTCCTCCTTCCCTCTGGCGCGAGCAGCCGCCATTCCTCTCCGCATCCCTCCTCCACCACACAGGATCGCGGCCTTCCCTCTCTTGTGCTAGCCTCTCACGACCATGAAGGGTGGCGAGCTCGCCGTTGTCGTCATCGGGAGGAGAGCGATCGGTGGACCTAGAGCATCCCCATCGATGGGAGGAGCGCAGGAACTGACGGCGTCCCTATGATGACAAGATCTTCTCCCTTGCCCGTTGTCGTGCCGCCCCAACCCCAAGTTCGGCGGCCTCCTCTCCCTCTAGCGCCACTACTCCACCCTCTCCGGAGCCCCTCACCTTATATCCCAAGGGAGGGGAGGGGAGGGAAGGGAATGGCCCAGATCGAGGATCGAGGGACGAGGTGAGGCATGATACGTCTCCAACGTATCTAAATTTTTTGATTGTTCCATGCTATTATATTATCTCTTTTGGATGTTTAATGGGCTTTATTATACACTTTTATATTATTTTTGGGACTAACCTACTAACCCAAGGCCCAGTGCAAATTGATGTTTTTTGCCTATTTCGGTGTTTCGCAGAAAAGGAATATCAAACAGAGTCCAAACGGGATGAAACCTTCGGGAGAGTCATTTTTGGAACAATTGCAACACAGAAGACTTGGAGTACACGCGAGGAAGCGAACGAGGCGGCCACGAGGGCAGGGGCGCGCCCCACCCTCGTGGGCCCCTTGTGGCTTCCCTAACGTGCCTCTTCCTCCTATATATTCCTACGTACCCTGAAAACATCGAGGAGCACCATGAAACCCTAATTCCACCGTCGCAACCTTCTGTACCCGTGAGATCCCATCCTGGGGCCTGTTTCGGAGCTCCACCGAAGGGGGAATCGATCATGGAGGGCTTCTACATCAACACCATAGCCTCTTCGATGAGTTGTGAGTAGTTTACCACAGACCTTCGGGTCCATAGTTATTAGCTAGATGGATTCTTCTCTCTCTTTTGATCTCAATACAAAGTTCCCCTCGATCTTCTTGGAGATCTATTCGATGTAATTCTTTTTGCGGTGTGTTTGTCGAGATCCGATGAATTGTGGGTTTATGATGAAGATTATCTACGAACAATATTTGATTCTTCTCTGAAATATTTTATGCATGATTTAAATATCTTTGCAAGTCTCTTAGAATTATCAGTTTGGTTTGGCCTACTAGATTGGTAGTTCTTGCAATGGGAGAAGTGCTTGGCTTTGGATTCAATCTTGCAGTGTCCTTTCCCAATGATAGCAGGGGCAGCAAGGCTCGTATTGTATTGTTGCCATCGAGGATAAAAAGATGGGGTTTATACCATATTGCATGAATTTATCCCTCTACATCATGTCATCTTGCTTAAAGCGTTACTCTGTTCTTATGAACTTAATACTCTAGATGCATGCTGGATAGCGGTTGTTGTGTGGAGTAATAGTAGTAGATGCAGAATCGTTTCGGTCTACTTGTCACGGACATGATGCCTATATTCAATGATCATGCCTAGATATTCTCATAACTATGCGCTTTTCTCTCAATTGCTCGACAGTTATTTGTTTACCCACCGTAGAATCTGCTATCATGAGAGAAGCCACTAGTGAAACCTATGGCCCCCGGGTCTATCTTCATCATATTAATCTTCCATCAACTATTTATCTTTACTTTACTTTTGTTTTGCAATCTTTACTTTCAATCTATATAACAAAAATTCCAAAAATATTATCTTATCATTTCTATCAGATCTCACTTTTGCAAGTGGCCGTGAAGGGATTGACAACCCCTTTATCACGTTGGTTGCAAGGTTCTTATTTGTTTGTGTAGGTACGAGGGACTCGTGCGTGGTCTCCTACTGAATTGATACCTTGGTTCTCAAAAGCTGAGGGAAATACTTACGCTACCATGCTGCATCACCCTTTCCTCTTCGAGGGAAAACAACGCAAGCTCAAGAAGTAGCAAGAAGAATTTCTCGGGCCGTTGCCGAGGAGATCTACGCAAAAGTCATATACCAAGTACCCATCACAAACTCTTATCCCTCCCGTTACATTATTTGCCATTTGCCTCTCGTTTTCCTCTCCCCCACTCCACCTTTGCCGTTTTATCCGCCATCTTATTTTTATTCGTGTGTTTTATCGTTTGCTTTGCCGTCATGGCTAGCCCTCCTATCATTATCAATACTCCCGAGAGTGAAGTTCTTAATTTTAAACAAAGGGAGGAAGAAAATCTAAAAGATGCTTGCTATAGAATTTGCAATGCTCAAAATAGATCTACTAGGAAGCTTTGCACTTCCATGCTTCTTCGCAATTTTTATGTTGGCATCACTCCTTGGAATAGATATATTCTTGATACCATTACCGAAGGGAATTTCTTGGGTAGCCATACTTTTGATTCTTATAATGCTATGACAGATTTGTTTGGCCCACCACCTCCTTTGGTTAATGGAACTATCTTAACTTTAGAGCATGTAATGCAAAGGCTTGAAATTATTGAAAATAAAGTTGCCACTGTAGAGTTGGTTGAGAGTTTGGATAAAAGATCCATAACCAAATTACCCAAAATGGATCTAAGGTAGGAGTTATTCTGATTTTTTTAAAGAAAAAGAACCCATAGTTAAAGAGAGAATATATCAAGATTCCACCAGAATTGATAAACTAGAGGATATTATTACTAATGTAGGGTCTGCTTTTTCTACTGTGAGAAATACTTCGAACCCCTCTACTACTAAAATGGCCAAGTTTATGTATGTTCCTAAAAATAAGGGTGAATCTTCTAGTAAGGAAACTGCGGATCTCAAATCAATAAGTGTTCACCCCAATTTTCTCACTATCATAAGGGAACCTTTTGCTTCAAACGAATTTCTTGATTTCTTGCCTAGAAGTTTGATTATTAATAGGAAGGAAGAAACGCCTAAGAATTATAAGTGTTCAATTGAAGAATTGCCTACCAAGGATGGCAATACCTAGATCTATTCTTGTATCATGCCTAGCTAGGGGCGTTAAATGATAGCGCTTGTTCGGAGGCAACCCAATTTTATTTTATTTGCTTTTGCTTCTGTTTAGTAATAAATAATTCATCTAGCTTCTTGTTAGATGTGGTTTTGTGTTTTAATTAGTGTTTGTGCCAAGTACAACCTTTCGGAAGACTTGGGTGAAGTTTATGTGATCATGCTGTAAAAAACAGAAACTTTTGCGTTCACGAGAATTGCTGCCATCTTTTACTTGAGAGTGCTTTTAAGTTGATTATTTTTGCAGATGATTAATAGAAAAATTCCTCACGTCCACCACTTTATTTCAAAAAAAAAGAGTTACAGAAGTATTCGAAAGTTACAGATTGCTACAGATTGTTCTGTTTTTGACAAATTCTGTTTTTCGTATGTTGATTGCATATTTTGATGAATCTATGAGTAGTATCGGGGGGAACGAATCATAGAGAAGTTGGAATACAGTAGGTTTAACACCAATATAAACAAAGAATGAGTTAATTACAGTACCTTTGAGTGGTGGTTTGTTTTCTTATACTAACGGAGCTCACGAGATTTTTGCTAAGTTTTGTGTTGTGAAGTTTTCAAGTTTTTGGGTAAGGATTTGATGGACTATGGAACAAAGAGTGAAAGAGCCTAAGCTTGGGGATGTCCAAGGCACCCCAAGGTAAAATTCAAGGACAACCAAAATCCTAAGCTTGGGGATGCCCCGGGAAGGCATGCCCTCTTTCATCTTCGACTATCGGTAACTTTACTTGAGACTATATTTTTATTCACCACATGATATGTGTTTTGCTTGGAGCGTCATGTATGATTTGAGTCTTTGCTTTCTAGTTTACCACAATCATCCTTGTTGGACACACCTTTTGAGAGAGATACACATGAATCGGAATTTATTAGAATACTCAGCTAGATAGTTTTGCTCTAGTGCTTCACTTATATATTTTTAGAGAACGGTGGTGGTTTTATTTTGTAGAAATTATTGATCTCTCATGCTTCGCTTATATTATTTTGAGAGTCTTTTAGAACAGCATGGTAATGTGCTTTGGTTATAAAATTAGTCCTAATATGATAGGCATCCAAGATGGGTATAGTAAAAACTTTCATATAAAGTGCATTGAATATTATGAGAAGTTTGATACTTGATGATTGTTTTGAGATATGAGGGTGGTGATATTAGAGTGATTGTAGTAGAGTAGTTGTGAATTTGAGAAATACTTGTGTTGAGCTTTGCAAGTCCTATAGCATGCACGTATGGTAACCGTTGTGTAACAAATTTGAACCATGGGGTATTTCATTGAGTGTCATCCTTTGTGTGGAGGTCGGGATCGCGCGATGGTTAACTCCTACCAACCCTTCCCCTAGGAGCATGCGTGTAGTACTTTGTTTTGATGACTTGTAAATAAGTATGTGAGTTCTTTATGACTAATGTTGAGTCCATGGATTATACGCACTCTCACCCTTCCACCATTGATAGCCTCTCTTGTACCGCGCAACTTTCGTCGGTACCATACACCAGCCATATACCTTCCTCAAAACAGCCACCATACCTACCTATTATGGCATTTCCATAGCCATTCCGAGGTATATTTCCATGCAACTTTCCACCGTTTCGTTCATATGACACGCTTCATCATTGTCATATCGCCATGCATGATCATGCAGTTGACATCGTATTTGTGGCAAGGCCACCATGCATAATTTTTCATACATGTCACTCTTGATTCATTGGACATCCCGGTACACCGCCGGAGGCATTCATATAGAGTCATATTTTGTTCTAGTATCGAGTTGTAATAAATTAGTTGTAAATCAATATAAGTGTGATGATCATTATTATTAGAGCATTGTCCCAAAGAAAAAAAAGAAGAAGAAGAAAAGCCAATGAAAAAAAGAAAGGCCAAAAAAAGAAAAAAAAGAAGAAAAAAGGGGGAAAAGGGAATAGAAAAAAGGGACAATGTTACTACCTTTTTCCACACTTGTGCTTCAAAGTAGCAGCATGATCTTCATGATAGAGAGTCTCTTGTTTTGTCACTTTCATATACCAGTGGGAATTTTCATTATAAAACTTGGCTTGTATATTCCAACGATGGGCTTCCTCAAATGCCCTAGGTCTTCGTGAGCAAGCAAGTTGGACGCACACCCACTTAGTTTCTTTTGTTGAGCTTTCATACATTTATAGCTCTAGTGCATCCATTGCATGGCAATCCCTACTCACTCACATTGATATCTATTGATGGGCATCTCCATAGCCCATTAATACGCCTAGTTGATGTGATACCATCTTCCTCTTTTTTGTCTTCTCCACAACCACCATTCTTTTCCACCTATAGTGCTATATCCATGGCTCATGCTCATGTATTGCGTGAAAGTTGAAAAGGTTTGGAAAAAATAAGTATGAAACAATTGCTTGGCAGAAACCGGGGTTGTGCATGATTTGAGTATTTTTGTGTGATGAAGATGGAACGTAGCCAAACTATACGATTATGTAGGGATGAACTTTCTTTGGCCATGTTATTTTGAGAAGACATGATTGCTTTGTTAGTATGCTTGAAGTATTATTATTCTTATGTCAATATTAAACTTTTGTCTTGAATCTTCCAGATCTGAACATCATGCCACAATAAAGAAAATTACATTGAGAATTATGTTGGTTAGCATTCCACATAGAAAATTTGTTTTTATCATTTACCTACTCGAGGACGAGTAGGAATTAAGCATGGGGATGCTTGATACGTCCCCAACGTATCTATAATTTTTGATTGTTCCATGCTATTATATTATCTATTTTGGATGTTTAATGGGCTTTATTATACACTTTTAGATCATTTTTGGGACTAACCTACTAACCCAAGGCCCAGTGCAAATTGCTGTTTTTTTTGCCTATTTCAGTGTTTCGCAGAAAAGAAATATCAAACGGAGTCCAAACAGAATGAAACCTTTGGGAGAGTCATTTTTGAAACAATTGCAACACAGAAGACTTGGAATACACGCCAGGAAGTGAACGAGGCGGCCACGAGGGCAGGGGCGCGCCCAGGGGGTAGGCGCCCCCACCCTCGTGGGCCCCTCATGGCTCCCCTGACATGCCTCTTCCTACTATATATACCTACTTACCCTGAAAACATCGAGGAGCACCACAAAACCCTAATTCCATCGCCACAACCTTATGTACCCGTGAGATCCCATCTTGGGGCCTGTTCCGGAGCTCCACCAGAGGGGGAATCGATCACGGAGGGCTTCTACATCAACACCATAGCCTCTCCGATGAGTTGTGAGTAGTTTACCACAGACCTTCGGGTCCATAGTTATTAGCTAGATGGCTTCTTGTCTCTCTTTGGATCTCAATACAAAGTTCTCCTTGATCTTCTTGGAGATCTATTCGATGTAATTCTTTTTGCGGTGTGTTTGTCGAGATCCGATGAATTGTGGGTTTATGATCAAGATTATCTACGAACAATATTTGATTCTTCTCTGAAATCTTTTATGCATGATTTAAATATCTTTGCAAGTCTCTTAGAATTATTAGTTTGGTTTGGCCTACTAGATTGGTAGTTCTTGCAATGGGAGAAGTGCTTGGCTTTGGATTCAATCTTGCGGTGTCCTTTCCCAGTGACAGCAGGGGCAGCAAGGCTTGTATTGTATTGTTGCCATCAAGGATAAAAAGATGGGGTTTATACCATATTACATGAATTTATCCCTCTACATCATGTCATCTTGCTTAAAGCGTTACTCTGTTCTTATGAACTTAATACTCTAGATGCATGCTGGATAGCGGTTGATGTGTGGAGTAATAATAGTAGATGCATAATCGTTTCGGTCTACTTGTGACAGACGTGATGCCTATATACAATGATCATGCCTAGATATTCTCATAACTATGCGCTCTTCTATCAATTGCTCGACAGTAATTTGTTCACCCACCGTCGAAATATGCTATCATGAGAGAAACCACTAGTGAAGCCTATGCCCCCCGGCTCTATCTTCCATCATATTAGTCTCCCGTCATGTCGGGGTTTTGGGACGACATATGCCAACGGATGGCTTATCATGCATGGGGTCAAAAGAACGTCGCCGGGCTCGGGAAGCGGGATAGAGCGATACTTAGGACGCCTACGAATCTTACCCAGGTTCGGGGCTTTCCGAGGAGATAACACCCCTAGTCCTGCTCTGCGGGGGCTCCGCATCATGACTGATAGCACTAGAGTAGCTACAAGATTGCTCCTTGAGCTGTGAGGTCCGAAGGAAGAGGATAAACAAGGCTAGCTCACCTCCTCTCTCTCTCTCTCTATCTAGGGTTTTTATCTTGTGATCTTCTAATAGACAACCTTCCGGCCAGCCCCTCCTCATGGAGGACCCTGGGGGGTTTATATAGGCCTACCAGGGGTACAATGGTAACTCCGACGGCGTGGCCCCCAGCCGTCAGTGTCTTCTGGCGCCGGCCTCGCCGCCCGTCTGCTGGGGCCCACCGCCTGTAGGCCCCTCGTGATTGTCTTTCACTGTGGGGGTGCTTTTGCTGACGACAGCCTTGTCAGGAAGGAGATGGCTACAGTGCCATCGCCCCTCGCCGTACGCTGCCGCCTCGCCCCGTCCCGTCATCTTGATGAGGTTCGGACTTCTAGGGTGGGGTTCGCCGTCTGCTACCAGACGGCCGTCTCCCCTGGCCGCCTGCCAGGGGCGGCTTGTTCGTGAGTTTGCCCACTGACCGATGGGGCCAGCCGCCTGCTGGCCCCGCCGTTTGCGGATAGTGGGATCATGGCCTCCTATGACCGTTGCTTGGTCACGAGCATCATGGCTACAGTGACCCGCCACTTAGTGGATATCTATAAGGTACACGGACACTGTAGCCACGCCCTTATAGATCTTCTAAGGACATGTTCTCCTGTAGCCACGCCCCTGCCACGCTGGGACCCCCCTCAGCGTGTTCCCCGAGGGAGGAGTGCGGGCCATCTGCGGGCTGGTGGTGTTAATGTTGCCGCCTGCTAGGCCCCCGCCGCCTGCTGGCAGCCGGCTCCTAGGGCAGGCTATCCTAGGAGGCGGCTAGAGGAGCAGACGGCCGTAGCTGACCAAGCAGCTATCATTTGTCTTAAAATACCAAGGGTAGTCGCCGAGGGTACCCATGGTCAATATCTCCGACAGTAGTCCCCGAAGCTGGTGGAACTCCGACGCGGGTGTGGGAGATGCCGAGGGGTTCCATCAGCTTCTCCCCTCAGGCATGCTCATCGTCTGTCTCTTGTCGGCTAAAGGAGTCCGTCTGCTGACAGCCGGCTCGGCGCTGCTGGAGCCGGCCTCTGGCAGCCGCATTGCCGTCTCAGAATCTTCGGCGGGAAGGTGCCGCCTGGTCCGCGGACAGTCGACAGGCCCGCGGACCGTTGGCAGCGCCCACACGTCACCGTCCTGTCGCATCGGCCTGCCAGCCCACGCGCGTGACAGGACGTAATAGTGGGCCGGGGCCTGCCACTAAGGACCTCGGGCCCTGCGCGGATCCACAGTGGCAGGGGTAATCGATTACCCTCCCACGCGCATTTAATGCGCGTGGATTAGGCGCGAGAAAATCGGGGGTCGTGCGGGACGTGGGGTGGTTAAGCCCACGCCCGCCCCCTCGCCTTCGTCGCCTGGGCCTATATATATAGGCCGGGGGAGAGGGCCGGCGCTGCTCTCGCGCTCACTCTCCCCCATCCTTCATCTTCTTCCTCGCTCCTCCTCGACGCAGTTACAGCGTACCACCGCCCGAGCCATGGCTGGTCCAGCGCCTCCCCGACGCCACGGCCAATGGGACGGCAGCGAAGTCTTGCAAGAGCACGTAGACGTCCTCTGCCGGTCGCGGAAGCTGCCGCCGGCCGACAGGGTCGCCGTGCGCCTGGCGCCGGTGACGGAGATCAGGCCGGCCCCGCAACAAGGCGAGCGGGTCATCTTCCGCTCGCACTTTCAGTGCGGGTTCGGCCTACCGGCAAGCGGCTTCTTCCGCTCCTTCCTTGACTTCTTCCACATCCAACCGCACCACCTCACGCCAAACACGGTGACGACCATTTCTTCCTTCGTCGTCCTCTGTGAGGCTTATCTTGGCATCCTCCCCACCATCAAGCTCTGGACGGAGCTCTTCTATGAGAAGCTTGGCACCGTCGTCCAGAGCGTGGCCGCTCAGTGTGGGGGATGCATCGCCGTGAAGCGCACTGAGGCGAGAAACTTCTTCCCGGCGCCAAAACTCATTGGATCAGTGAAGCTGTGGTAGAAGATGTATTTCTACATCTCCAACGTCGACCCCGAGGAAGATATTATCTGCCTGTCGGAGTGGGTGCCGGGGCCGCCTGCTGAGCCTCGGGACTCCTGGAGGACCCGACCCATCGCCCTGACTGAAGGCGCCTCCGTCGCCCTGCGCCGTCTCCGGGAGCTGAAAGACGATGAGGGCCTGGAGTTTGCAGATCTGCTACTGATATTCGCCGAGCGTCGGGTACTGCCGCTGCAGCACCGGCCCCACCTCATCTGTGATATGAGCAGGCGCTGAGACCCCAGCCGGACCTGCACCAAGCCCCTGCCCTACAGGGAGGTGGCCCGGCTGGTGAACCACATCTCCAGCTGCCAAGTCTCTGACTTTGGCTGGGCCTTCAGCAAGGCTCCGTACAGCCGCAGCAACCAGCCGCCCGCAGTAAGTTTTTTCGTCCTTCTTTTTCCTTTCTTCTTTATCTGGCTGTTGCAGCCGTCTGGTGCTAACACCCGGCTCAAATCTTCCCAGGCCAGCCGGCGCCGGGCTCCAACCAACTGGGCCGCCCCCTAGAGCCAGATCGCTCCCAAAGCGATACGAGCGACCGTGATCTTGGGGCCGCCTCCACCATGGAGGAGGAAGAGGTGACGGGCGGCGGGGGCCAGCTATCGGGTGCCCATCCAGAAGGCGGCCTCGAGAGCTAGCCGGACGACGATGAGGGGATGGAGGAGGCACCCGTCCGCGCCAGCCAGCAGGCGGGGCCGTCTGGCACAGCCGGCGGCGGGAAACGGCGGTCCTCATCAAGGCCGACTGGTGCCCCACCCAAGAAGCTTCGGCTGTCAACCGCCGCCACGAGGCGTCAGGAAGCGGCCGCCAGGGCGAACCTGCCGAAGAAGCCCGAGGCCCGGCCGGTCGTGTCTGGGTAAGTACCCTTTACTCCTTCTTTGTGTCTTATTCTTTTTCCCCAGCTGATCCCTTCTTGCTTGATTCTTCGTTTCTTTGGAACGTCCGTGCAGCGCGCCGCTTTCCCTCTCGCGGGTGCCAGCGGGCTCCGTGGTAGGAGGCCCAGATGCCCCTCCTGTGCCCCCTCGCGCGGATCCTGCTGCCGTGCTCCGGGAGGAGACAAAGAGGAACGCCCGCGAGGCGCGCGCGGAGCGCGAGGCCATGGAGCGTGAGCGAGCGGCGGCCGATGCCGTCGCCCAGGCGGAGGCCGAAGCCGCCAAGAAGGCCGAAGCAGACGCCGCCCGTGTCCAAGAGCGGGGAAAAGGCCCCCAGCAGCCAGCGGGCCACGTCGTCCGCCTGGCATCAGGGTCTCAGGAGCCATCCGCCCAGGCGCCGGCTGCTGACGAGCAGCCGGCCCCAGGCGACGAGGGAGATGAATACGTCATCCTGGAGACGCCGCCACCACCCCCCGCGCCGCCTGCTGGGGAGCAGGGCAGCCGGCCGGTGGGGACGGAGGTGCCGCCGGTTGGTGGCGCGCTGGTGGTTGGCCCGCAACCGCCCCCCCGAGGCCCAGCCCGCCGGCGCCTTGCGAGGGCGGCCTCTATGCCCCAGCAGGTGGAGGTCGGCGGGGCCAGCTCGTCCGCGCCGGAGAACGAGGCGACCAGCGCGGCGCCATCGTGCTGGAGATCCGGAGAAGGCGGCGCGTGGATCGTCGCGTCGCGGGACGTCTTGGACCGCATGAACTCCTTGGGCAACATCGTGCAGACAGCGATGCAGGAGTTCATCGCCACGCGGTCCTCCGTTCGGGTAAGTGTGTTTCTTTCTGCTTTTATTCCTTCAATTTTTTTCGTGGGGGCGCATCAGCGCACCCACTGGGTGTAGTCCCCGAGTTCCGAGCCGGCTGCTGAGCAGGCGGCTTGGAACTCCAAAGTGTACGTCCATATCTGATCTTTCTTCTTGTTGCAGGAGTACCACAACCTCCGCTTGGCCTCCTACAACACGCATCGCCAGGAGCTGGCACAGCTGCAGACTGCCCTGGCGGACAGCCGAGGTGAGTGCCTCCTCCTCTCCTTGTGGGGGCGCGTCAGCGCACCCGCTGGGTGTAGTCCCCGAGTTCCGAGCCGGCTGCTGAGCAGGCGGCTTGGAATTCCAAGGTTATGTCTTCTGCTGCTGACCCTCGCTCTTTTTCTTTCTTCCTCGCCAGCGGTCGCAGCCGGCCTCCGCAATCAGCTGGGCGAGGCCCAGACGGAGCTGGCCGCTAAGGAGCGGGAGCGTGGTCTCGCTGCTCAGGACCGCGACCGCCTGGCCAAGGAGCTGGCGGACCAGGCGGCGGCTCACAAGGCCGAGCTCGGCAAAATGTCTGACGCCGAGTCCCTTCTGCGGGCCGAATTTGAGACTGAGCGGTCGAATTGGGCCGAGAAGGAGGCGGCTCTCCAAGACGGCTACGTAGCCATTGGAGACATGGTCGACGGTGAGACGTCTACCCTCTCATTTTGTTTTCGTCATTTGCAGCAGCCATCTTGCTTTTCTTCTGATCCTTGTTCTAGTCTTGGCAAAGTTCTTCCCGGGCTACTCTATGGCCGCCACCCAGGCCATCGAGGTTGAGCGTGCTGCGAGGCGCCAGGCGGGCCAGGAAATCGCACCCAAAGCGCCCAGGACCCCGGCCGAGGAGCTTCTCGCCATTCGGGTGCGTCTTCTACCAGTCCGCCGTCTTCTTCGACGGCTGCAGCGCGCTGGCGCCCAGGTCCTGGCCGCCCTCTGGCCAGGTGTGCCAATGCTTCGCACCCCCATCCGGATGGCCGCCTGGCTGGAGGCGGCCGGCCAGCGCTTCGAGGCCTGGAAGGGCTCCGCGGCAAGGGCTGGCGCGCGGACTGCCCTGGAGTTCGCCAAGAGCTGGTATCCTGGCTTGAGCCTTGAGCAGCTGGAGACCTTCCGTGCGGAGGCCCAGCCGGAGCTGGCTGCGGAGCAGAAGGAGCTCGTCCAACGTGATGCCGCACTTGCCGAATACGCCGACACCTCCCTCTTCATCCCGGAGTTGGATGACAGGGGATAAGAGCTTCCGTATACATGGTGACGCGAGGTGAGTCAAACTCAACGTCTATTGGGATGACGGCCTCGGCCTCATAGACGAGGAAGAAAGCGGTGAAGCCATTGGATTTGTTCGGAGTGGTTCTGAGGCTCCACAGGACAGACGGCAGTTCTTCGATCCAGCAGCCGGCCGACCGCTCCATAGGTTCGACCAGCCGGGGCTTGATGCCAGATAGGATGAGGCCGTTGGCGCGCTCGACCTGGCCGTTAGACTATGGGTGGGCAATGGACGCTCGGTCCAGCCGGATGCCCTGAGTTGCACAAAAACGGGCAAGTGCACCTTTGGCAAAATTTGTGTCGTTGTCGGTGATGATGCTGTGCGGTATACCATACCGGACTGTAATGTCTGCAATGAATGTCACAGCAGTTGGGCCATTGAGTTTCTTGATTGGCTTGGCTTTGATCCACTTGGTGAATTTATCTATTGCCACGAGCAAGTGTGTCAGGCCTCCTCTGGCAGTCTTGAAAGGTCCTACCATATCCAGACCCCAGACAGCAAATGGCCAAGTGATCGGAATAGTCTTGAGTGCAGAAGCTGGCAAGTGTTGCTTGGAGCTGAAGTGCTGGCAGCCGTTGCACTTTCTCATCAAATCTTTGGCATCGTCCAAAGCAGTCGGCCAGAAGAAACCGTGGCGGAAAGCCTTGGCTACGAGAGATCTTGAGGCCGCGTGGTGGCCGCACTCTCCTTGATGAATGCCTTCAGGATGGCCAGCCCTTTTGTTGCCTCTACACAGCGTTGGAAGACGCCCGTCGCACTCCTTCTGACAAGCTCTTTGTTGACGATGGTATAAGCTGAGGCTCGGCGTTGAACTTGACGTGCCGAAGTTTCTTCTGCTGGCAGCTCTCCTTTGAGCAGGAATGTGAGGATCGGCTGTGCCCAAGACGGCGCTGAGACTCCAGTTGCTTCGGCCAGAGAGACCAGGGTGGTTGGGCTGGGAGGTGGAGGGCTAGGCTGAGCCGCCTGCTGTGTCTCCGAAGTCCCCGAGCCGTCTGCTGGAGCCGGCGTCTCCTCGCCGTCTGCTTGAGCAGTCCTCGGGCCAGGAGCTGGCGCAGTTGTAGGTGGTCCGTCTGTTGGAGTTGGAGTGTCGTGGCCGCTTGCTGGGGCAGTCTCTGGGCCAGCAGCCGAAACCGCGAGGCCGCCTGCCCCGGGGTCGGCTGGTATGAAGATTGACTCCGACTCTTGTGAAGGCTTGATAGATGGTTTGCACAGGCATTGGAGAGATACGCCGGCTGGTATTGCTTGGCAGGTGGAACCGATTCGCGATAAGGTGTCTGCCTGCATGTTATCAGCTCGTGGCACATGGAGGAACTCGCAGCCATCAAAGTGTCCACTGATCTGCTGGACAAGGAAGCAATAGCTTGCCATGTTGGCGTCCTTGGCGTCCCAGTTCCCAGATGACTGCTGGACAACCAAGTCTGAGTCACCGTAGCACAGCACTCGGCGGATGCCAATCTCCTTGGCCATCCGGAGCCCGTGGATAAGTGCCTCATATTCAGCCACGTTGTTGGAGGCGGCAAAGTGGATCTGCAGGGTGTACTTGAGCTTATCGCCTTTGGGGGAGGTGAGGACGATGCCGGCTCCTAGGCCAGTGCGCATCTTTGACCCGTCAAAGTGCATCCGCCAATGGGTTGAGTCTGGCACAGGTGGCAGGTACTGGGTTTCAGCCCAATCGACGAGGAAGTTGGCCAACGCTTGCGATTTGATGGTGGTGCGCGGCTGGTAGAAGATGGTGAAGGGGCCAGCTCAATGGCCCACTTGGCCACTCTTCCCGAGGCATCTCTGTTCCCCATGATTTCAGCAAGCGGGGCCGTGCAGACGACCATGACAGAATGCTCTTGGAAGTACTGCTTGAGTTTCTTGGCGGTGAAGTACACGCCGTAGCACATCTTCTGGTAATGGGGGTAGTTCTGTTTGGACGCTGACAGCACTTCGCTCAAGTAGTAGACGGGCCTCTGGACGGGCAAGGCTCTGCCGTCCTCTGGGCGCTCGACCACAATGACAGTGCTGACCACCCGGCTGGTGGCGGCTATGTAAAGGAACATGGGTTCCTTGTCTGCCGGCGCCGCCAGGACAGGCGGAGTGGACAGCAGTCGCTTGAGCTGCTGGAAAGCTTCGTCCGCCTGGTCATTCCACTCGAAGCAAGTGGTCTTCTTCATCAGTTGGTACAGGGGGAGTGCTTTTTCTCCCAGCCGGCTCATGAAGCGGCTGAGAGATGCCAGGCACCCCGTGAATCTTTGGACATCTCGCACACGATGTTGGGTTGAAGAGTTACCATCTGTTCTTTGGAGTATTAATACTACGCCAAACCGGTCTACAGGTTACACACCTTTCTTCATGGTTTATGGTGCAGAAGCAGTTCTTCCAAGTGACATACGCCATGATTCCCCAAGGGTGGCGGCCTATGTGGAAGCCATCAACGAAGAGTCAAGGCAAGATAGTTTGGATCGGTTGGACGAAGAACGAGACATAGCTGCAGCACGGTCGGCGATTTATCAGCAAGACCTGCGCAGATATCACAGCCGCCGGATCAGAACAAGGACATTCCAGGAGGGTGACTTGGTGCTCCGGCTTATCCAAGATCAAACGGACATGCACAAGCTATCCCCGCCATGGGAAGGGCCCTTTGTCATCAGCAAAAATTTACGCAACGGGTCATACTATTTGGTGGACATTCGAGAGCACAAAGATTCACGGACATCAGAAGAGGAGACAAAAAGGCCATGGAACATTGCTCATCTACGGCCATATTACACTTAAGCCATAGGCTCCCATGTATCCTATATATATATATATTATGAAATAATGAATAAACCGGCACCCTCGGTAAACCGGGGGCTCAGCCCTTTTTTCCACATATATCGAATTTGCAGCAAATATCCATATCAGATTGTTATCAAAGAATCATATTTCAATGTTGGCTGGTTTTTAGAAATTAACCTTTGCAGGGTGTATGAAGGAGCGGCAGAATTCACCGGAATATGAGCTCCTATCCGGTTCAAGGAAGGGAAAACTTTACAGAAAGAAAACAATCCGCAGTCGGTATCAATCCGGAGTCGGTAAGAAAA